>WAAD01013652.1:56783-216349 GCA_013389945.1 Fregata magnificens
GGCGTCTCGCCCCGGCCCCGCAGCCGAGATGTGGGTGAGGGCGGCTGGCAGGCCGCTGCCCCCCGCCCCGCCCCGCGTCCCTGGGGGTGGGAGCACGCGGCTCCTCCGGCGGGGATCTTTGGGTTAAAAGCTTGGCCTTTTCTGCTGGCCGAGGTGCCGTGGTGATAGAGAAGGCGAAAATGACGGAGGGCTCGTGGAGCCCTAGCGAGGATTGCCACCCGGAGGGATCCAGTTGCCCGGGGCGATACAAAAGTAATTTATCCTGGGATGCGTGCAGAATTTGAGAACTGACTGGGAATTTTTTCCAGCGGTTCAGCATTCAGCTGCGTTGTGTGGCAGCGGGGGGTGGTTACTTCAGAGGGCAGCTGATCGCAAAATGTTACAGTCTTTAAGGAAAATACAGGGTTGTGCCTAGGGGAGAGGGGGAGGCTTTGAGAGTCGATTGTGTATTTCATTTCTGAGGGTAACTGTAGCTGCTAAATATATCCTCTGCCACAACAATAGGGAGACGTTGAATAGCTACAATTACGTGGTGACTCTGTATGTCAACATGCTTAATCATATCACATCCTGACAGCGAGCCAAATGAGAGCCTACTGCAAACAAAGAGGAAAACGAGCTCCCTGTCAGAACAGTGCGAGACCTGGGGTCAGACACCTGCCAGAGACTTCAGCTAAAATGTAGTTTGGCATTGCCTCACGGCTGTTGAAAACGTATGTATTTCCATGCGTGCCGACCGTCCACGTTCCCGCGTGGTCTGTGGGTGAAATGTGCGCTGCCAGCGTGCCGGTCCTCTCTGGGGAGGTGCCCAGGCCGAGGCAGGTGCCCAGGAGTGCAGGTGAGAGCAGAGTTCCAGGGTGAATTGAATCATGTGCTAGAAATCCTGAGTCTGTCTTCTGTCTCTAAAGGGAATTGAGATGGTTAACGCAGATGGTGACATCTGCATTGGAGATGATTAAACTCCAGCACAGAATCCCATCCTCGGTTCCCTGTCTGTAAATTCAAATGGAAGAGTATGAAATACCATGAAACATTTAAATTCTGTAGCAGTAGAACTGAGGCTGGTAGATGGAATATTAAAGTCCAAAGTTGTATCTCTGTAATATTTAAAATGCCAATTAAATGGATTGTAAAGTTATAAACCCAGTAGAAAAGTTAGTGCCTAACAGTCTAGTGCAGAGGAGACGACACAATTCTATCTCAGTAATTGCAGCAAGCACGGTGTAAATGAAATAGCAAAAATGAACAGTGCCAAGATAAAAATAACATCCTGGGAAAAAAGAGGGTGGAAAAAACCCCTGAGAGTTCTTAGCTCTCATTTGAAAGTATAACTGGCATTTTAGGAGTATTGGTTTTAAGTATAGGTTTAGCTTTGATGTTTCCAAATTTTGATTTTGCATGTCTATGTGGACTATGTAAACAATTTGCAATCAATTTTTATGACAAATTAAATGTGAGGAGCCCACACCTACTCTGCAAAATCAATGGAAATTTTCCATTAACATCAATGGGGCGAGTATTGTACAGCAAATGTGATGCCACAGTCTGACTAAAATTACTGTTTCCAAAAGATTTCCACAAAAATTGCTGTGGAAAGGCTGTAATTCAAAGTTTGGTGTTTACTGTAACAGAAAGATGTTTCTGGTTCTGTAAAGAAAATAAGGGTGCAATGTGGTATTAAAATTAGCCCCACATGAGGTTCAAGGAGTTGCTGCATTGTTTGGTAATCCAGGAGAAATCCCCAGCCTTCCTGTTACTCCTGAGGTGGAGTAAACTGTTGTGGATTTGTGCTTGTTACTCCAGAAACCTTCGCTCGGTCCGCTCCCCCTCTTACCGGTGCAAGACATCATCAGCTATCTGTATCAAGAGGGCGTCATGCAACCTGACTACCCTCTGCCATTTAGACATAAGGTTTGGCTTCAGATACAGAAATGTGTGTATTTGGTAAAGGTGATTTAGTTTGTAATGTATAGATATGGATAATATCATTTAGGGTGGCCCAATAGTACATACTTCGAAACATTATTCTGTATTAATGGACTGCAGACTCATGCTGTAGTTTTAAATCTAGAAAGCATATGATCATGTGGCATAGTAAAACGCAGCTCAAATGCATCATTACGTATGTTGTAATTAGATTTTTCCATGTGTGATTTTCCTCAGCTGACTTCCATATACTTACCATTGATCTTGGCTGAAACTGTTTCTAAGAAAGAGCTCACTCGCTGCCCTTTACACCTGTATTTGCATGGCATGGCTGGCTAATATTGTCAGACTAATATTTCAGTTCTTTGCCATCTTGAAATCGCAGCAAGAAGAACGGAGTAGGTTAAAAATTTGAGAAAATCAGTTTCCCATCAATTCCCAGAAATAGGGTAACACAGTGTCTGTTATTTAGATGCAAAAAAAAATCGCAGCGCTAATGACATGCTAGGCGAATTATCTTAGATTAGATTAAATTAAATGTCATGACACAAATTCACATAGCTATTTAGTCTTTAAACTATTATATTAGAGGGAAAATTTGATTGTGTGGATCAGAGAACAGCTAATGGAGCGTCACAGCCCAAATGGAGGACGAACATAGTGATTCTGGTTACAAAAGAGGTTACGCGAGTTGGTCGCACAGGGTCCTGCTCTGCTTGGGAGAGACTTAGTTCCTTTTCAAAGTTCACATGCAAATATGCCGATAGGAATCCTCTCTGGAGACAATAGTACGACTGTTCAGACTGTAGTGTATTTTATAGTTAGATACAGTGTTTTACTTTCAGCCCTTCATTTTGAGCACTAGTAGAAGAGAGCATTGAATTACTAGATACGAGCAGTAAGAGGTCGACTTGTTCTGGAGTTCTCCAACTAATGAACGTGTGCAGATTATAAAGTGCAATCCTCCAAGTTTTGTAATTAACAGAACTACTTCATTTCATTGCCATTTTAGCCATGTTTCCCTGAAAAAAAATAAGCAATGACACGTATTTCCTGGTGGCATTTTCTTCCTCTGAAGTGGAATTGCATATAACGTATATAATTTGTTAGATTGTAAAAAATAGGAAGCCATATCTTAGGATTCTTTAAGGTTTTTGGTTGAAGATTCTTCTTTACAGCTCTTTAGAAAAGGATTTCAGCTCAGTGTATGACATCTGTTAAATAGCATCACGTTCTTGGATTGTAAGAACGTACAGCACAGTTACGAGAGGCCAGAAGAGTTACGAGAGGTCAGAAGAGATTATCAGGTGATGGTAGATCAGCTGGTAGCTCCTGGCTGCCATGGGCCTTCACGTGCCGCCCCAGCGCTGCAGCAGGCCTCTGGAAAGGTGGCTAGCTCTGCTTTAAAAACCTCAGATATTTGGCTTTCTGAGCAAGGTCTATTTCTTGCCAAATTGCCTGTCTGCAGCGCAGCCTCTGCACAGTAATGAGCGTCCTTTGTGGCTGGTATCTGTACACATCTTATTGCCGTTTCAATACGATGTTAAAGTCAGTATAGTTTCAGTTTTGCTTCTCAGGACGTTAATGGCTTACATACTTAATGCCCAATAATCAACTTTGTCATAAAAACAGAGGGCTAAGAAATGTGAAGGAAGTTGAAAAATAAATCAAAGCACGGCTATTGAGGTAACCTTTTCCCTCTCTTACTTTCTTCTATGCAATGGACTGGCCAACATTCAAGGAGAAGTGAGGAAACCCCGATTTTAGTTTTGCCCAATTTGACAAATCATTCCCCCTCTACACTACACAAATTCAGGCTTTTAGCAGTGGAAACGCATCTCTCTTGACTATTGTTAACTTTAAGCTCACCGCTGCAGTTTCCAGTCCTGCTAGGGGATTGCTGGTGCCATTAACTCACCTTCGGACCTTGGGTTCTCAAATGAAGCATCCAGCACTCACAATAATGGATTAAACGTATTTGTGTGGAAACGGGCTGTGCTGCTCGGGGCTTTTCGAAGCAGAGCTCTGTAAGCATCTGGATGAGAGGGGGCACAGCCAGCAGAGCTGTGTCTCTGCACAAGCAGGGCAGCGGGTGGGCCTTTGACATTGTTGGACAATTTGCTGGGTCGCTTTCCGCATCCTTAAATATAACCTTAAAGCAAATATTTCTGAATTTAGATCATTCCCTGTGTCAAGATCCATTAGCAGTGTGTCAAGGTCCTTAACTGTTATTGTCTGAAATGTTGGAATGTCTTTTTCACAGCTTATTAATTGATGTTCGTGCTCTGAAAGCTAGATGGAGTCTTGTTTTGCACAAAGTACAGCTATTTATTTTTCCATTTCAGAAAAGGAAAGTGAGAGGAAGATAAACTCCATTCAGTGAATATTTCTGTCTGCTTTAGGAGCCATTTTTCTCCCTTTCTCTGTAAAAACGAATCATTCTTCTACTGGCGTTAGTCAAATTGATCAATAACTCTATTTTGGAGATGTCCTGATCCTACAGGACAAGTTGCTTGATCTGTAGTTGAAGGAAAACAAAGTCTAAATGCAGCTGGCCATGAAAAATAAACATTCCTGAATTGTAAGATATCACTAGTGATATTTTAAAATAAGACTTTAATGTTCTTGTCATACAGATTTTTTTTTTTTTTTTGCTATTTGGAAACTGTTATTTTTAGATTTAAGTAATACTGTCATTGTAAAACAATAACAGACCGCAGTTGTTCCTCGTGGTGGATGTGAGGGACAAGTGTGGTATCTCGGTTGTTACTGTATAGTAGCTGCTCACAAATACAGCATCCAGTTCCTTGGAAGTTTTCAAGTACCTCTTTTATCCTTTCATTTCTAGCATGCGGCGTTCTCTGATACTTCAGAAGAGGATGAAATGTGATTGTCCCACATTCTTCCTCTTCCCTCTTGCCAAGTTCATTTGAGCTTTCGGGGGGGGAGGAAATAAAATTCCTCACCTGTACTGGTTTATGGAGTGAAATAACTGGATATAGTATAAATGTGGACTACTAAGCATACAATAGTTGTGTTCCTTCAAGTCTCTTTCAGAGGATGACAAAATTGAATCCCTGTGACATTGTTCGTGTGGTGAAATCCTTGGTGAAGTAGAAGGAGTTCAAGTTTGATGCATATCATATTAAGAAGAAGCCACAGAACCTGTTCTGCTCAAGAGTGTCATGCAAGAGCTTTTATCACTTTAGAAAATAGGTCATATACCTCCTTTCCCTCACAGGTATGTGACTTGAGGATTCACGGCTAGCAGGGAATTTCAGAAGTAATGCATAAGGCAGTTTACTAGTTCATGTCTAAATATATACTGGGATCTTCTCTGCTGAGCAACGCTAAGTGGGACTAAATGAATAGGCAGCCTTATATGCAGTGATTTATCTGAAGAGTTCTTAATGGCAGCCCACTTCAGTTTTTTTCTTGACTTATTTTTGCCTCTGTCCAGAGAGTTCATTGAGGTACATATATAAATCCCAGATTACTGCAAATATTGCAGTTTAAAATGATGTGAATGCTCTAGAAACCACGAAAAATATTTTTACACTTTCCTTTTTATTTTCATCCCAGTGACCTTCATTTACTTTGCTCTGTTTACAAATTCTTTACCTCTCTCTTCCTGTTGATGTTCTCCATATTGCAAACTTAGCTGGGACCTGGAAGTCAAACAGGTATTTCTGTTCTCTACCTTGTAACGGACCGCTGAGGATTTTTGACAGAGTTCAGCTGACACATTTGGCTTTACGGAGTCATGGAGGGTTTGCCTTGCTCCGGTGTGTCTTTTGGCTTTGCAATACCAGCAGCATGAAAGCAATCACTCGGTTACAATTTTAGATGCAACAGAGATACAGAGGATCTAATCTTTAAGGTTGCATATATAATCGTGTAAGGCACGGAGACCAAAGGAAACCATAGAAACGGGCTGCCTTGCCACTATTACCCTTGATGACAGGAAGACGGGAATGGAAAACTGTTTGCAGCCAAATCCCGTAACCGGGATACAAAGCAATAGGGAACAGCTGGGGCTGCGTATGGCCGTACCGTGAGTTGTAGTGAGCGTCTGGCAGTGACTCCAACACCTCACCCCTGTGACTCGCACATATGCTCTCCGTTCTGCTGTCTGTTAACCTGGCTATAAGTCAGGCTCAAGGAGTGCCAACGGTAGGGTTTCTGCTTGCGGTCTGAGCCTCGGTGTGCTTGGTGGTTCCTGCCCTGCTGAGACTAAATAAAACCCTGCGCCCGGCCGTTGGCTTTGGAGCAGCGACGGAAGTGTGCCTGAGCACAGGCAGTCAGTAAATACTGGTGATAAGAGAGCAGCGTTGGTTTGTGTGCCGTCTTGAACCTCTCCGTGACTAATAGTGTACGCTGAGGTACAGCGTTCCCACCCGCTTGGTCAGCCCCAAGTCCAAACGGGGGTTTGTGCAGCGAGCGCCATGGGAGGAGCTGCTGTGGGCATCCCTCGAGCGTGGGGCCTGCAAGGAGGGGTGGAGAGGTCTGCTTTTGCTCCACCTGGAGGAGAGGAGGCCAAGGGGAATTGAATTGCGGTCGTCAGTCCCCTAATGGGTGGGTGGAGGGAAGACAGAGCCAAGCTCCTCTCACAGGTGCATGGAACAAGGGTGAGAGGCAACAGTCAGGAGGTGTAGCAAGGGAAATTCCCGCTGGTTGTAAGGAAAAGAAAAACCGCAATGAGAGTGCCTGAACCCTGGAGGAGGGTGTGCAGAGAAGCTGTGAAAGCCTCAGAGATTTTTCCAAATTTAATTGGCAAAGGCCTGAGCAACCTGACCTAACTTTGAAGATTGTCCTGCTGTCAGTTGGACCTCTGGGCTTCTGGTCCAAAATTTTCTGTGGGTATCTGAAGCCATCGTTAAGCGTGGCTGCAGAGCTCCCATTGAGCTGCTACAGAGATCTACAGGCAGATTAATCTCAAATGTTTTGCGTGGCCATTTACCAGCCGGTCTTCCTGGCCGTGTTTTGATGGCTCGTTCCTGCCTTAGAAAATTGGAGGAAAAACTAGTGTCAGCTTCATGTATGAACATTTGTTCATACATACGTAAGCTCTCCTGCACCAGGCCCTGTGGAGAAACAGAGTTTATGTACCACAAATCTGTTGAACAGTTGTCTAAAAGATGCAGATCTTTCCCGTGGGTTATGTATGTGCAGCTGCAGAGCCCCTCCTTGACTGGGATGGGGAGTTTGGTGTGAACACCTGGCTTCTCCATCACTGCTGGGACTTTGAGAAGTGCTAAGCATCCATCACCCATGAACTGTGAACTGCAGAGTGTTTTGTCACTGAAACCAGGGCATTCATTTAGTGCCTTAGTACAGAATTACATATAAACATTTTAACGTCTTTATTCTAATAGCCATGGCTTTTCATGGTACAAAACTAAGATAACAAGCATCTCGGAGACTGTCTTAATGTGTCATTGGCTGTGAGAACAACCAAAGCTTTTCCAGCATCTTCTTTAAGGCTTCTGTCCTTATGAACCATAAGACCTTTAGTAATAAGCATTTGTGTTTCAATTTGCTGTATGCCACATTTATTGTCATTATTTAAGATCATAACACTGTCTGTACCAGGTCAGATTAAACATCTGTGTGGCCCAGTAGCCTGTGTCCAGCTGTGCCCATTGTCCTGACCTGGGATCCACCAGTAACACTGGCTAGTTGTGTCCATCTTGGTCTTCAGTGTTTTTCAAGACGGTACTAGGTGATGCATCACCTCAAATGCTGAATTTTAGCTCGTTTTTGGTAGCGTGGACTAAATTTCATTGTCTGCAGAAAGCCAGCATAACAATAAACTTCTATTTATATCTTAATAGAGCTACTCAGTTACACTGCTGTGCATTTGATTGTGTCTATATTATTAATTGGATTTCACCTAAGACTGAAACCTAGGTTGTGCTGAGGACCCTTTCTCCTGTTATCTCTAAACCTTGGGGTTAAATAATCTTTCTGGACTGAAGTGATATGCTACATTTTCAGGAAAATTGCTGAAGCGATAGGCACCCATTTCACAGTTCTTTCCATAGATCTGTAATTTTAACTTGTGATATGCCTGAGCTTTTTTCCAAGGTCAAGGCTGATTTTCCGTGGGAACAACATGGTCTGTGTCCTGTAAAGAGTATGAGACTGACATTAGGGTGATGCTGCCAGCTTTGAAGAAATGCTCGGCTGGGCTTTCTGCATCTTGTCTCTGAAGCACGTAAGGTCTGCATAGATCTAGAAGCATGCCATAGTCATACCTATTTTAGAAAGCAGCAAACAGCACGAGCTGCAAAGTTAAGTTGGCAGAAGAAGCCTGGCTGTTAAGCAAAAGCTGTCAGAAACTGCCATAATGTTGGTTGGATACTTGCTTGATTTATCCATCCTGTTACGAATTAGAAAAAGGCAGCTTCTCAGAGCCTTTCTAAATACAAAGGTACTGAGTATTTTTGGAAATATATGAGTGCTATATATTGGAGGCAGTCCTGGCTTCAGTCCTGGTAATTTTGATCTCATACATGTGTTTCCTAGGTGCTGTAATGATGTATTTAATAGTGATGGATGCTTTCCATATAGCTGTTTGCACTGTGGACATCAAACAGCTCACCAATTTCAGTTCTGAAATTCATCTTTAATTCTAGTTATTTGTTTAAACTATTTTTATGACATTGTCTAGCTTATATGTCAAATTCAGTTGCTAAACGGTCTAACCTTCTACTACTTCTCTGTATAACTGGTTGTTTTCACTCACATATCCCAACACGGAGTTGTTTGCAAAAGCAGACAGCTGTCTTCCCTCAAGATAATAAAAGATAATGAACCTATTTCTTCTCCTGGTAGTCCATTTCTGTACTAATCACTCTGCTTGCTTAGAAGATGCTATACTGGTTTATATTTTTTTAATAAAAAAATCATTTTCTATTTTCTCTAATTGAGCCTGTTTTCTGTAAGTGAACCTGTGAATGTATTTTAAGGAGTTGCGCATCCAGTGTTGCTTACAGAGACCCTAGCAGTGGGTAAATGGCAAACCTTGATGTGTTAAAGCAAGCTTTCTACTCATAGCCTGCCTTGTGGCTCTGTGCTGTGGCTCTGGGAGGCAGGTGATGACTCTTGTGCTGGAAGGCAAAGGACTGAAGTTTAACAGGTAGCCCCTATGAATTTTCTAGGGAAATGATGGGGATTATGCTATGGAAAAAAAATTATGATATGGCAAGTATTTCCACTGCATTGATATTATGGTACTATGAAGAATTAACAGTTACCAAAGAACCTATATTGGTCACAGGCTATTTGGCATTTCAACTTCACAGCTATGTATAGCACTTGAGCAGTAGGGAGGAAGGACTTTGAGATGGACAGTAAGAGCTATGCGTCCAGCAGAGCTGTTGTACTGACCCGTAAACAAGTCATCCTGCGTGTTTCACTCCTGTTTGTCTGCAGGCTGCAATTTCTTCTGCTGCTTCTGAGATGACCATTGCATCTCACTGTCGGTGTTAAAATCTCTTTTTATCACTTTATTTAGACTTTTTGTTGCATGCTTTTGTGTAAGCATCCTAAAATGTTATGCCTTAAAGAAATTGTTAATGCAATAAAAATTGGAAAACTCTTTTAAATACAAATAATGTAATTAATAGGGTAATTGCTGTTATATTAATAGTCCCTGTATTTTGTCTGACTGCAGTTTATGTTGTATGTAAACTTTTGGGAGGAGATACTGTTTCTGACTTTGTGTACAGTATAAACAGCCATACTATTTTTAGTCCCAAGCTGAAAGATAACATCATC
Source organism: Fregata magnificens (assembly GCA_013389945.1). Lineage (NCBI taxonomy): Eukaryota > Metazoa > Chordata > Aves > Suliformes > Fregatidae > Fregata > Fregata magnificens. Next base: position 66,492 of record WAAD01013652.1, read on the forward strand.
TCTTTAGGAAAATTCCGCCATATTTTGCAGGAACTCCTTCCTTTTTTGGTAGGATGTATCACTCTTTACATTTATGTTCTCTGATGTCAGGGATTCTTTGTGGTACAATTTCATTATGGTACTGTTGGTGCTGCGTATTTTTGTAAATATACTTAGCTTTTTAATAGCATTTTTGGTCAGTTGACTGCAAAGCTCTTACAAGAGAGGAGAGTTTGCTTGTACACACAGGAGAGCTGAGAAAAAAATTGTGACTCGTGTTTGGTAGCATTAGTCAAGAGAAAAAGAATCTGAAATACCAAAATATGAATTAAATGTTGCATCCATTAGGTCACTCTGACGTCACGTGTATAAGACTTAATACATTTTGGTTAATTTTTGGCATTGGCATGAGTGGCTGACATTTGTCTACAGAAGTAGGAAAGGAAAATGAAAGCTTAACTTGTTTGCCATCTTCCACTAAGTTTTGAAAAGTAATATCTGGTCCTTAGCTTGTCCAACGGCTCAAGGAGGGAAGGAGGGAGGGAAGAGTTGGGCTCGTAAAAACCAACTGCAACAAAGCCAGTTTCCTGCTGTTAACTCCATGCCCCAGGCAGCCTAAATATTCCCCCCCTTGCTTTTTGTTTCTCTCTGGATCATATCCATGAGAAGATTTCATTCCAAAAAGAAATCAAGATTGCAACTGATGTCACCCATCAGATAAGACTGCACATGTAAAATACTTTAAAAAAAAAAAAAAAATGCCCACAAGAACCTAACCCTGGAAAATGTTTTTTTATTTTTACATGGTAGGAAAAGGCTGCATGTACTGGCACCCGAGCTGCAAGCGTGCAGCCCCACCAAGGAATCTGTGCAGCCCACAGCAATGCCTGTCCCAGCAGACCTCTGCCAGCAGCTGCCACTGTCACTTGCCAGTTGTTTAAAGCTCTTTAAAGGTGACATAATGCGGCAAAGAGACAGCCTTTCCTCTAGAGGCAGGCTTAAGTTAATATTTCCCCAAAGGCCAGTGTTACAGTTAGGTGCAGAAAAATGGAAAAGCCTCTGCCTTTCTCTCTGCTCACCCATCTCCCTTTCCCAGCCAGGTGGGGAAGCTGGGCATGGAGGCAACTTACCAATTTTTCAATTTCTGCAGCTTTCATCTGTCACAATCACATGAATACAGTAGGTAATTTGGAAAATCGTTCCAGATCAGACCGATAATGCATGTCAGCTTTTGTATCCCCTGGTGACCTGAAAGCTGAGTTATTGGGGTGAAGATTATTTCAGTCCTGAGGGCTTGTACTGAGTCAAGCTTGTTTACTGGGTACATTTGTCTAGGTGAAGCGAACCTACTCTAAGCCGCACGTAGCACTTCTGTTCAAAAGACATCGAAACAACCGAGTTCATCTTAAGAAAAATCTGACCGAAGTGCACCACACTGATTGTCCCCTAGTGCTCTCTGTATGGCAGCATCAAGTGCCTACATGTGTGTGTTCGTCATCAAGTTTTGATCATTTCATCGTTCCAGAAGAGCGTAGCCACTGGTATAATTTAATACTGGGGGAAGGAGCATCTGCATAATGAGAACTGTTCAGATGAGACGTGGAGCAGACAGGTCGCACCAGGGGGTGTCCACTGGGGACCAGCGCAGCACCAGCACAGGGTGGTTATGAAGAACTGCGTTGCTGACCAAACTCATTTCAGCTTTTGTGTAGTTTGAAGCCTTTGTCTGACATTTGGCCTTTGTTCCAGAGGTGGCTCACAACTGTTGTGCCTGCACCGTTTGTGCATACGGGTCGTTGCAGTCTTGTTGGTGAGGAGTTGTCGTTTGACCACCAGCAAGCTGAATGGGCTTGGTGTAAAGAAAAATGCAGACAGGTATTTCCTTGCAGGAAATCCTCAATATCGTCCAATAACGGGCTTTAACTGGGCTTCAAACTACAGAAGCTATGTTTCAGAAGCTATATTTGGAAAAGTGTACTCCAAAATTTATTCAAATTTATAGTTTATTTTAAGACATTCATGAGGATTATATTCAGCGCTGTTGGCATGAAGCTACTGATGAAACAGCAGCCAGCCCTGAAGCCTATAGCCCCCGTAGGGACCTGTCAAAATGTGCCGTGGCAGAGCATCAGGGTAAAGAATTGGCAAGTTAAATTTTTCTTCCGTGTGCCCAGAGTCTCAAGAAACCAGAAATGCTAATGCTAGGGATGCTGACTTATCAAAGGAGTGCAGCTACATGCAAGAGGATTAATTTTACTAATACATGCTTCTAGTTCGTCAAGCTAATAAGGCTCCACAACATCTGTTGCAAATCCACAAAAGAGTTAAATTTAGTAGGCATTATATTGCTCCTTTAGCTTGAAAAGGACATTATTCGTGTTTGCGGCTTGGAATTCCTCATTTGTAGTGTTCATCATAACATTTAAAAAGTTACTCTAAAATTGATTCCTTAACTGTTTTTGAGATGAATATTTTTCAAATTCAAGACTAGATACACTCTGTCACCTGTAGTCCCATTGAAGCATAAAGAACTGCGTACTAATATAAGAAATAAAACTTCATGCTGCAGTTATTAAAAGCTGCCCCTTACCTTAGAATTGAAAATTTGGAGAATCTTTTTTTGAAAAAGTTTGATTCAAATAAGAATATTTTAGATTTCAGAGGTTTTTATTGATAATATTACTCAGAGACCAATTCCAAATATAGCTTTGGTCAGCCTTCTTGTGCAGACATAGATACTAAAATGTTATTCCTTAAAGTTGAAGCCCCAGAACCCCCTTATCTGTGAACTCTTGTGCTGCAAATTAGAATACGTTTTTCTGGAAGTTCGCATCTGTTTTATGTCATTTAATGCAAATGAATTGTAGATAAAATATGCTAGGACGTTAAATGTTTATTGGAGATAATAGTTCTGTTTATTGAGCTTGAGGAAACTAAAGGTGAAGTTAAGAGTACACTTCAAAAAACGTAGGTAGGAAGCAAGAAAACAGGTTTGAATTACGATTTAAAATAAAATCAATAAGCAAATAGGTCTAGAATAGAATTACAAAAGATTGCTGTAGGTTGCTGCAGTGGTACATTAACACTAACTATTTGGAGTGTGACACATTTTCCACATCAGAATTAAACAAATAGCAGCTTAATGTGTTAAGTCATGTCAGTGACATCTGCTCTGTCAGTTGCCTACGGGCTGGAAAATTAAGTGTTATGGCAAAAGATATGCGGACGGATCCAGCAGCTCAGGATTCGCTCCAAGTGGTGGAGGGCTGGGGACCAGTTTTGGGTCCCTTGATACCAGTCACGTTGGTGAGATGCTTTTGGCCCCTGCCTTGGTTTGGTACGAGATGCTCAGCTACGGGCATTGTCACCGCCATCCTATTTCCCCCACCACAGCAGTAAAATCAGTGAGTGGAATGAAGGGGCCGTTTCTGGTGTATCTGAGAGGAATATCACTTGCTGTGGGAGTATTTTTTTCCCTAATATTTTTCCCTGTCATTGGAGCTACACCGGTGAGTGGAACGGCCCTGCTTACTTTGCCTGCTCTTCCCAACAGTCTGGGAAGGTGGCTTCACAACAAAACTCGTGTGATTGGCGTTCTTGCTCCAAAGCAAGGTATTGTAGTGTATCTCTAGGACTTTAAATGATCTTAACTATTTTTTTTTTTTTAAATTACTGTAGTATCATCAGTTTACCAGATAGTATACAAGCAGAAGCAAGAACCTTATGCATATCCCTGAGGTCTAGCATTTAGGCCATGTACACACACAAGAAAATTAAGGGAGAAATCGCAAGCAGTAGTATCTGTATTCATGAAGCAGAATACAAGTTGGAGCCTCCTTTTTACCATTTGGATTTTGTTTATGTTGTTCATACAGGAAAGGGAGGAGGAGACTTTTTAAAATGTTAAAAACCTTTAACCTTTTTCTGCAACTATGACAGCTAGAATCAAGTTAAAATAATAATAAAAAAAAAAAGAGCAGATTGCTGCATAATCGCTTGTCTCCCAGTGATGGTACTTAATTTAAAATGTCAAGTATTTCAAGGCTGTGATAAAATTGTGAGACTTACCAATACTTCTTACATTGCAGTCAAAACTCCCAGAGCTCCCATGTCAAAGAGTCAGCCAAAATTCAAAATGCAGCCAGATTAGCAGTGTTAATCGCATTGCCTGTTCTTTAAATTGCAAGGAACCTGTACAGGCTGTAGAGGCTGGAAACTGGATGCCTGTGTGGTAATGCCTGTGGCCCACAGGATATGTGGTTGGGTGGGATTGGTATTTACCGTCACAACAAAAGCCCTACTTCTAAGGCAAATTGCAATGTCAAATGTGTAACTTTGTAAACCAGGTTGGTTTCTTTGTACGTTTAGTGTATGCATAGGTTTTAAATGACAGCTTGGTTTCTCCACTTCACTGTGACCTTTTGGTGGTGGGATCACCAAGGTCACTCTGTGTCTAATATTTGGTTTGTAGGATTGCAGTGAGATTCCTCCTGAATTCCTAGGGTCAGTCCTCGGCCCAGGCTGCTGCAAATCTGAAGGCAGGCAGTGTAAATGGCAATAGGCATATTTGTTGTGGTTGATAGCACTGTGGGACAAGAAATTTATTCTGACGTTTATATCTGAAAAAAAAAAAGGTCCTTCATTTAGCCATATATATCTGAGTGTCCCTAAAATTAGCTTCTGTTCTGTTAGAATCCAGTGGTCTAAAGCTATCAGAAATGTTGACCCCCGGGGACATCCCAAGGTCTTTATGGCAGATCCAGAGAGAAAAGGTTTGCTTTATTACTTATGGTATGTAGTACGATATTAGGATGGAAGGTGGCCTTGTAAAAAAATCTGGATGGGTAAAGATGCTGGGAGTTAAAAGTGTTCAACAGCACTGAACGCCAGGTCACTTTTTGATAGATGCTAAATATGAGTTTGGAAGGCTAATTTTAATCACCCTGCTTTAAAGTGTGTGTCCTCACTCGTGTTGATGTTCGTGTTAGAGAGGGATTTTAGACAGAAGGTCTGTTTTGCTGTCATGCCAGGGTCCTGCCACTGGGATGAAGTGGAGCAGGTCCACGGACGGGCTGCCTGGACGGTCAGAGGCTGGGTGTATGACGCGGGGTGGTGGGAGCCAGGCTCCTTCAGGAGGCTGAGGGAGAAAATCACTGTCTTCATGTCCCTGCTGGTGGGCTGTAGAGAAGATGGACCCAGACTCTTCTCAGAGGTGCATAGCAAAAGGACAAGAGTCAACACCGTGACCAATTGCTGACATGGCAAGTTCTGATTAGATATAAGGGGAAACAAAATTCCCAAGAAGGTGGTAAAGCACTGGAGCAGGTTGCCCAGGGAAGTGGTGGCCTTCCATCCTTGGAGGTTTTCAGATCTGGAGGGGACAAGGTCCTGAGCAACCTGATCTAGTGGGATCTGCACTGAGCAGAAGGCTGGACTAGATGACCTCCAGAGGTGCCTTCCAACCTAAATTATTCTGTGGTTCTAAATATAGCGTGTGGGAGTGCTAAACTTGACTTTGGCATGATTAAAATTACATTTAAAGCTAGAGCAGGGGAGCAAGGCAACACTTCTGGGGCTCTCATGCAGCACTACCAAAAAATACAGACACACGTACATTTTCAATGGAAACTCAGTTATTCTGTAGCATAATGATATACCAGCTGAGAGTTACATGACTGTTTTAAAACCATAGCTGTGTCTCGGGGTGTGCGTGATGCTTAGATGTACTTTGTAAGGGGTCAGGTTTAATTCTCCAGGTCATAAACTGAACAGCTGAATGGCTTCAAGGCTTCTATTTCCCATTCTGTGACAGATAATTAAAAGGTCTAATCTCTTGTACAGCTGACCTGAGAATAAAGACAGTACATTTCCAATATTCCATAGATTTTCTACATAGTAGAGTACCCAGCTTCTCAGTTTTAATTTAATATGTCGCTACTACAACTAGGTAAATTTTTAGATAGTGTCTTGATTTTAAGTTGAATCTTGGGACCGTTGCTTTCTTGTGGACTGAATGTAAAATTTATAGTGAATACCTAGATAGGAGAGGTAGAACCTCATTAGCATAAAACTATCTGTAAAAGGATTGTAAGAGATATTGAAGAAAAGGAGCTTTTGTAAAGATTAGAGCAATTTCAAGTTTAAAAAAGCAAAATTTATTTTATTACATTTTCTAATTATGTCCATACCTCATCATACAACTAATAAATGGATTGATACATACCAGAGTTTAGGATTAGCATATAAGCATTAAAACCTTTGAGTAGGTCTGAGTGTGTTTGAAAGGTTTTGGATCGGTGCTTTAAGTAAAATGATTAAATCTTACTGTGTGAGTAGAAGAATACACTTTAAAGTGATTGTTACAATTCTACCTTTGTACAAATGTAATTTCGCTGGTTGAAAAGGGAGCATACTGAATGAATGAATGAAAAAACTCTGTCTCAGTAGCTTTCAGATTGATTATAATGAGTTTATTTTCTGTCTTTTCCCAGTTTCTAACAATTATTAACAGACCAAATATGGAAGTGGGAAATCTGTCAGTCTACTGGAGGATCTTTGGGGGGGCTGCTATAGCATCAGGCACATAGGCTGCCTATCTGCAGAACAAAGAGATGATTTACAGCAGTTTTCCTTTCCCCTTCCCTGTTGCTAAGTGGAACTCACAACTGGAATTGGCCTAATCAATTTGTAAATAAGTGTCGATTACATCTATATAGGTATAACGGTGCTAGCAGTCTGTCAGTAATTGGACTGATGGCGTCAATGAGGTGACAGATTTGACCTGCAATTGGAAGGAAAGTCAAACGGAGGCTTAAAAGCAGCAAATTGTAAAGCACAGTAGAAAATGCTCTTGAACTAGAGGTGCAGGGATTCTGCTGCTTTCTCAAGTGCCATACCGAATGGCACTGCATTAGTGGTGTATTTATTAATAAAGATAATATTATTACTATGTGTATAGGAAACCTCCATGACACCATCTTGACAAAAGAATATTTTATCAAAAAATCTTAGATTTTTAGATAATAGATAGTAATCATAGAGTGACACAGTATTGCTCCTTTTTTTGCAAATGATTAGCTAGCATTTTGGGCACTTTTTATTATTTTGGTTAGAAGGAAGAATTGACAACAAATGCAGATATTCCTTGCAAAATTAAATTTTCTTAAGAAAAGAGCATGAAGAAAGGCCATTTTTGTTGTGAATAGCAGGGCCAAAGAACAGGAGGCAACCTCCTGATTCAGAAACACCCGCTTCAGCTGTTTCTCCACTCTAGAGAACCTGCTGCTCTTCTCTCCCCGTTGGGATTAGTAATCGGTGGGTTTTGCCTTTCCCCTGGTCCTTCTTCTCTGTCCTCAGGGTGGTACCTGTGTTTGCCAGCAGTTCCCAGGTGTTTATATGCAGAGGTTTTCTATTGTTTCCCAGACCTTCCTCTAAAAGAGGTGGCTTGCTTTATTTCTTTTTCATTTAATCTGAGTCTTTTTCACTTGATGTCAGTCTATATTAAAGATACAGGTTGCCCGTGTATTTAATATTTGGTTATATCCTGAACTTGTGTAATCAAAATCTGGAAATAAGAGTTTGTAACATTGTGGGAATACTTTCTTCTTCCATTGCCTAATTTTAAAGCTCGATTAAAGATGTTTCATTTTTGTTATACAATGCCACGTATTGTTAATTCCTGCCCAAGAGCAATGCTTAAAATCTTATAAATACCTTTGCTTTGAATAAAGTATATTTGCGTGTAGTTTCATAAACAACATTCTGGCTAAGAGATTTTGTCTGGGAATTATTAACTTTCTTCTGATTAAACTTGCATAGCTGTTGGCAGCAGCATTTCAGCAAACAAAAGCTGACACCGTGTAGACATACGAAGTAATTATGTTCCTTCCTCCAAAGAGCTAGCAATGTGACCTGCCAAACCCATCAAGATGGATATCTATGAAGGTCTTTGACTTTATACATAGGAATATTTCAGTTGACTTCAATACAGCTGAAATAGTGCGCTAATATTTTTCATTCTTTATTGATGTTCATATGAGTATATGCTCTGCCAGTATGAGCATCCAAAAATATGAAAGACTGTTAATGGATTCATGTCTGCAGAGGAAAATCAAAGAAAGAGGCTAGAAAAAGACTAAATAGCCATTAATTGGGATAATTCACAATTAAAAGTTCATAATTATGTGGAGGTGCTTGAAGGGGGAAAATAGCACAGAACGGAAGAAAATGGTACAGTGCATTGCTGAGGTAATGGATTGAACACTTGATACAGAAGTGTTACCAGCCTCACCAAATTGTTAGAAAATCTAACTTCCAAAAAACATTATATTTGCTTAAAAAGATTATACACAATTCTCAAATAATTTTGAGGGGGTTAGAAAGCTATGTTTTCCTTTTCCTAATGAAGGATAAGATTTTCACGTGTTTACAGGGCTCCCACGCTGGGAATCACAAGAAGCATTGATGAGGAGGATCAGGAGGTCTGGCAGCTGAGTGACAGTGAGATCTAGAAGATTCAGACACGGTTTGCCTAGGAAACAGAGAAACTCACAATCCCAACAAAAATTTTAAACAAGCACAGAAAACAGACTTGGCAGTTATGCACTGAGGTTTGAATTTATCTCATCGGACTTTAGCTATCTCAATGTTAGGTGTCTAGCCTGAGCTAGTCCAACGTTGAGTGGAAAGGAGGCGCTTCCAGAGGATGTTCTGTGCCAGCCTGCGGTGGTAGTGGACTTCATGGTGGGAAGTTTCTGTCTCTTTTATGATAGCGGAAACCTACTTTAACTACTTTCCTAATTTTTAGATGCCTGGAGTTACATGAGATGACTCCCCCCCTAGCAAATAAGGGAAGACTGAAGTTTTACCCGATCTCTGTATTTGTATAAAGCTCATGTTTTCATAGAGTGAAGAACTGAAAACTTGTTCCTTTGACGATTACAATTGCCGTTGGAAAAGATGCCATGTTAGTCTTCCTCATAGTGCTTTGGAAATATAAAGCTGTCTAAAAGCGTTGTCATTATGAAATCAGTGATACAACGCATGGTGTTAAAACCTGTCTGCCTTGAGTTGTCAGCGTGGTGTTATGACGGTGAAACTGTGATGTGATGGGGGTCATCAAGCTGTACGGCTCGGGGCATAAGTGCATGTCATTCCCATCTTCCAGAGTGAAATTCAGACCAGACTTTTCAACTCTGTTTCAGCTCAGTGTTAGAAGAGGAACTAAAATTGAGATAGCGCTGGAATTTCCAATGCTTAGTGATACAGGAAAGTATTACTAGTGGAGTACCTTAAAGAGATGGGACTGATTTGTGATTGACAGTATGAAAAATGTTGTTAGAATGACTGAGTCTGGAAGCTGGGTCAATTTAAGGGTTTCTGCAAGTCACGGTGGCTAATTTAGAGATTTATGCTTTTGGCACCTAGCGTCTCACTGGCTTGTGTGAGTGAGTTGGTTAATCAGCAGAGAGAAGCACTTCCAGAAGATGTCTCATTTTGCACAGCCCCAGTGACAGTTGTAGCTAAAATTATTACAAATGTAAGGATTGGATTGCATTAAGGAATTGCTCCTAGTTCTCTGTTTATTAGTTAGCCCTTACTGTGTCCTTTTTCTAGCTCTTATGTAAGAAAGTGTATTGCTGAGATAATTCAATCGCCTCCTATCATTTTTCATACCCTGAGGACCTCATCAGTCTTTTCATGGAGTTGGATATCATGCTTTCAATATGAAATTGATACTTACTTCTTCCAGCTTGATCAGATTAACTTTATTAGACTATGTTTTTCTTAGGTAGCTCACTCAGTGCTACATTCATGTCCATGTTTTAAGAGAGTACCCAGAAAAGCAAAATAACTTTTTGAAATTCAGGCCTGTTCCTACAGAAACACTGCTAAAACAAACGATTTTGAAGTACAGATACTGATAGTGCTTAGCACTGGAGAAAAACTAGTCATACTAGAGCAAATGTTGATTTCATTCATTACAAAGCAGAATTGTCCTTTTTTTAATTCAGTGAGAGCAGGGCTGTCACTCTAAATAATAGAGAGAAATGGGATGCCATAGAAAGGGTATTTACTGTCTCAGTCATCATTTACTTTATGAATATTTGGACTGGGAGGAGAATTATCTCTGCTTATATTCTGTGTTAGAAATAAGTACTGGAAATGTGCTGTGGTAGCATGGATCACCTGCTTTTTCTGTGTGTCGCATTAAACTGAAGTTGGGCTTCTCTCTCATTAAAACTAGTATTTTTTGTGTTATACTTTGGGACTAGAGCAGAGCAGAGCAGATTGTGCCCTGATGCTTCTTCGATATATGGTCTGCAGTGGGGAGGAGTAAAAAGAGGTCCCATGTTTCACAGCCGTGCAAAACAGTAAGGGAGACTCACCTCCTCCAGCTCCACGGGGAGCCCCAGGGCTGGTGGAAGGACGGTGGGATGAAACTGTGCTCACAGGAGACGGGAGATGTCCGGGAGAAGGATCAAAGGTGGGGAAAGGAGGCGTCAGGGTGGGTTGGGGAAGAGCATTTGTGGGAAAATGGAGAGAAATTAGGGATAAATCGGGCTGGTTGCAAGTAAGTCAGCTGCCGGGCAGTACCCTTGCCTGGTTTAGCCCCGCACCTGATGGCCACAGTCTGTCCTGTCGTCTTAAACTGTGTGTGGGTTTGGTGGTGGGGGGTGTGCTTCTTGGGGACTGGCACCCAGCATCCTTGCCGGCTGCGTGCGGGAGGCATCCCCGCATGCCGTGGTCCACCTGATTTGGCTGTGCATATTTTATCCTGCTTCTATGTAACGCCAACTGGCTGAACAGCAGTCATCAACGCGTAGACCAAAACCATCTATAAGCAGTCATCACTTGTGGGAAAGTGGAAGAGAGTTTGTAGTGGTTAAGGAGGAACGACTGTGAACACAAACAGCCTCAGAGCCACACGTACAGCAAGAATGGGATGCGGTAAAACATGTAGCTGGTGTCACTGAGTCCGTGAACCAGGACGGCTGTCTCAGTGATGGCCCGACACACCGCGTCTCACTTCAGCCCGATATAGGTCAAGGAATAGCATCCTACGTAATTGCTGCTTTAGTAGGTTGTTATTAAAGACTTGAATCGGTGGGATTATGGGCAATTGGAGCAGCTTGCAGCCAGATGAAACTCCCTGTTTCCTTGCCTTGCACAGGGGAGGAGTGACCCATATCTGCCCGGTGGGGTGTGCTGTGGGGCTGCCAACCTCTGCGTCGCAGCGACTCGCTAGGCTTTTCTGTGTTAGGAACAGAGGGAAAGGCTTCTCTTGAGACGGAGGAAAATAAAGGTTTTTCTAATGCTCTTGCAAAGGTAACTGGTGTTGGCCTTTGCTACAATTTTAGATTAATTTTTAAATTAATTTTTTGCATGGAATGTCAGGACTTACCAGGTTCAGTCCCAGCAAAACTAAAAGCCAATTTAGATTAAGAAAGTACCTCAAACCAGTTTCTTTTCCTTTCTCTTGTTTTGACTTGAAAAGCATTCTTTGGTGCTTTCCTCCAACCATATTTTACAGTTTCTCCCCTTGGTGAACAGAAATGAATTCCTGAATCACACTTTTCATCATGCAGGGCTGCATTTATTCACAGAACCATAGACCATCGTGGGTTGGAAGGGACCGCGAAAGATCACGTGGTCCAACCTGTCGTGGGAAAGGGAGCCTAGGTGAGATTATCTAGCACCCTATTGCATCTTGAAAACCTCCAGGGACGGGGACTCCACCACGTCCCTGGGGAGGTTGTTCCAGGGAATGATTGCTCTCACTGTAAAAAATTTCTTTCTTATGTCAAGATGAAACCTCTCCCGATGCAGCTTGTTCTTGTTGCCCCTTGTTTTCGCCGTGTGGCTCCTTGTGAAGAGAGAGCCTCCATCCTCTTTGTAGCTGCCCTTTAAGTACTGGAATACTGTGAGGAGGTCCCCCCTGAGCCTGCTGCTCTTTCTTCTTTTCCACTGAGTTGCACTAAGTAAATACAGGCAATGCGAAGACTGTGGCAGCTCCTGTTTGTGCTCACCGCAGCCTCACCCTGACATAGCACTGGGACCAGACCTTGGCCACCAGTTTCCCTCACCTCCTCTACGCTAAGGTCTCCATGCAAAAGCAACCTGGGTGCAGAAACTGGAAGGGGGCTAGCGGGCTCCAGCACTCCTGCCCCCATAGAGCACATATCCCACTATTGTTCCCTCGGCACAATGAACATAATTCGTCTGTGGTTCAGTCCTGCTGAAATCAGGGGAGTGAGGCTAGTGTGGGATTTGGCATTGCATTTTCATCTGTCCTTCACTGAACTGCATTTCTATATGTTACCTGCAAAAAGTGGTGTGCGATATCTTTCTTTTATAAATAATACACAATTTTATCAGATGGTGTTGCTTCTTCCCCTTCTATCTGCAAAAGGCAAATATAAAGCTTCAGACCAAAATATTCAGTTTGACATAAAACTCTGTTTTAGCATGAAACTCTCTGAATAACGTGACAGGTTGCAAATTAAGCAACCCAAAACTCAGTCAAAGAGTGTGTTGTATAGATAGCTCTAAAATGTATTTGTCAACAGTAGAACTGTTAGTTGCAGAACTGTGCAAGAAGTAGCACAGTGGCTGTAGGCTCTAGGGTTGTGTTTGTGTTAATGTAACACATTTCTCCTATGAATGTGGTGTTGAAAGATGGTTGATTGCAGAAATTGTGTAGCCTGCATGTGAAAAGGGAGGCAATGCGCTGATGTATCTGATGGGGATGAAACACAATTAGATCTGTATGGGTGTAATTGAATCTAAGAAATTCTCATGCTGTGACAACTTCGCCAAAGTTAACTAATTTGCACCTGTTTAAAGTAGTGTGACTTTAGCACCAGCACTTCAATAGTGTCAATACCTATATGTATTTGAAGTAACTGTATGATTGCAATAAACCTGTGGCTAATCTCCTCTTACTGCCAAATTAAGCAGAGCAAATAAACCAGGAGTTCAGCTTTCAGTTTTACGTGGTAGCATAATTATTTAAGACATTTTTATATGCCATAGAATACAGCATAAAAAGAAATAATCTTTGGAAAGGTCCTTAAATTATTGTTTGTAATCCTTTTCGAAGCACCATTTCGTATAGCATTAGTGGAAAGTTAGTAAATTATAATTTAATTAATGATTGGGGGCGATTCATTGTGGCTTGGCTAGCAAAATGAACTATTGGTTTTTACATTATTTTCTCTTGCTTTTGCTTTTTGCTGTTGCTGTAACAAGCAGGCATTGTTATTATTATTCTGTTTGTACCAGGGAATGGAAAGAGAAATGAGCCATGGAAATTCCTTCTAAAGTGTTTTTCCCCAGTTCCAAACATTTGCTCATTTCCGAGCCAGGGAATGTGCTTGTTCCCCTCCTCCATTCGATGACACAGATGGAGAAATATCAGCCTGAAGAGTGATGCCGAGCAGGGGTGCAGCCCGGTTGGCGCTACAGACCTGTGGGGGGGTGCGAGCACCGAAATGCCGGTTTCTGATCTAGGGTCATGGCTCTCTGTAGCTTAATGCCCTAGAGATGAGGGGACTGGCAGGAATATGGCTTGAGTAACTGGTGGAGGTGGTAGAAGTGATTATCAAATAGCTGGGGAGCTGCAGAGCGGTAATAGATGTAGAGTCCAGTGATTTAATTGTTTCTTAAAATTTTGGAGCTACCTGTGCTGGAACTGAGCAATGAATATCAATTAATTTAGACATACTCCGAGGAAAAAAACCTTTCTGCTTTATTTCTTGGTATTAAAGTGAGCTCAGAGACATAATTTCATTTCAGATGTTACTGACGAGAAATTGTAACCTTAGGCAAACAGGGGAAAGGCTGAACTTTCTGGTAATATTGAGTAAATTGCTAAGATCAAAACTTGGCTGAACTGAGAACAGAAATTAATGCTGTTGAAAGTCTTCCACTCAGATCGATAATAGTTTTACTGGTGGGCTTCACTGGGAACGGGGTTAAGTCCAACAGCATCACATTTCCCACGATGACTTCTTTATCTTTTTTACTTTCAAAACAGCACTCCACGCTGTTGACAAATTCCTCAGTGATCGCCAACCAAAATGAATGTATTTAAGTAGGCTTTGGATCTGACCTGCTGCTTTGCAGCTACATCCCTTTATAGACAATGGGATTTGGAAAGTAGGCAGAAAAATGTTTTCTGGCATGGTCGCTGTGGGCTAAATGCGAGGATTAAAGTGCTGGGAGTCGGGCGCATGCGCATGGGTCGCAGAGAGCTGAAGCCGAGGACGTGTCTGAAATCCCCCCTGCCCTCTGGGGCAGGTGTCTTGTTCAGGGCTTTACACTTGGGTTTCACAGTCTGGATCCTGACCCTGATTTCAGTGTCTCTTTCCTCGCCTTTGTAAACCTGAACAGAGCTGTCTGTGCAAAGGCAGGGGTTAGACTCACAGCTGCTTGAGCCCCTGCACCTCAAATACTGTGTTCAGTTTTGGGTCCCTCTGACAAGAAAGACATTGAGGTGCTGGAGTGCGTCCAAAGAAGGGCAGCAAAGCTGGTGAAGGGTCTGGAGAACAAGTCTTATGAGGAGCGGCTGAGGGAACTGGGGTTGTTTAGCCTGGAGAAGAGGAGGCTGAGGGGAGACCTTATCGCTCTCTACAGCTACCTGAAAGGAGGTTGGGGTGAGGTGGGGGTCAGTCTCTTCTCCCAAGTAACAAGTGATATGACAAGAGGAAATGGCCTCAAGTTACGCCAGGGGAGGTTTAGGTTGGATATTAGGAAAAATTTCTTCACTGAAACAGTTGTCAAGCATTGGAACAGGCTGCCCAGGGAAGTGGTTGAGTCACCATCCCTGGTTGTATTTAAAAGACGCGTAGACGTGGTGCTTAGGGACATGGTTTAGTGTGGACTTGGCAGCGTTAGGTTAACGGTTGGCCTCGATGATCTTAAGGGTCTTTTCCAACCAAAATGATTCTATGATTCTAGGTGGAATTTGCAGCTGCGGTTCCCTGTTGGATCTAATGGGGTTAAACTCACCTTGCCAGTTTTTCAGATTGCCCTAATTAGGAGATTATAGCCAATTTTTTTTTTTTTGCAAAGAGGGGTTTCTGCATGTGTGTTTGGCCATGCATGCCTGTCCTGGTAGTGCCATGCGTCAGAGACGGGCTGAGCTGCACGGCCTTGCAGCAAGGCAGCCCAGGCTCATGGGGAAAAGTGTCTCTTTGGGTTTCCTCCAACAAATGTGCCAAGGACCTGTAGTCATGTTTTCCTGGAAAGCAAGGAAGGTAACTCTTCAAATGGAAGATCCCCATTCAAATAGAAGATCCTGGGTGACACCGAGTAAAAGCATTCAGTACCCCGCATTCACACAATGGATATAAGCTACAAACAAGCACATGTAGCTGCTTTACCATCCGCTACATATGGAAAAGGGGGGGAAGCTGAAGGCACTTTCGTGCAGTCCTCTGTGGACAGCTGGGAAGCGGGAAGCGAAAAATCAGCTTGCTCTGCCGTTGGACGTGCCAAGGAGCAGGCGTGAGAAGGCTGCTAAGAAGGGGGCTTTCGGCATTGCAGGTTTGGACTGATATGTATGACATTTCAGGCACATGAGTTTTTCCTTAGACGTAGTCCCAGGGCTCTTAACTCTCAAAATCTTCCATTTTTGGGGGGGTGTTGTGTGCATTCGTTGCTTTTTCTTTTTCTTTATAAGACACCTCTGAAGTTAAATTTCTAGATTCTAATTAAAACACATGAGAGAGCAGGTTGAATCTTTTTTTTCTACATAGCACCCAACCCACATTATCACTTGATAATCTTCAACAATAGGTAGCTTGTGATTGCAGAATTATGGCAACAACTGTGTAACTTTGCAGAAGAGAACGAAGCAATGAAGATCATTTAAGTCTATCTGATTACTTAGTTGATACTTCAGTTTGTTCTCCATTTAAGCACTCAAAATTTCCATTGATTAAAAATCCAGACAATTTAAATGGTAATTTTTTATGTAAAACAATGATAAATTAACATTTAGTGATCTCTTTCTCTCTTTGTGTGCATGTAACATTAGCCCACACAGAAAAATCCATCTTTAAAAACGTGCTCCATGCATTAATTTACTCCCAGAAGAAATACCCAAAAATGATCTTGGCATCTTTGCAATGCCTGTCATCTTTCTTGCACCGTTCGTGATCCCTTAAATGTCAAATTCATATCGTAGTTTAATTCTTTCTGTATTAAAGGATATAAATTAGCTTTTCTAACTTTCATATCTACTACACGCAGTTTTTGACCACACCAACTGGCATTTATTGCCTCATTCTGCTTCTTCGATTTCCCTCCCATAAAATGCTGGGCTCGGTTTCTGGGTTTTATCTCCGCGGTTCTTGTTACAGTACCGTTTCTGTTGCAGCTGGGATGCCTTCCCTTAATACAATACATCCCATTATCCTGCTTGCTTTCCCAGCTTACCGCCAGGTATTCAGCAGGCGGCTTAAGTTTCCCTCTCGCACTCTCAAGTCCTTTCTCTGATTAGTCCCTTGTAGTGCCTGACCTTTTAGAAACTAATACCTTTTGTTATTTGCTTGCCTTATCCTTATTACGTGGCAGTTTTTCTGCGCTAAATGGCACATGTCAGCCTATAACCTCTACTTAAGCAGGTCTTTTCTTATCTGATGTCTACTACATTTGTTTCTGGCCATCCCTATCAGTTTCATAAGGTCAGCAGATTCCCTGTGCGGCAGGTTCGTTTCTGAAGGCATGTGACCTGTGGTACCATCACTGTGGCTCTTATTGTCCCTTCACTGCTAACCAGACCATATCCCTTTACCTTCTGACCTGTGTCACTTTGCAAACCGCTTTCTGGACGTGCCGTTACTCTGTCACCTCATTATGAGACAGGGTTTGGAGTTTTTTTCAGTCCTCTAAGGATTTTCTTGAAACCTATTTATGGGTTTGATATACCACTTTTTGCCATTATAAAATCTCTGCTAAAGGCTTTGCAGGCTTTGTGTTTGATTTCTGCTCACTATTTCACATGTACAGTTTTCTGAAGAATACTAGATGGTGCTTTTATTCTAGTTGGGGCAGTAAAAGGGGATTACGCACCCTTTGGTCTGGATCTAGGTCTGCTGTAGAGAGGTCCCCCCTGGCAGGAAGGAGCTAGGAGTGGGAGAAGTTCTGGTTTCATTCATCTGACTTGCTGGCCAGCAGACAAGGGCTGTCATCACGAATTTCAGGGCTGAAGGAAGCTCTTTATTCCCGAGAGATAGCAGGGAGCAGAGAAGGACTCATGACCCAGTTACCTCTGGAGCAAGCACAGCTGCCTGCTCTCCGTTATGCAGAGTGCAGAGCAGATTCTCAGCCTGATCTCAGATTTTAAGTTTTCCTGCTTCATAAATATGCAGCGTTCTCGGTGTCTTATACTTCAGTGCCTCGTAGTACAAGAGCCCACAAATTGTTATTTTTCTCTGACTTGCTTGTGTGTGTGTTTCAACTAAAGATGCCCGTGCATACGGCTCATTGCTGTGCAGCTAATGATGAATGTTTTCTCATGCGTGGACTTGAGGATGGAGGTGTTTGAGAGCCAGAAGTTTAAATTCAGGCTGTTTCTGAGCAGGACAGATTTGGTAGGGTGCGACTGGTTACTGGGGGCATGTTTGGGTGACTCTGCAAGTCCATTCCCAGCAGGGGTGGGATTGCCACAAGAGAGGCTGGGCAGAAAGTTGGAAGACATGGATTTAGTTGTAGAGATACCATTTATCCAACTCTATCTCATTAAACCTTTACCCTTTTACTGTTTGTTTTCACTTCTACCATGGATTTGCCCTCTTTATTTGGATCATAAGTGCCTGAGAGCAAGGACCGTTCAGCAATAGTGCCAACTTTGAACACACCCACTAAGGAATACATCAGTTCAATTAATAAATGATGGTAGTTAAAAGGAAACATCTGTTTCTTAATTTTATTTTTGTCCTAGTGATCAAACATTGCCAAAATCTGTATCATTACATACAGAGATATACTTAATTTTATTGCGGTTTTTTGTTTGTTTGGGATCATATTATCCTCAATAGAAAATCCACATAAACACTAACCTGGATCGAAACCACTAAGTCAAAAAGAACAGCCAGTTTTTGTGACTTAGAAGGAAAGATACCTTAAAGCATATTGAGAAAAATCTGTGAAATATGGTGATTTCTTGTATTTTCCAGCATTTTCAAAGTAAAATTCATTAATTACAGATTGTTTATGAAAAGTAAATTTCTTAATCTGTATTGAGACTGGACTCTGTAGTTTTCCATTTGCTGTTAAACAGTCATATATGCAGTTGGTTAGAAACTTACTGAGCGACTTAAAGTCCAAGGATATAGATTCATAGAATCATAGAAGATCCTGAGTTGGAAGGGACCTACGAGGATCACAGAGTCCAGCTCCTGAGTCCACACAGGGCAACCTAAAAGTTAAACCAACGAGCAGTCCCCAAGCAGCATGAGAATTGCTGTATGCAAGCAGGTACATACATGTGTTGCAAAGTCCCTGAATCTCCGGTGGTGTTTTAGCTCAGATTTTTAAAAAATTCTTGATTAGAAAGTACTTCATATTTTATAGTGAAGAAAAACATCTATGTTCTTCCGTATTTAATAAAATAAATAATTGTTTCTAAAGATTTTCAAAGACAGGCTATGGAAAAAGCTCAAAATGGGTCTGGTGAGGTGCTGTAAGCATGGGAGAAAGGAGCAGGATTAGACCGTGTACCATTGCCTTCAGTTACTATTGATGTTAACTTTTAGTGGGAAGAGAGATGCGAGTACAGGAAAAAACATGAGTTAATTAGGAATGGATCTGAAATTTTTTAAAAATGCCATTTACAACCAATGGTACCATAGGCTGTAAAGAGTTTGCAGCCAGCTAGTGCATTTCAGCGTGGCCTAAATTCGTTGCTAAGCTGTCTGGCTGCTGTTTGCAAAGACATCAGTGAAGGCGTTGACCTCGGTAATGTAACCTCGGTGAAAAGAAACCTGAAACAGAGGATGTGTGAGGGCATTGCTGTGGCTACCAGAACTTCGCTTGAAGCTGTAAGAGGAGCCATGTCACTCATCTTCTTCTATAGCAAGGGCAGTGTACTGTTATTACTTTTAAAACAGGGGAGTTACAGGTGCTTGGCGTGTGTTGATTTGAGAAATCAGGTTAAAGCTGTTCTGCTTTCTGGACCATTTGCAGCAGGAGTGTCAGCAGGCGGTGTCTGAGCTGTCTCGCCTGTGCTGCTGTCACTGCTGTCTCTTGTCGTGCTCCCCTGAGTCAGTCCATCACACTAATGAAGTGCAATAGTCTCGTACTTTGTGCCCGTGAAGCCCGTGACCGGTGCTGGAGTTTCACAGCAACACCATCAAAACCCTCTGAGCTCTTCAAGTATGATTTTCCTTTGCTGTAGCCAAGTGGTGAGATCGCAGGGGAGGCTCAGGGATTACACCTAGAATTGTAAATACAAATTAGTACACTATGTGACTGCATTATGATCATATAACATCAAAATGTGGGTTATATAGCACTTAGCCTTGAAAAGGAGAAAGCCTGGCGAGCGGAGGAGGAAAGGCTGTGTTAGAGTGAAAGTGCTTTCACTTTTCCTGCCTATTAATTTACGTTCCTTTGGAGCGTTGCTATTTAGCAAAGTGCCTTCTGCGTTTCTGCCAAGCTGAAGTAGCCACTGGGAAAACTAAGTAGGCCAAATCCTGCAAATATCTGGAGAGCTCAGCCAGGGTGGCTGATGATGATCCAAAAGAGTGCAGGGACGGATCTGGCCACACACAGACAGCATAGCAGTATTGAACAAAATATTGCCGTAAGGTTTTAATGCCAAAAGTCAGTTGCCGCAAGGTAGCGCGTATATAAGAATTTTTTAAAATTGAATAGTTCATAGTTTTGATTCAGTGTGCAGAACCTGGGATCTTCAGATCTGCTCTGTGGGTCTCAGGCCATGGCAGCCGGGGGCTATCTAAATTAGTCATGGACCGTGCCTGGCATGGCCCAGGACGGTGGTATACTCACCATATGGATTTCTGCAGTCAGAGCTCGTCAGCTGTCCTTGTAGAAATGCTCATTCTGTTCCCAATAGTCAATACTGGGCGAACAAAGCAATGTTTCGTTTCGTGTCCATTACAAAATGTAAGGATTTTTTCTGTAAGTAAGAAGCCAAAGGGCAACATTCTGAAACTTGGGGGAATTCTTGATTTCTGCTTTAGTTGATGGGCATTTCTGTAAGACCTACGGATTATCAGCTGTTTCTGGCTTCTCATCATGAAATATTTTCAAACCAGATCATAATTGCATATAGATGCTTTTGAAGCATTGATGCTTTTTGGTTTTTTTTTAAAAAAAAAAAGAATAAAGAGCCTCCACCCCCTCTTTATATAATGTTTATGAGAATTCATCCATACTGAGCTGGTAAGAGCTTAAAAAAATTCATAAGAGTTTCACTAAGCCATAAAATTTGCACTTTATTCTGCACAAATAAGCCCTTTTTTTCTTTTTCAAACAAAAAAAGCAGCATTTCAAGTTTAAAAATGGTTTGGTTTTTGATGGAGGTTGGAACATATTGAACTTTCTGTGAAATGATTCAGCATCGACTGTTGAAGTTGATGGAGACTCAGCCTTCAACATACATGCAGATTGGATCAGTTCAATAGATTTTAATATGATTCAGTGCAAAATATTCTTCAACCTGCGTAGCAGAGTGAACTACTGTGCTTTTTGTGCACGGTGCTACGCAAGCTGTGTTGCTTTCACAGCTCTCCCTCAGCAGCACCAGAAGCTGCGGAGACCTGTTTTCACATTTACACCCCTGACTAGTTTCTGTTTGTCAAAAGAGAGAAAAAGCTGTTTCTTTGCTGCTTTGTAACCAAGTAGGCAATGACTGGATAAAAGGTGGTGAGCAGTGGAGGGGGGAGAGTGTTTTGGCTTCTGTGAAGCCTGCAGGGGAAAAAATAATCTGCATTGTGAAAAAGGGAGGTGAAATCCTGTTCCTATCCCAGCACTTTACTCCAGGTTTAGCCAGTTTGTTCTCCAAGCCATCAGTCCCCTTTCCAATGTGCAAGCCGCGTTACTGCCTTCGTGCAAATTTAAAGTAAATAAGAGCTACAGATTTTAATCCTCGTGGAGTATTCACATGATAATTGGGCAAGCAAGTATTGCTTTAAATAGCTCAACACATTGCTGTTATTCCAGTGATACGCAGTCCAACTCTGTATGAGCAATCAGGGGAGAGATTTTTGGCTGCCAGGTATCTCACGGACCACCTTCGGGAGAGAGATGTGCTTACAGCATCTCCTTCCGAAATCAGCGCTGTGCCCTCCTGCACCAGGGGGAAGGGGCCACCTGGATCGGGGTTGGCTAGAGGGGTTTCCCAGCTACCTCAGCCTGTTTTTTTAATTTGTGACCAGGCAGTTTGCAGGTTTTCCTTCTTTAAGCCTGTTTCCCCAGGTGCCCAGCACCACCCTGCAGTGGCTTCCGAAGGTGGCATCACTCGATGCAAAGACAGCTGTCACTGGCACGTCCTGCGTCTGGTCCCTCCAGGACCCTGCCAGCCATGGCCCACCCCGTGGACATGACAATATTTAGGCTTCTGCAGGACGCTATTTTTACGCGGCGGCGAGGTGTTGGCTCGCCTCCCGCCTGTGCGTGGGTGCTGCAGGAGTCATCTGACCCCTGGGCGCGTTGGTGTCGAAGCGGCTCCCGTGACGACACGCTGCCGCAGCACCCTCTCCCCCGCCGCTCCGGCTGAGCTCCTCGCTGCCGGCTGGACACGCAGCAGTGGTGCTTCTGGTGGCATTTCCCCTCTCGAAGGGAATTAATGCGGGAATGCCGGAAGATACAGGTACAGTGTGATGACTCCACATTTTGGAGAGCCTAGACTTGAAATGACTTGTTTTTCATCCGGAGCTGCGGTAACGAAATCACTGATACTGTCATGAGAATAATTATTCTGTGTTTACGTGGAAACACAGCAGAGTGGAGGAAGATGGTTAAACATTTATTTTAAATTATGCTTTGTATTCTTTTAATTATATGAATGATGATTTGGAAATTATAATGATACTGGCACTTAGCTGACAGCTCGATTTGAAAACTTTCCTCGTTTTATTTAATTGAAATTGACTTTAGACTTTATATTAGATCGTAATGAAAAAAAAATACCTATTGCTTTATGCAGATATATTGGAGTGCTGTTCCTATATCCTCTCTCATTGTAATCTTGCTAAACCCATACAAAAATAGCCTTTACATTGCTGCAGTAACAGTTCCTAAAATTCAGCAGAGATTTTTACTAACTGCCTTTGGATTTGGTAAATATTTTATTATAATAATGAGGGCAGGAGGTTAACTCATGCTGGGCTTGTTTATGTGGTGTGAATTTTGCACTGGGCAGATGGTGAGATCTGGAGCTCTTGTGTGCTGGGTACTTGTGCTATGTTGCATCTCTTATGCATGGTTGTATTCACATTCTGCTGGATAACACCTCTCCTTCATCTCTGAGCCCGTAAACTCTGTAATTAGCAGTAAAAGCACAGGTTGCTTCAGTTGTGCTGTCTGCCTGCTGTCCTGTATCAGCTATAGGTTTCTGTTTTGATTATGGTCCATAGGAAATGCTGGAAAAGGCATGCAATCCTTTCCTCAGTGCCAACGGAAAGGCACTGTAAAAGCTGTTGCTAATAAGTAGTAGAAGCAGGTATACATTTCAAAAAGCAACATGATTCTTGAACCGTGTTATTTTGTGGTTTTGGACTACGTGAATGAATTCAGTTAGATAGAGACCTGTTGACATAAAGAGTTACTGAATTTGCTGAATTGCCTGTCTTACGGTATAGGAACTAAATAGAGAAGCGGTAATAGTGTTTTGCTGTAGGAGCCACAGCAGAGGTCTTGGAAAGAGCAGCGAGCATTTCTGGGGGAGCGGCTGGACATTGTCGGTGCAGAAAGTCCCCGTTGGGGAAGTGAGCGAGCTTGTGTGCGCTGGCGTGGGGACAGTTCAGCCCTCTGTATGGCCAGCTGGAGGGCTCGAGGGACTACGTAATGTGGACATTCAAGGCAAAACCTCTTTAGCTTTCCCTTTATTCTTGTGATCTTCTGCTTTGTTGTGAGAGGTATGGAAGAAAAAGGTATTGTGTTATAATGACAGGGCACCGTAAAGCATGCAAGCACGTTTGAAACGGCTTTTAACACAAGCTACTAATTGAGAAATACGGTAAAACAGGTTACCGCTAGATATTTAATGTGCAATTGCAGAGCATCTGTTTCTAACATGTCTGCTCCTCAGGCAGGTTTGGTGCCTGTCCATTTGGGCACACTGTGCTCCCTCCTGCCCCGCTGCCTGGACCACCGGGGTGCACGGCCGGGCAGTGCTGGGGCCGGGGAATTGCTCTTCCCTGCTGCCGAGCGCGGTCAGAAGGATGGATGGGGAAGGCTTGTGGAGTCCCTCTTTCACAACTGCTCTTTTTCTCATCCTTTCTGTGGAAAGGACCATCGAGGTCTCAGGCCCTGACAAGGCTCCGTAATGAATCACCAGTTCTTAGAAAAAAGGAAAAAAACCAAAGTCCCTTAGCTAAAGTAAATTTATAGCTTACACCCATGTAGTTCTCTGAACACCGTATGTATTACTGTATAACTTATTACTGTGTTATATTATCCTTACCCCCACGCCAGCACTGGAAGAACTCCTAGTCGCTGTATTTTACACACAGACACAAGGCAGGGAGGGAGCAGGGGCCAGCTTTAGGCACTTAAAACCAGGAATAATTCTTCACGGCATATTTAGAGGCACTTAAATGCTTGTTTCCTTTGCTTTCATCTGGGTGTTTTTAAATCCAACTCCGAATGTTTTGACTGAGGTGACAGAAGAAGGGTTTGGCAAAAAACCAAGTTGAACTCCAATCTCTAATTCTGGACGGGTGCTGCTGCACTCATCTGCTTCTCCTTTAATCCTGCTCAGAGAAGACTGCAAATTTAATTCCCCTCTGGGCTGCTGTGAACCACACCTTCTCCAAATCGCGTGATACAGCATTTCAGCAATCAACACTTTGTCCTGTTTCTCAAACACTTAGTGAGTAAATGGCATTTGGGTCTCGTATTTGTTTATTTTGATTTTTAGTCACCACCTCTAGCTATAGAGATGAAAGGTTTCAGTGGCAACACAGAGATAATTTTCTGCTAATTTCTTCATGCAGAATAATATCCATTATCAGGGTTGTGCATTTTTACTCCAGAGTTGGAATGTAGCCTGTGTCTTAGTTCATAAAATTGTTCAGTTTTTTCAACAAAACAGCTGATATTGGTAATTTTAGATATTAATGTCTTTTTGCTCAAACAAAATGTTTCCGTCTCATGAAGTGAATGTAATGGGTTGTGAAGAGGAATGTTCCTGGTGAATTTATAGAGGAGCCAGTAGTGCTCATAGTTGCTAAAGAAAATTGATGTAGCTTTTCTGCTGATGGAGGGTTGCTGTTGAAGGCAAATGATATTATATATTAGTATGAGCCTGAAATGAAAGGCTTGCACTTTTTTAACCCAGCCTCAAGAACAGGATAAAAAAACCCAAAACAAAACACAAAAAGAACAGGGGAGGGGGACCCCCCCCCCCCCCCCTTGGTTTTCCTTTTACCATTGTCTTTAGGCTCTGGTTCTGCACTATCCGTCCAGGAACCTTGGTGAGGAATTACCACTTTCCCTGGATTGAGAGGTAATTTTGGGGATTACAGAAATTTGTAATTTGGGAATAAAATATTTATTCACATAAATGTTGTCTATCCACTCAAATTACACCTTAGTTTAGTTCACAGTACTCTTTAAAATGTCCATATGAAATATCACAGAACAGAAAGCACCTGTCAGCTCAGGGGCCCCCAGCATAAGGCAGACATGAACCTGCTCGAGCGGGTCCAGAGGAGGGCCACGAAGATGATCAGGGGGCCGGAACACCTCCCATAAGAGGAGAGGCTGAGAGAGTTGGGGTTGTTTAGCCTAGAGAAGGGAAGACTCCAAGAAGACCTTACAGCAGCCTTCCAGTCCTTAAAGGGGGCCTACAGGAAAGATGGGGAGGGGCTCTCGATCAGGGAGTGTAGTGACAGAACGAGGGGTAATGGTTTTAAACTGAGAGAGGGTAGGCTTAGATTAGATATTTGGAAGAAATTCTTTACTCTGGGGGTGGTCAAAGACTGGAACAGGTTGCCCAGAGAAGTTGTGGAAGTGTTCAAGGCCAGGTTGGATGGAGCTTTGAGCAACCTGGTCTAGTGGAAGGTGTCCCTGCCTATGGCAGGGGGGTTGGAACTAGGTGATCTTTAAGGTCCCTTCCAACCCAAACCATTCAAGGATCCTATGATTCTAATATTAAATTGTGTCATTTGGCCCTTTGTCATTTCAGGCTTCTGTAATCACCAAGAGCAGTAAATCTAATGAACTGTTTTTTCAGAACAGGGTTAAATAATGTGGAGTAAATGGGATATGTGGCCTTTTTTGTGTCCATATATTGAACAAAGCAGGTGAAAGTCTTTAAGCTTCATATTTGGGGTTTGATCCAAGATTGAATGTGTATTCTTAAGCATGAGACTTCTTAACTTTTCAGTACTTGATTTCTAAGCTCAGTAACAGCGTCTATGGGTCTTTATGCTTTAAACCAAAAGGTACCAAACTGGAAAAAGCATTAGGACTGTGTCAAATTCTGCAGTTTCTGGCTGTATGTTTCTTCATCAGGCCTGTAATCTACCATGAAGATTTTTCTCATTTGGCTACCCAAAGCCTGATAGCAAAGGGGTTTGTCATCCTCTGCGTGGACCAGGCCTAGACAGGATCTTTTGCCAAGGGTTTGATTTCCCTCAGCGGTTTGCTCACAGCAGAGAGAAGATGACGAGAGCACGATGACATTTTCCGTCCCGGGCTCCAGAGTGGAGCATGACCAGGGACTCGTGAATCTTCTCCCTTTTGCCACCGCCATCAGCTTGTCTTGTGCTGTTTCCAAAACACTCCTGTCTCGGCCAAACCTCCACTGCTGTTAAATCCTACTTACTCTAGCAATGCCAAAGGAGCTGTGTTATTCAAAGGAGGATTTTTCTGACCACATATTGTGGATCCAGTGTACCTTTCACAAAGACCATCTCTGTCAGGCTTCAGCCTTTACTCCAAAGTACTTCCAAAAACAAGGTGCTCTGCTTTCTTTTTAACATCGAAACCCAATATATTTTATCCTATCGTTTTTTCCCACCTTTATAAAAAGCTTAAACAGTTTGTCTGAAACTTTCCCTAAAGAAATGAGCTCAAGAACACCAGACATGAAGAATGTCAATATAAATGGTTGAAGTTTGGCAAAGTTATAAGCACACTGAAAACACCATTGTACAGTTGCCATGAGGTTCATAATGAGCGATACCACTGTCCTCTCTTCCCTATGATACTTACAGCAAGTGTATATGTCTCAAGCAAGCAGCATAGAAGTAAATCTGAGGAATGTGTGTTATCTGGCAATCTGTTTAACAAACCACTGCTAATTCAATAAGCCCTACTTTATCCAGAACTCCAATATTATGTACTGTGTAGCCTGTTGGAGAGAGGTTGAGTCTTGACATCAGAAATATGGGAGCACTGGACATTTGGCAAGATTATTGGCAGTGATGTCCCCAGCAGACAGGTCTTGTACGCCGATGAAGTGCTGGGGAAAGTCTTTGCTAGGTCCTCTCTTGCCAGTTTTTGTCCTTGTCAAAAAGTACATGCAGTCAGATCTTTTTAGGGTTTAAGGATTGGTGGAGATACCTCTGGTAGAGCAAAATGTGGTCTGGGAGAAAGGGAAGTTTGGAGAATCAGGCATTCATTTGTATTTAAGAAGGAAATTTCTTGTTTCGCTAAATTTTGCAGATCAGTGTATAAAGTAAGCATTTAATTTTTAATTACTTCAGTCAGTTATGATCCTATGAGTAGTCTCAGATCACTACATGCTATCAGTAATTCACTATTACACTCATTAAATATGTTGATTGTATCTGCTGCTGCTTCAAAGACTGGTTTTGATACATAAAGGCGTAAAAGTAGAATGCTGAGAATTGCCATGTAAATGTATTTCCTTAAAAATGATTTGAAACATAAGTTAAAATTTTAAGTTGACTAATATAGTTAGTTTGCCAAAATTGTGTCAGTAGTTCCAATTTCAACATAAAGCACGGTATATTTTAAAATATTCAAACTTAAACTAATATATCATTAATTACATCATTTTGTTGTGCTAGATGAATGAATAAGTATTTAAAACTGTCTTCAGAAGCACAGTTTTATAATGAGCCCAAAGGCACTGTATTCCCACTGGGGTTTTTTGTGAACTATTGATTAGCTTAGTTCTGAACTGAGAGGGAAGCAAAATAATTATTCATCTGTCTACCATGAATATTTTAAATATGATTTGTGTTACTTCGAAATTAATGGAAGAATTCCAACAGAAATACTACATCTTTTCCTTTTAAATTTATTTTATAGCTGAGTTGTTGGGTTTTTTTAAATTCTAAATCTTGATCCAGAGACTTGAAGAGAAGCAAATGCACTAAATAGTCCTGCCCTGTAGCTCTGGACACTGAGCACCACATGCAATGTGGAAAGCAAAACTTGCTGTTTTCTGTCACTTTGGAACAATTTTCAGTTTGCAACAATTTTCACGACTGTTTCACAATTCACAAAACAAATTTGCAACAATTTTCAATTTTCTGATGCTTTGCAGCAAGTGCGGCATTGAACTCCCAGATGCAAGAAAACAAACAGAAAAATGAAGTTTTCTGTGGAAATGTGACAATATTTTCACTTTAGGGAAAGGGGGTTATGTGTGGCTTGGAAGGCTGCCCTTGGGGTCCGTTGGCGGTGCATCTGGGTCCCTCCAGCATGTGCTGGGACTTCTTGGCCAGGTTACTGCCCTGCCCATGGGTCACACCACAGCATGGGACTGCAGCCGTCTGCATGCCTCTGCACCGGCCAGGCGCTGATGCCTCTGGAGAAATGGTGTTCAGAAAGCCTTAGCTGTGGGAAGAGTCAAACATGAAAAAAAAAGTCAAATGTTTAATCATTGGTTAGGCATTGGAACAGGCTGCCCAGAGAGGTGGTGGAGTCGTCTACCCTGGAGGCCTTCAAAAAAGGTGTAGACGTGGCACTCCAGGGTCTAGTTTAGGAGTCATGGTGGTGTTAGTTGATGGTTGGACTTGATGATCTTAGAGGTCTTTTCCAACCCAATGATTCTATGATTCTATGATTCTATGATCATTCCGATCAGAATTTTGTATTTCAAGTGTAACTTTTTAGGCCAAAACGTTCTGGATGTGCTCAGCTCTCTTTAAGTCAAGTCTTCCATGAATTAAATGCTACAAATTTGATGCTTGTTAGTAATTTTGGAGAGACCAAACCTTCTTTATCCATAGTTATAAACTTTTAGCAGCTACTCTGCTGAGTAACTCAGGAAAATACTTTGTTTCGGTTTCTTACAGGGTTGATTCTTTTTCAGGGTGGGTAGTTTGTTTTGGGCAGGTTACAATAAAGAGAAATTCTCATGTCAAAAGTTAAGTATTGCAAAGTTCAGAGTTTCCTCTGTTTTCTTTTGAGGAATAAGGCGGATGTTCATATTAGCTTGAACTGTGTGTGCTGTTTGCCCTGTGTAAATTTGGGCATCTGCCTTTCTATAAACTTCTAACTGCCTGTTGTGCTGTGTTGTTTTTATTGGAGACATACTTAATTATAGCCAGGGCTTCAGTAATATGCTCCAGAGTTCACGTTGCCTTGAGCAGGACTTTTTGACAACCCCAGAGTGCGTAATTTCAGCAGACAAGGCAGAATGCTAATGGGTGGTGAATAATGCTACGGGCAGCTCAATCCCATGTATCTCCTTGCGAAAAAACCCAAACACTTAACTTACAGGAGTAGAAAGTGCTGGTTTGGGCAAAACTTGCAGAAACTGCCCCGGAAGACTGGGTGGGAGGCTCAGCGTCTCATTGAAATACTGACTCCTTAAAGTCAGTGCATGTGGAAAGGCCTTTTGGGTATCACCACAAGGTGCCAGCACTGGGGATGAGGTGAGAATAGAGGAGGAAGAGCAACGAGGTTGGATATTAGAGAATAAAAGCTGGACGATGCTCACTTAATGAGTTTGGTATCTTCTGTTATCATATGTGTTCATAGTGACAGTACCACCACTGCCTTTTTATGTCATCCCTACCTATGGTGAAGGTATAGACATTACTGTTTTTCTTTTTTTTTTTTTTTTTAATTAAAATCAATCTTGTGGGTTTTTTCCCTTTTTTTTCCCCAGAAGCCTTTTTTTCTGAAATAGCAACTCTGATATTACAGTAGGAATAGAAACTAAAGAATTTGGCCAATCTGAGTTTAATCCAGCCTCTTATAAATTGATTAATCGTGTTGCAGCAGTCTCATACAAAAAATTACTTCCCAATTTTTTTTGAATGCTGAGGAAAGAAAAGGGTTACACAGCAGTAGTGTTATCCCTCACGTAAGCATAAGCTCTGAAGGGAGATGCATCTGATTCCCATTTATACTTAGAGGATTGACCTATGACAGGTTGCTCCACCTTGACTGGTTGGTTGGTAAGTTTATTTTGAAGCTAAAATTTAAAAAAATTCAATCACTTTGAAATAAACAGTCCAACCTTAGAATAAGCATGCCACATTAAAGAAGCAGAATGTCATTTACTTAAAATGCTTGATATATTTTCCTGTTATTAGTTCTTCACATAGGAAAAAAGCCAAGTCTATTGAGTTATAGTACAGCCCCTTTATAATTAACTACCTTGATGTTTGCTCTCTAGACCCTAAGTACGCTGCAATAAAAAATTGATACAAGTACTGCAGCAGAATTGCAAGAATAAGGTCACATCTCACGTGTTCCACATAACACATTGGGGTGCCAATTTGTATTGTTATTATCAACAGCCCCATAAATGCAGTTTCTATTTCACATCACAAGATGGCAGCAAATTTGTAATTCACTTAATATTTTACTAACCTGGATAAACCAAGTATCTTGAAATCATGGTTTTCTTACAAAATGACAGCAACCTTTGCTTAATGATCAGATGTATGTGGTATTTACAGAGATGTCAATGTTTCAGAAGTATCAAGTCAAAACATCTACAGAAGTGTATTTCTATCTTAAAATCAATTAAAATCAATTAAATCAATTAAAAAGGCAATTACCTTGAACTTTAAGGAATCAGTAGCTCACAGTGTAATAGTTACTAAATCCCAAACCAATAGCTTTTATCTATAGTCTTTGATTTATTGAAGAGAAAATGCAAGAAAGCATTTTTTGAAAGTCAGATGGAGGTTCTCAAGTCTCAAGACTTGATCATGTGGGTTCTTTCCTCTATAAGGAATTCTGATTTATGTTCGAAATGCTTGCAGGCGTGAGCTTGAAAGTTATGAAAGAAGAAGCTTGGCTCAGCTCCTTTAGCAGATCTTTTCTCCTGTGCTGACCAATACCAGGAGTTAAAACTGTTTTATCTGCTTGACCTCTTTTGTTCCAGGTGTTAATCGTCATTATTTGTAAGTCTTACAGGAGATGCATCTGATGGCCTTTAAAAAGCTCTACCTTTTGTTTTCACTTGCAGTTTCACAACCACAGGCTGTACATAGCCAACTGGAGAAGCCATCAAGTACTGCAATTCTCTGCAATAACTGTGGAAACCCATGCAAAGGAGAAGTTTTGAGAGTTCAGAACAAATATTTCCATATTAAGTGCTTTGTTTGCAAAGGTAAGTGTTTGTGACAGCTGTTCCTATGGGTAGGGCATTAGCACTGGGCATGTGACTTCGTGGTCCTGGAAGCTTGACAAACATTTTACAATTCAATCCATGCCTGAAAGGATTTACTGTAAACTCCATGACTGCTTACTGTAAGATTATAAACATCCTAAATCCTAAAGGTGGAGTGTGTTTTGAATGGGTATAAACCCATGGAGTTTACTATAGAGTTGGGACATGAAGAAGAACAGGTTGGGAGAACTGGTAGTGAAACATGGTGCTGGGTTAGGAGAGAATGAACATTTACAACAAAATTCGGCAGGTATCCCTCTCCCAGCTTCCTAATGCGTGCCATGGGGTGTATCTGTTCAGACTCTCTTGTGTTGGACTCTGATGTTTGAATCCCAGTGTGACCCTCTGTGCTTTTCCAATTTTGGGGGGGAACGACTTGGTTTGCTCCAGGTTGGTACCTGGCTGTGATCTAATATTGACACATTGTGAATGGCAGAAGGATGGTCAAGGAAACAGGGAATTAACCGATACCACACCCCTTCTGCAGATACTTGGTTGTTTGAAAGATTGTCTGGAAGTTGCAAAGATCTAATTTGTTTTGAATGTTCGAATGAGTAAATGTTAACTGATGTTTACTGGACAACCTGCTTACTTCGTTATTAAGCAGTACTTCAAATGACATTTATTAATCCTTGTAGCACAGCCTAGAAACATGAGCATGGCTCTGGTCCCGGCTGTGTTAATGTGACTATTTCCATTTCTCTTTAGAGGAAACTGTCAGAAAGAAAACTGTCATTATCTGTCAGCTACACTGATATTTTTATAAATCCCATGGGATAATGTATATAGTATTCAATACCTGAGTCAAGCTTTAATGAGTTAGGTAGACAGGATTAAAATGTTCAGCTGAATAACTGTGTTCTTTGCAAAATGACACAGCAAGAAAAATAAGCATAGTGCACTATCCTATATAGCAAAAATATTTTGGTCACCTATTCAGAACCAGAATGGTATTTAAAGCAGAACACAGCCTGTGCATACATCTTTCAAACTCTTTTAAAGCCACCTGTTCTTATGGCCAATTTTATTACCACATTAGTTTTTCAGACCTAACTCAGGAAGAGAGCAGCTAATTTTTCATGCAGGAGACAAGACGCCTGAATAACGTCTCAGTAACATACTGGTATGTGCTCCATATAATTATCTTGATGCAATCCAAGCCGCCTTTTATACAGATCTGCTATGAGACAACATTGGCAAGTCCTGTGAAAGGAATGAGCACAATTATACATCCACGTTTTCATTTCATAGGGCATCTCCTTTTAGAAGTTGCCAGGTCACCTGCAAATACAGCAAGTGGATTCTGAAACTATTCACTGATCCCAAATTTAGGCAGCGCAGAGGCTTTTTTTCCCACCCCCATGAAGAAGATGATGATGAATGTACTGTAGAAGCTGTATTACCCTACCTGTATAAGATAAGAATTTTGCTCGCTTCAGGCAAATCTTGGATAAAATGAGAAAAAAAAGTCACTGTTAACAAGGAAGAAGCAGGGTAGCGTCTGTCAGCCACCCATCAGACTCAGGTGGCACAGGAGGTAGTGTCAGAGACGTGTGGTTAAACTGTTTCTTGGTGTCAGGGCTCTTGGGGTACTTATATTCCTCCTTACTAATAATTTTGCTGAGTGCTAAGTTTGCACACATGGTTGGGGTTTTTTCCCCCTCATTACTTAAATGCCATAATTCCTTTTGTCAGTTTTCAAGGGTTTCTGTCAATTTACTGGCATCCTTCTGGTATCTGTTTTTGTTTTGTTTCTGGGTTTTATTTGTTACTTAAGAAGCATAAGTTGCTTTCTAGTGTGGATTTACCCTGTTGTTACATGAGAAGAGCTTAGGAACAGAACAGAGCACTGAATATACATTTCACCAGCTAACATAGAGGGGAGAAAAAATCAGGTTAGGCAAATGCGATTTGGGTTTTTAATCGTGCTCAAATCAATGGATGAAAAAATATAGTTAATATGTTAGCATTTAGCGAAAAAAGATGGTACTCAGTTCTCCTGGTCAGTTGACTACTTACCTGCTTTCAGCCTTGGAGGAGACATTCATGCCATGACCCTTTTTCTCAACCACTTTTCTTGTCATGCTGCTGGACGGTTGTGCATGGGCAGGGTGACGGTCCTGGGAAAATATTTACCTTACAGTTGACTCCTCCTTGCGGTGCATTTGTTTTGGTGGTACTCAGTGTTGCAGTTTGCCCCCTCTCACCTCATGCGCCAAAGATAGCACCTTGAAAGAGGCAGTGCGCCCAGCGTCCAGTGCAGCCGCAGGACAGTCCCAGGACAGATAATCCCACGTGAGGGCTGGCTGCATTGCCCTGCTAAGTTGCCTGCCTGCTTAGGTCGACTGCCTCCATATTAAGCCACCTCATAGCCTTCATCAGAAAACCTTAGATATTTCTAAACTTGCAGAAAATTACATTCCTTCTCACAGTATTTACAGGTGTATGATGATGGAGACCACAAACTGACAGAGAGCCCATGAAGAATGGCAAAAGACCATGTCTTGAGAGGGTGTCTAAAGGTATTTGAGGTCTGTTTGAATGACTTGATCAGTGACACATGATATTACACTGGAAGAAGTCACACTTACCTTTTTGAATATGTGTGAAATGTGAAACCATTTCTTTGATAGTGTTGGATAAATTATGAGGTTTCAGGGGAGCAGAGACATTTAGTTGTTTCATTTTTTTAGGGTAGAAAGGTAGTTTTGTATATTGCCGTACTGCTATCTGATTATTCCTATGGGGACTGTGAGTTTCAGATTGGTAACAGCAAGTATGTAGGTGCCTTTTGTATTTAAATTAAATTATATAACCAAAGAAGGTTAGTATAAAGTCACTAATTCCCATCCAGTTCTTCTTACATTCCCCAGATAATGAGTCTAAAGAATTCTAAGAAAAGTTTTAAAAATCGAATAATTTTTCTTATTATTCAAGATTGAGATACACATCCAGATTAAAAATTTTAATAGCAATACTGTGAACGTCTGCTAGTTGTGCTCAGTATCAAAGTTTAATAGGACTTAAATAGGCATTATAAATAAGGTTTATATTCATATCCATTCATATATATTGTTTCTTGTTAAAGTGCACAGCTAATCTGCTAGTAAAAAGCTGTAGAGAACATGCCATCCAGTCTCACTTCAAATTTTTACTCAGTCTTTACTTTAAAATATCTTCCATTTTTATCTGGTTTAATAAAAATGCAGTTATAACAGAAGTAGATACCTTTGAAATATAAGGCAAACTTTTATTCATTAGACTTCAAGGGCTTCGGTTCCCACGTTTGCCAATTCTCTTATTATTTCTTACCACTGTAATGAAAGCACCAAGGAAAGTGACAAAAGGTGATAAAATATTGATGACTCAGACTATCAAATTAAAACAAATATGTTGTCTAGTCCATTCTGAGGGTGTCTGTCAGGTCAGGACTGCTTCTCATGCAGGGCATGGTATTAGGCAAATACTCACTTGGAGCTCGATTACAACAGCGTAATTTAGTGAGCCAGTAGAGAGACAGACTAATGTAGAATTGTAGATAGGAGAGATGTAGGTGTTGCAATTATATTATCCTGGATAGCCTCTTGGTCTTTCATAAAGATAGAAATTACCTTGTTTTAGGAGTGTTTGTCAAGTATTTCTTTTTCTGTGATGTGATTGCATCCTGGCATTTCCAAAGTAGCAGTAACCTATGTCAAATACAGTAGTTAGGAAATATTGGAAGCGTGAATCAAAGCCTAATGTTTCTAGGGGGTCTGGATAATTTGATTACTATAGCTTTATATAAAATCAGAAAGTACACTTCACAGTATTTTATATAGTCACTCTAGCAGACCAAATAATGGGCAATCCGTAGTATGTTTGCAAATCCATTTGCATGCAAAAATCCTGCAGCCTCCACCCTAGTTAAATGGGAAAAATCCATGCAATCCTGCAAAAAGCTGTTCTTTGTACAAGATTGCTCATATGTGAGAAGGACCATAACTCATATCTTTGTCCTTTACTGGTTTGGTCTTGATGAAATGAAGTAAGCTTGCAATCCAAGCCACAGATGTAAAAATGTGACTATTGTGCTCAGCCTCACTATGTATGTGTCTGTTTTGTTTTACCCCTAATCAAAATCCCCTGGATTGCTGTCTTGCTGTGGATGCAGCATGTGCAGTCTTTCATGCTGGCATGACTAGCAGTTTCAAATATACTTTTTTTCCCCCATGAATTTTCATCTATTTGTTTAATTAACCTGTTAGAACATATCACATCTTCAGCTAGAGTTGGGTATGTGTTTTTTGTGGGTCAGCGTTTCTGATTCTTGTGGCACTACAGTTTCCTGGGAATCGTGAAAAAGCCCTGGGCTGGATATATCACTTTTATGCCATTTTTTCAGTAGAACATACCACACAACCGAGAGTTATATGATTTATTGTGAAGCCATGTTAACAGGAAGGGCTAACACAGAATATTCAGTGAAAAGGTTAAAAACATCAAGTAACTTGGTAATAGGAGTGATTTGTTTGTTAGATCAAATGCATCTGCTAGGATATAAATATGTTAACAGCTACGCTGTGTAATCTGAGGGACTCGTGTTTGAACATAGCTACTGGGTTTCACATTTCAGAATGGGAGTCATTTACGGGAAGATCACTAGTAAGATTTCTGAGTCCCAACTTTTGGCCAAGCAGTAGCGGTTGATGGTATCTTAGGCACTGGGGATGCAGCACAGGGGCTCTTGTTCATCAGGCACTCTCAGCAACGTGCCCATTGCTTCCCAAGTACTTTAGGAGTTTGCAGTCCCAGATCATACTAACTCAGTATAATAGGAAAAACTATGTTTTCTATGCAGTACTCTCAGAGTCTGGCTTGGACAGTATGGTGGGTTTGGGGCTGACTTACCAATGTCACGTTAGCATAATATTTTATTTCAATGAAATAATGATAATAATAATGACAAATATAATCACTTTTGCCTGTGCAAAAGGGATTTGTCGCAGTGGCCAATGGTTCTATGTTGTAGTTTTGAGATTTTTAAACTTAAACTTTAAAAATCAGTAATCATTGACTTTCTAAAAGCGACTCAATAATTAAAGCGTGCTCACTCTAGTCTTTATACCCAGGATATTACATAATACTCCTGCTTTACTTTCTTACCAATAGACAAGTAAATCCAAAGAGACATGGACAAACTGGAGAGGTGGGCCTGTGTGAACCTTATGAGGTTCAACAAGGCCAAGTGCCAGGTCCTGCACCTGGGTCGGGGCAACCCCTGATATCAATACAGGCTGGGGGATGAAGGGATTGAGAGCAGCCCTGTGGAGAAGGACTTGGGGGTACTGATGGATGAAAGGCTGGACATGAGACAGCAGTGTGCGCTTGCAGCCCAGAAGGCCAGCCGCATCCTGGGCTGCATCAAAAGAAGCGTGGCCAGCAGGTCAAGGGAGGTGGTTCTGCCCCTCTGCTCTGCTCTGGTGAGACCCCACCTGGGGTACTGCCTCCAGCTCTGGGGTCCTCAACACAAGAAGGACGCGGGACTGTTGGAGCAGGTCCAGAGGAGGGCCACAAAAATGATCCGAGGGCTGGAGCACCTCTCCTACGAGGACAAGCTGAGAGAGTTGGGGTTGTTCAGCCTCGAGAAGAGAAGGCTCTGAGGAGACCTTATTGCGGCCTTTCAGTACTTAAAGGGGGCTTACAAGAAAGATGGGGACAATCTTTTTAGCAGGGCCTGTTGTGACAGGACAAGGGGTAATGGTTTCAAACTAAAGGAGGGTAGATTTCGACTGGCTATTAGGAAGAAATTTGTTACAATGAGGGTGGTGAAACACTGGAACAGGTTGACCAGAGAGGTAGTGGATGCCCCATCCCTGGAAACATTCAAGGTCAGGTTGGATGGGGCTCTGAGCCACCTGATCTAGTTGAAGATGTCCCTCCTCACTGCAGGTGGTTGGACTAGATGACCTTTAAAGGTCCCTTCCAACCCAAAGCATTCCATGATTCTAAGTACAGTTTTCTTTAGTCTTTTCAATTCCTTGCTTTTCTCCTTATTTATATCGTTCTAGTCCAAAGACTGAGAAGTTATGCTAGAAAGTTAAGTGCTCATTAAAAACATGGATAGGATTTTCAAAGAAGTAATTGCTGAAACTTTTGGGGGACGATCCAAACTACAGATACAGCCATGTGCAGAAGATGTTTGCATTGCAGAGGGCTGGTTCCTCACTGGGAAGAGCTACCTGGGAGAGGTGCTTAACTGTGTTGGGAATGCTGAGGTAGATTTAGACAAAGACACCAAATAAATGGAGGGTAGTAAAACTCACCCTGGTTGAAATCAAAGCAGAACCGGGACAAAACTGAATGCATTTTAAAATTAAGCCTGATGTTCGTTAGATAAAGTTTTGGATGGAAACATAAGCTTTGCAGGCAGTGAAGTTATTATTCAGATAAGGCAGTTTTGAGCATACGTAATTTCAGCCAACCTTAGATAGTGTCACCCCTGTGAAGAGCTTGTAAGTAACTCTTTTGAATTACTCAAGTTCTCTTCTTAGGGTAAAGTTTTTCCCCATGCAAAAAATGTCAGTGCAAGAATGCCTTTATGCAGGGGGACTTTCTGTCTGTATTATGCTCTTTCACACGGGAATACAGCAGGGATTCAGCCAGCATGCTGAAGTAGTTACTGGGTGTTTCGATGCACTAAGGTGATGTGAAGCCTGCATGGAGACCCAGAGAGAGTTATTGCATAAAATTCATCACTGCCACAGTGGTGTCATCCCCCGCTTTCTGCGACTCATTAACACGAGACCATCTGCCATACATATCTGTGGATAGTCAGAGCAAGCACTTAATTTGCAAACCTGTACTGGCACCCAAAGCATCATTGTGAAAAATCAGAAAATATTTACTGTTGTTGCTTTACATGTTTTTCAGGGGAAAAAAAAAAAAAGGCAAACTGTTTTAATTAGTCTGGCAAATGACAGCGGTATTTTATCATAAAGGTTTAAGATGCTATTAGGTTGAAAATGGATTACAGCACTTTACTCTGTTTCTTGAATCTCTTTAGCATGCTTGTAAATTTTAAATAACCAGATTGATTCCTTAAAATAATAAATCAATATAAACCAGACAACTTCTCCAGTTTTCCTGGGGATTGTTTCGGTAGCTTGGAACAGCCACGTACATAGTTCTGTGACTATCTCTCTCACAACGCTATAGGAGAGCTTTTATAGGGCAGTAACACTGTCTTTAAGCTACTGGGAAATTCTACTTTCCAGAAGGGAAATGGAAATGCACTTTCTAATGATAAAATTACTAGATATGTAGTTCCCGTAAATTATAGGAGTCAAGTTACATAGTGCATAGGAAATTCCCCAAACTCTCCTTCATTTTAATTAGTACACCTGAATCGTTAATGTTTTGTCAGTCTCATAAGAGCATTCTGAATCTCTGAGGGGTTTCCCGCACTGAAGTGTGTTCTCCACAAATTAATTTATGAGTATCGTGGCCAGCCTAGCCTGAGAGCTTGTGTAGATGTGCTGTATGCTGTATCCTTTATAGCTTTATCGATGCTACACATGCATGGTGAGGTGTTGTAAGATGGATAAGATATAGCCCACAGTTCTTACCCACTCCAGAAAGTTGTTCTGGTTTTCCTCTGGCAGAGCTGTCTGCCTTCCTGCAGTTCCTGGTTGGGAGCTGGGGAAGGGGCCAGCAGGCCTGCCCCAGACTTTTCTGGTGCTGCATGGTGCTTTTGTTTGCCCTGGACTGTAACAAAATGAGGTGAGATTCCACTCCTTGAGATTATAGCTGTTATTTCAGATTTTAGGGCTAAAACGCTGCCAGTGACTGGCAGGCTTCAGTATTCTTGATTTCACGGGCATCTGCTTGGAAAGACTTAGATATGGTCACTCCTGCCTAGGAAGAATGATTGGATTATATGGATTATATACCATCGCAAGGTTCCTTCTGTCTTGCTGCTGCCGCCTCACCTATAGACAGAAGTTTCAGGTGTGAATTTACCAAGAGGGTGAGTGAGATGATATTCCCATGCAGACTTTGCATGGCCAGCAAACTTCCAGCTGGGGAAGACTTCCCCAAAACCTTTGTGAAAAGCTTACCTGGACTTATCTGCACCGGGCCACGCAACAGAAGGAGTATCACAGTCACAGTTATCTTCTGGAAGCGGGTTTAGACTGCTTCAAATTAATTGCAGTTCAGTTTGAAGTTAAGTCAAAGCTGTAGCGGTGGAAGTTTGCCAGGTGGTTGCTATTGCTTCTCACAGGCACAGTGGCCAGGAGAAATGTTCCAGATGTAATCATGGGCTTTTGGAGAATGGACTACCAGACTGCATCAATGGTGTATGAAGACATGCAATATAGGTGCCAAAAGAGAATTACATCAGCAGCATACTACATGTCATTCTTGGGGTCTTAGTTAGCCACCAGCATCCATCTCGGGGATGGAGGAAAGTACTAGAAATGGACATAAGGCCGCAGTGCTGAGGAGGAAAACTTTTATTTAGCTCTGAGCAAGCAGAGATCTTTTTCTTGTTTTCTCTGTAACAACGTTATGAATGGGTCTTTGTTCCTCCTTTTATTTTCAGGGTCTCTGCCTCTCTCTCCTGTGCTGGATTCACGCCTAGTTGCTTACACCATGCAACAAATGGAAGAAAACAAATAGACTTCATACATGCAGTTGCATGTAAGCAAACCGCACGATTATCTGGCAGGCTGAAAGCGAAACGGCACCATTTGGATGCCAAGAGGACCAGTGCATTTTACTGTTACAGCCTGCTGTAGTGTACAGCAGCACAGCGAGCGTAGCATCCTCTGAGCCTCTCAGGACACAGCTGATTTGCAGGCCCAGCACACAGCCAAAAAATTATTCTAGTTTCAGTAGGCTCGTTTGCCAGCAAGGAAAATAGAGATGCATTTTATGTTCATACAGTGCAAATGGAATACTGATGACCTACAATAGCAGGGTAGCAACATGCTTGAAGTGCATTAATTAATTGCTATTGCTGCTATTTATTTTTATAGGCTGTAGGCAGTAAAGAATTATGGAGTTAGATTGACTGTGAAATCACACAGCATAAATGACAGTGCTCCAGGTGCTGTTACAGACACCGGGCTGGGGAAAAAAGTAGCCTGTTTCTAAGCAAGTAGAGGAACCCCACAGATGTATATGAAGTATTTCAGTGTCAGGTAACTGCAAACCATCTTAATGAGTGGAATAACTGAGTTGTCAGAGAAGCTATCCTGAGGTACCCTCCTCAGAAATGGTGTGGATATCTTCCATCTCAACTCCCATAGCACATCCAGGTATGGGCTTGCTGCCAAATACAATAAAAGGAGACAAACACTTATTTATTCACTACTTAAAAATCACTCTTAAAGCTCGTAACTGTTCAGGATAGGGCGTTGCCTTGGGATACAGCGTAATACCAAGACAAGCAGCTGAGTTACTGAGTCTCTTCATTATCATAAGTGCTATGTTTACAGTGCTTTTCCTGTTTCACTAAGATGAACTTCAGTAATGGTTGGAAACTGTTTCTAGGTTTTAAATAACCCTACCTCCAGATACTCATTTTGGATGACAAGTGTTGGGTAGGAGTGGATCTGTGTGACATAATGCTGATTTCCTATCCTAGGAGAGTAAGATCTGGTAGTTGCCTTCAGACATGTTCCCTAGACTTCCTCCAGCTTTCCTTCCCCTGATTTCCTGTCTCTGCAGGTGTGCAGGATCATCTCAGCTGGGCAGTGTCTCTGTCCACGTAAGCAGCAGGCAAGGGGCACAACATCTTGCCCGAGGGATGGCTAATGGGTCTGTTTTCAGAGCTACTCTTCTCAGCTTTAAATCGGGACTATTTTAATATTCAAGCCAGTATTTAACTGGAATCCCTGTGTTCTCTGGTCAGCAGGGTGTCAAGTTAAATCGTATCAGGTTGTTCAAAGAGTGCAGGAGCACACGAGGGTTCGTGACTTGAGTGGTGGCTGGTGGAGCATAGCTGGTGATGGAGTGATGTGTGAAGAGCGGGGGAGGAAGATTTGGATTTTGGAAAAGCTGTGACTTCCCCCAGCCTGCAGAGTCGATGGGTAAGAGTAGGGACTCCCTCCTGTGGCCAAGATTCACTCATGAGCTAGATTCTTCTTCATTCGTGAATAAATATAAAGACTTTGCAGAGGGTAGCGCCTCCGTGAACTGTCACATACGTGGTCTCTGTTATGGGCATATGCCGAAACAAGATGGAAAGAAAGGGCCAAAAGCCCACCCTACTCGGTTTTCTGTGTCAAAAAAATGCATTAATGGACTCTCTTTCTTAAGAGTTTTACTTATAGCTAATCAGTTCGGAGGGAAGTCTAGAAGAACTAGTGACCATTGACAAGAATTGAGATTAAGGGGCCAAATGTGGCATCAAGGTCTGATACAAATGATTTTTGAAACCTCTTGGAATGCTATAACACTAAAAATCTGTATCACTGATACATCACTTGTGTGGTGGCTAAGCCTGCTTGAAATCTTTTCATCCCAGCTTTTTTCTCTGAAGAAATATTTTACAATGTACCTAATATTTTTGCATGAAAAGCCCATTTTCGTTTAAAAGCTATAATGAAAAAAATACTTTTCTGTAGTATGGCGCATGTAAGATTGCTTCAGCTAAAATCTTCACAAGTTATGTTTTTAGTGACATAAAAGCAGCTGGCTTTATAAAAGAAATATTCAAGAAAATTACAATCCTCTGCCATAAAAATGTTCTTGCACTAAACTCAATCAGTAGTCACACTGATGTACATCAGGAGATTTAATAGCCTGGCTGAGCGGAAGAGGTTATCAAATCTCTGAAGAAGAATAAGCATGTTGGCCACCAGTCTCAATTCAATTTGTTACGGATCTAATTCGTTCCAAATAAATTTATACTATAACCTATTTATATGTCAGTCTATTTCTACTACTGTATTACACAGAAAGTAGTACTGTCAGTGAAAAAAAAAGAGCTTCTTTCTTTATTTCCCATGCATTTTCTGCTGTAACCATAGAATTCAAGCACTTGAAATTTCATGCAGTATCAGGGAACAGTTGAATAAAACTGTTAGGTGTGTGTTACATTGTAATGTTTGCTAAGTGCTGATTTTGTGGAGGAAGACAGATGCATCTACTTAATTAAGTAGAAGCATTAAATGGAAGAACTGTATTTTCAAATGTTGATATTTACATTTTATGGATGGTGTTGGGTTTAAGGTACTCAAACCCTAAGAAATTTAAAAAAAAACCCATTTTTTTTTTCTCATTTAACCCAAGGTTGTTTCACATTTGATACTTTTTATGGTTTTGTGATCTCTCTCTCTCATTATCCTTTAAAAGATAGTCTCTTTAAGCTAATATTTTAACCATACCTTATAATCTCTTTTTAATTTTGCTCAGACTTCATTCCAAAGCTGTAGAGATCTGAAGCGTTTTTTTCCATCTTTTTTCCATCTTACTGGGATGTGCTCCACAACCTCTTTCCTGTGATGGTTAGAAACACTTGTATTAATTTGCAGCCTCCATTTATTCATGGCCAGGGTTTCCTCACTTACTCTTGTGACAACATTCTCATTCGGTTTAAATAGCTCTTCATCTTTTCTTTAACTCGCACTGTTTAAACCTCAGATGTATGTTGAGATATTAGTTGTTTCCTATGGTGTGGGGTGGGTTTTTTTTGTTAGGCTAAACAAGCCAAGCTCTGCTTGTCTCTTAAAATAGGCTTTTATTCTTGATGTCATCCTGCTAGCCCTGCTCTGCTGTGAATCAGTCTTTTGTGAAAATAACTGAGCAAGACATACCCTGTGTGCTCTGAAGGTAAACTGTCTTTAGTACTAGCTAGCTCTGTGGGACCTGCTTGGCCCAGCTCATCCTTACCTATTACTTCAAAACATGAATGACTTGTAGTTGTCCTGTGATCACCAATATTGGCAAGTCTGTCTTTCTTTCTGCCACTCAGAAGGGAATTTTTTTGTTGCTCCTGTTTGAATGGA
The DNA here is from genome assembly GCA_013389945.1 of Fregata magnificens. Lineage (NCBI taxonomy): Eukaryota > Metazoa > Chordata > Aves > Suliformes > Fregatidae > Fregata > Fregata magnificens. The sequence goes on from WAAD01013652.1 coordinate 109,275, forward strand.
AGGTGTTTCACCTTGTGCATTTAAACTAAATCCCTTCTCCATGTCTCAAGGTATCCAGCTCCCCTTCTATCCAGATCCCCCTCTGTGCCGATAGTGCCTATGGGCTTTGGGTCGTTAGTGCACTTCATTGCCATGGGCCTGCTTTGTTGTAGCAAGGACATTATTCCTGCTGGCATTTCCCATAGTCATTAATCAGCTGTACTAATAGCCTTCCTTGAGGCTGTGCTTCCTCCTTCTTCACGAACCACTGTCATCTCTGCCTTGGCCAATTACCTAATTACAATCTTATCCTGTTAATTTTTTCTATCCTATCTATCGCTCTAGAGCTAGAGGTAGGTAAGATTTACAGCACTTGGTTTATCTAGAAAGTTACGTATCTTGAAATGGCTCTGTATTGTGGAGCAAGTATGTTGGTAAGTTGTTTTTCCTTCTCGTGGTCCACTTCATTTCTTGTATGAATGTCATCCTAGTGTGGTGTTTAGAAAAAGCCACTGGAAGAACCCGTTACTTCAGCATGGAGTTCACTTGCAGCGTACCTGCTGACTGTCAGGCTGAATCCATTAGTATTAATTGGGAAGTACAGTAACAGGTATTAGCACAACTTTGGTAGAAAGCAATGCTTAATCTTCATTCTGCTGTTCAAATGAACGTGTGCTCTGCTCACGCTTGCCTATGCTTAATGGAGCAATTTGTGGTCCTCCTTACTGAATTCAGCCACTCTTTGTGTACAGGGAGGCTGAAGTGATGGCAAAGCAGAGAGGGGCCTAGGTAGATGATGCCCAGCTCAGCTTTTATTTTGAAGTCCAAATATCTTGTTTATCTGGCTCTCTTTGGGTAAACAGTTTCACTGCAGGGTTTCCTGAGAAGCCAGGATTAAGTGCATTAGTGCAAACTGCTTTGGAGTAATACAGAACAAGCCACAGGAATTGTAACCTCAGTCACAGCAGAGAGAAAGGCGGATGCCTTCAGGGTGAGACAGGGTCCCATCAAACAGCAGTGACAGGGATGTCGCCGGCTCCACCTGCCCCAAGCCTCAGCACCAGGACCCTGTTAGCAGTGAGACAGGGTCTGCGTGGCCTCCCTTAAGGACCCATGCCAGCAGTAAAAACATATAGATTTGCTTGTGCTTACCGCTCGCTTTAGCAGGTGAATAGCAGCAAGAGTGCATGACAGAGAAGTGGCAGGTAATTTGTGGGTACGCTATCAACTCTTCATCTTCCCCTTGTTACGGAAGCCCAGCTCCAAGTCCCTCGTGGATGGCACAGACCAAAATGTGTAGGTCGGTGCCTGCCCTGCAGCTAAAGGTGGTTCTTGGTGGCTTTGTTCAGGTGTGCTGCAGTAAGATGTGCCATTACTGGCATAAAGAAATATTCTATAGGGACGTAACCCCTCCCTGCTCACTTCAGAAACCCAGTTATGTCCTTTAACTTTTTTCTCTTATGATTCACTCTGCAAGTTTAAACACTGTATGATACAATTTAGAACGGCCCTAGTGCATCGCTAGTATTAGCTGAGCATGCTGTTCAGCATCATCTTAAATCCACAGTCGATTTGTGCTTCTGTCACACCAGTACGTACCTAGGTGAGATATATAGACTGAAAGAAACTTATAATGTTCAGCAAGTCATGCCATATTTTTGAAAAGTCTGTTCGAAAAGCATGTTCTTAGTAAAAACTAGAGCAAGGGTGAGAAAGAAAAATGTTAAAGCCTGTGAGATAAAGCACGTGAACAATGTATTGCAAGATAAATCATCTAACCCATAGTTGTTGTCCGTGACAAATGCAATGTAATTGGGATTATTTTGACTTATCAGAAAGGTTAATTAACCCATGGTTCTTCAGTTCTTGGTCATATACTGATACAGTTCCAGCATGATTGTTGTTTTCTGTCACTCAGTGGTTGGGGCCATCTCCAGGGAGAAAGGTCAGGATTTAAATGCCCACTCAGGGCTTAAAGAGGGCCTTGAGCCCAGGCCTCCTGTGCTGTGGTCTCTAACTACTAAGAAAGATGATAAAAAAAGGGCGGATGATTGGATGTGGTTTTGAATGGATGTTCAGGATCCTATGCTTTCTTGGGGTTTCTGTGCTGTATGTGTTATTTTGTGCCTTGAGCATGTCTGCTGGACCCATTTCTCATAGTTTAGATGCAAGATGATGGATTCTGGCATTGCAGATGGGCTTTGGTGGGAGTTGGGAGGCTTTACGTTTAAACACCAAAGTGCCTGTGGACTCTCAGGTACCTAAGCAGAAATCTCAGTCTTGAACTTTAAACGTTTAGGTACTTCTGCTATTTTGGGACCAAGGCACTGAGCAGCTCTGCAGTGTTTTGTACATGCAACCCAAATTTGATAAGCAACGTTCCCACTCTTCTTCTGTGTGCCGCATGCGAGGAGTGATGCTGCCGCGGTCGTCTGTTCAGCCTCGTTTGACTGTAAGCACCATTTGCTGCTGGAAGGGCAGGAGAAGTAGTACGTAGTAACAAATGTGATGCTGTGACTTAGAGTAAAGTAGTAGTCAGTGCAGCAGCAGCAGAATCACCACTTCGAATTCCAGTTCTCCTTATAAATCAGTTCAAGTTGTTTTTCAAAGATCCTGGTCAATATGAATGAGGATCATCCTCTATATCTCTGTCTTCTTCTGTATGACTTCAGCCAGACCATTGTACCTCTCCTCTCCCATCTTACGTGTTCTCAAAATGCCAGCCTAGCTTCATCCTTGGTGCAATGGAGAAAGTCCCTGAAAAGTCTCACAAGCCTTTGGTTAATCAACTTTAACCCTTTCCTACAGATTTAGCTTAAAAAATGTAAATTGACAGATAGGATTAGAAACTCTACTTTTGCCAGGAGCAGATAGTTCTGGAGATCCATCCAATTCATGCTTGGTGAGTGATGTTTATCAGGTAAACGTAAGATCTGATTTTAAAAAAGGTTCTTACAAACTTGTGGAAGTTTACAGCAGTCATCATGCGCGTCAGACCCTGTGTTTAGAGGGAGCGGTATTTTAACCACTTTTGTGTCCAGGAGGAATATCAGACAATTGTAATCTCTGAGACGTTTCTTTGTAACAGTGGTGCTTTAGATTTTGAACGTTTAATCCTTTATGCATTTCCTTTAACCTATTAAATATGACAGGTGTTGTATATGCTAGCCCTGAACTCAACTCCTAAACTTAACTCTGTACTAGCAGCCTCTGCACTGAGGTTAATATTTTTACGTGGAATAAATCCAAACTGCTAGTGTACAAAATACATCACTGATGTAATTTACTATAAAAGTAGTGTTTTTTCAGATGCACAACTGTTCTGTGATCATAAGCCCATATATCGAAGTGCTTAAATACTCCACTAGGGACTATACTGATCATAGGTGAAAAATCAGCATCGTCTTAGAGAACGAGCTTTGCTTTTTCAGCCTTCTGAGTCTGCCTTTTCTCTTCCTGCAGCTTGTGGATGTGACCTGGCTCAAGGAGGATTTTTTGTGAGACAGGGAGACTACATCTGTACTTTGGACTACCAGAGACTGTATGGCACACGGTGCTTCAGTTGTGATGAATTCATTGAGGGAGAAGTGGTCTCAGCACTGGGCAAAACCTATCACCCAGACTGTTTTGTGTGTGCTGTCTGCAGGTATGTTTTCTACATGAAGTTGTGTTTCATTTAAACCCTAGATTTTGAAAGACTTTGCCAGGCATTCAAACTTGTAGCCTATAGATGGAAAAAAAAAAATAGTTCTGTTTTCTATTATCCACGCCTTAAAAAGTAGCAGAATTTAAAAAAAAAAAAAAAGCAAATTCTGACCGCCTCTTTGTTTCAAATACTTTTTCTGTTTTATGGTATCTTATGTGTGAGGTTTTACTTGAGAAACTGCCACTGCCTCTACAGTCAGACCTTTAGCCCCAGGTGTTGCTTTATTTCTCCCGTGTCTGCTATTTTGTCTTTTGTTGAGTGAAGTTACAAAGGATTCAAATGCCAGCAGCTGAGTCTTCGGCGAGCCGAGTGGATACCGTATTAATAGATTTAAACCGAAGTTTCACAGTGCTGCTTCCCAGAAACTCCAATAGTTATTTAAAATAGGACAGAAAGGTCCTGGACTCACAAATACTTATGTACATGTTGGATTTCAGCGAGGGTCTCCAGCAGCCTTGGAGGTGACAAGTGACACAGCGCACAAGGTTTCCCCCCATCCCCAGCAGCCTGGTGGAGTTCAATGGGGTCATTTCCCACGTGGGTACGTGCGACGTTGCGACCCAGTGTTGGTGGGGATGTTTGCAGGCTCTGCGGTACAAGCAATTGATGTCCATTTGACCTGCATCTTAATCCTCTTCTCGGGAAATAGCACAAACAAATCTGTTGAAGACTTCAGGAAGAAACTTTTAAGTCCACCACACCTTCAGGAAATGTGCTGATACAGCAGTTTGGAGCAAATGGAAATGCTGTAATAATGTTTCTGGTTAAACTTGAGCCTTTAGCGGTACAAGAAAAGTAACCCCACGTTCAAAGGGAAAGCACAACGGGGCACTGATGCACCACACTGTAGGTGCTAGGTGTGCTGGTGCCACGTTCAGGTGACTGTGCAGTCCAAAACCAGCGTGTCCGTGTCACTGTGGCCGTCTGCCAGCCCAATCTGCCCAGCTGGTAGGGCTGCCGAGCTCAGATGTCCTCCTGTGCTGATGCAGAAGCAGGCCTTCAGATTCCAAAGCAGCTGTGTTTCATGGCAGGATATCTTTTTAATGTATCAATTGTGGGAACAATTAAATAGCCGTGTTAAGGGGAAGGCTCTGAGACTGACAAGCCTTTATTGTATTAAGTTCTGTCTGTTCAAGTTTTGCTATGTTTAATAGGAGATTTTTTTCCTTTTGGATACTTTAAACAAACATGAAGTGTAAAGATAACAAAAATCCCTAAAATCTACTCTTTTTTTTTTTTAAATAGGAGGGAAAATTATTTAATTGGCTAATTGTGGATCTCATGAGTTAACTGCTGGTTGCACATGCTCTTGGCCTGCAGCCTGTCAGTATTACAGCTCTTCTGCAGATGAGCACAGCTAATTCTTGGTACCTTTCTTCTTAGCACTAGAACCTTCTATAAAGTGATGTACTTCTTCATTTAAGAGAAAAATAAAAACTGGTTGCTTCCATCTTCCTGCTAAATATGCTTGTATCCTCAGCCACACCATTAGGGTTTAACATTGAGGCATAAATTATTTACCTGTGTGTTACTGTACTTAGCAGCTTGGTACCTAACCTAGGTTTCAGCCAGGCTGTTGGATATACTAACCTCTTGCTGTATTTAGTCAGTCCTTCAGCTGATAGTTTGGAGATTGGTGGTACAATTTGTCTTGTTTCCCTGGAAAATCAGAACAATTTTCCATATGACTAAACTATTTATTCTTAGGTACCTAACAATTCAGGTGAGCTGAATTGCACTGCAGTGAAAATACTCGCTAGAACATGCTATACAAATATCATGTGTATTGAAGACACGCTAAAGCTTTTAAAAATGAAGTTCCTGATATAATAGTATTTCATATTAAAAAAAAAAAAATCAGAGATGTTCCCTAACCTTCTGTATAACTAAACAGTTGGATTAAAGGCTGTTTCACTGATGAAGTTTCTAATTGCTGCTATCTACAGCTTCAGTAGAAAGACTCAGATTTGCTTCCATTGCTTTCCTTAAAAGGACAAACAAATTCATGTTGTCTTCATCAGAGCCAACTAATGCCCTGCTGACTAGCAGAATTCAATTAGTGTCTCCCAGGGGGGTTGTAGCACTGACTTGTGGTGCAGAGCAAGAGAAGAATTCTGTCATCTGTTTATAGTAAAAACACTGGACCAGGTCCTCAACTGCTTTAAATCAGCACTGCTTCAATTACCGCAGTCTTTGCAAGCCAGACGTAATTTATGTTTTTTATGGGAAAGAGTGTCCTATCTAAACAGCATCAGCATTTATTTTATTGAGTGATATCCTCAGTAAAAATAAGGTGGGTAAACTGTAAATACATGCGGTTTATGCAGAAAAAAGAACTTAGTTTTGTTGGTTTGTTTAAAAAAAATAAATATTAAAAGGCAAAAAAATAGAGCTATTTGATTTGAGGTACAGGATTGTAAAGCACTCTACCTTGGCATTTTCTTTGGTGGGAAGAGTCAGGAGTACCATTTGTGTCCTCATTTCTTACACATGGGCAGAAACCTTAAATAATGGGCCAAAAGCACGCCGTCTGAGGCAACTGGCTGATCACGCAAACTGCATCTGACGTTGCCTTTTACAGACGGACTTTAATGTGGGTGCTGTGTTAGAAACCCGACTTCCAGAACGGTGTGAACTTGAGAGGTGGTGACTGCCTGACAGCGCGGCTGATCCTGCTCTAATGGAAACCAAGCAAGGCTCTTACCAACTTCAGCAGGAAAACGTTGGCAGCAGAAGGCACTTTGCACTTGTGACAAGGGTCTCCAGAGTGGTGTGGGATTGTTAAGTGCTTTAAATAAGCACTTTTATAACCTGTATTTCTGTTGCTCTGAAGTAACGCTTTTAAACTGTTCCTGTGTTCAGTAGTAAACCAGTCACAGTAACAACTCCTTTTTTTTTCTTATTCTCGGAGAAGATAAGATTTGAATAGAAACTGGTGGGAAGTGTATGTTGCTTCAGATGGTAAAATGAGTGAGAAAATCTACTGTGCATACGGCTAGCTGGAGCAGTGGGAAAAAGCCAGTAACACAAGGCCATTCATTTTCTGGAGCTGCTGGTATTACTACTTCTGAGTGCCACGGCCCTGTATTCCCTGGTGCCCTCTGCACTGCGGTGATAAGCTGCTGCCCTCCTCTGTGAAAAAGCTTGTCTGTCAGAAACCCAACTCACCCCTGGGCATCCCTTTCGACTCAGATGCTATGGCCCTGGGCTGCCACAGGTCAAAGTGGGGAAAAAAAAATTAGTATTCAGAGAAAACCTGACTATTAAAAGTACAGTATAATGTATCATCCTATGTGATTGTTTCTCTCTATCTTGCATTGACTAGTTGTCTCTTAAACAAATTCAGGTTTTAATTGCATGTTTGCTCTGCTGGCATAAAGATTGAGGGTTTAGCCCCTTCTTCTTCCAGCACTGTTTATGGTCCAGTGAAACCGTTTTCTGCTGTTCTGTTTCATGATGATAATGCCTAAAACCAGGAATGAGTAGAAGAATAACAACATAGATTGAAAAATGTTGCAGATTAACTGCTTACTCTGAATTCCCAGGAAGCAGGTGAGCAATCTTATTCTTACAGTTGCATTCATTGGAAGGGGCTGTGTCCTTCAGAGGACTGCCAAAGACATTTCCCCCAAAAGGTTCACATGTTTGTAAAAGTGAAATAGAAAGAGGGAGAAAATTAAGGCTATCTGTATCAGTAGAAGCTGAGTTTTATTAAAATTGTGCATGCAGCTCTTGTATGGCTGTCGGAGACAGGACTGTATGGCTCCCAGGAGTATCTTAGGCAGGATGGGAAAGGGCAGGAAACGGAGTCTTTCAAAAAGCAATGGGTAATCATAGACATGATGGTTGTACTATACAAAGACTCTGTATTTGATGTCAATGTTACTGACACGCTGCATGTGCATAGGGTATCAAAAATCTGGGGTTCGGTTTTAAGGGTTAATGTAGTTGGTAAAGTTGCGGGTGTTGTTTATTCACCCAGTTGGAGGAATATATATAATCGTTATCCCTTTAATTTCAGTATTCTTATAATTAAAAGTTGGAAAAACATAGCTTTTTGTGACATGTAAATGATGAAGAGAGAAGGACAATTTGACTCTTACTTAGCTGGGGGGATAAATTAGCACGTACGTTCCAGGTTAATAACCAAACAGGTTACATGTTTGCTTTACGGAATTTGGATATCTGAGTTCAGTATTTTGCCTGAATTTAGGAAGATTTGTCTTGAAACAGCATATTGACAGAAGTTGAATATGTGCCATGCAGAGGTGGATAATGTGTGGAGGGGCAAGAGGCAGTTACATATTCTTCAAGGGGTTTTGTGCCAAATCCAGATCTAAAATGTCTCTCAATCCATTTGTATTTCTGTTACCTTCAAGAAGGTAATTCACTGTGGCCAGGCAGCTGAATATAAAAATTCAGAAAATGGAAAACTAACTTTTTTTTTTTCAACAAGGGTTTTATAGTCCTACATACAACACCACTATTTCTAGAAAGACACTGAGGGCCTTTGTGTATGTGTCTCTTAAGAAATTAAGACAATATTGAAAATTAGAAGTTAAAATTCAGTTTGTTCTGGAACATAGCCATTATGTCAGACTTTTCAAATATGCTAAACCTTTTTAATTGCTCACTTCTTTCAGTGCTGCTGAATTTTGAAAGAGTTTGGTTCCCACTTAAGCAGTACTGGGTACTTCTTAAAGCATCTCATGAAGCAGGCTTCTTCATCTGGATGTTGAGGCCAACGTTTTGAAATCAGACTGAGTGTTCTTCTTGGCATTTTGATTCCAAACCAGATACACTTATCAATATTTGGTGCTTCTTGAGCAAAGGAGTCTTGCTATCCTGCTCTTCAGGTTTACGTGTGGAGCATACCTATAGCCCTAGAGTCATGTAAGATGGAGGGGACCTGTGGAGGTCCTGTGGTCCAGCCCCTGACTCAAGGCAAGTCCAGTTTGAGCAGGCTGCTGAGGGCATTGTCCAGTCACATTTTAAATATCTCCAAGGATGGAGGTCCCACAGACTCTCTGGACAGCCTGTTCCAGCATTTGACCATGCTTATGGTAGGTTTTTTTTCTCCTTACATTGAGTTGGCATTTCCCATGTTCCAGCTTATGTCTGCTGCCTCTTGTCCTTTCAGTCTGTACCTCTGGCAAGAGCCTGGCTTCAATTTCATGTACACGTCATCAGGTAGTTTTAGACAGCAGTAAGATCTCCCCTGAGCATTTGAAGGCTGAACAAGTCCATCTCCTTCAGCCCTTGCTCATGGGTCCTGTGCACCAGCTCTGGACCTAGCCACCTCCACTGGTCTCCCTCCAGCAAATCTTGGCCTGAGGAGCCCAAAAATGGTACACACTGCTCCAGATGCAGTCTCTCAAATGATGAACAGAGGGAAAGATCACTTCCCTGGACCTCCGGACTACACTAATGCAGCCCAATAAACGGTTGGCCTTCTTTGCTGCAGGGACACTCTGCTGACTCATGTTCAACTTGGTGCCTGCCAGGACCTTTATGTCTTTTTATGCTTTCCAGCTGATTGACCCCCAAGCTGTACTGGTGCATGGGGCTATTCCTCCCTGGGTGCAGGACTTAGCATTTGCCCTTGTTGATATTCGTGAAGGCAGTAGATAGGAAGTAATGCCCACTTTATCTTGTCAGGTTTAACATCCTGGGTCAAATTTGTCCCTATGGAGCAACCTTGAGGGATGTGATTGTACCAGGTACAAGTTAGAGAAGAATTTGGTCCCATAGGTCCTCAGGTTGCAGTCTGACATTACACCTGACCCAGTGTAACTGCAGGCTGTTACTGAAATGGATAGATCTGTTCTCCCCACATGCCTGACCATATGCTTCTGTTAATTTTCTTTATATCGAATTTAGTTGACTGTTCAGCCACAGAGTCAGATCAGCAACTTAAAGAACAGAACGCCATCCGTCTGCTCTGAAAAAAATGGAATATTTTCTTTTGGCCCAGAAAGCTTGAATGATGTGCCCACAGCTGCACAGGTTGAGGCATGGTGCAGAGAAGGACGAGACCAAGTCCAGACCTTTCAGTGTCAGCACACAGTTACCCTGGATTAGGCTGGTGGTGGTTTGGTGTTTTACAATATAATTTTGTTGGTCAGCTCCAGTCATTTCTGGGTTTACAAATATTGTAGGCAGGTGGATAAAACAAAATTTGTTGGGAAATGAATCATAGAAGATGTATTAAAATCCCACAAGTAATTTCAGAGAGCTGCTTTGAAGATGCTCTTAATTCTCATTTTAAAAATAGATTATCCAACTGTGAAAATCACACTGAATATTTTTAAAAGGATAAGTAGCTAATTAAAACCCATACCTAGCAGTGTTCAGGGGGTGACTGGTTGTGAGATGTCATTATATTTGAAGGCAGATACGCTGCTCATAACCTACAACGCTATATATAGTCCTGCTCACAAGTTAAAGAGGTCAGAAACTGGAACCTCGTTAATTGCCTGTTACCACCTTCTGTTGTGCCTTCACTCATACCGGCATTGAAATCCTCGAGTAGGGCTGCTTGTGAAAGGGAGAGGTCAGATGTTATAGAAATACTGACAAATGTGTTGTGTATGAATTCTGGATTCCCAATGAACAAAATAGTCAAGCAAACGCCGAGACTTAATTACGAGTTTAGAAGACCAGTGAGGGAAGGAAATGTCTGCCTGTACCTTTGGGTGGTCAACTTCCAAGGAGGATTTCCCTGCTTTTATAGAGCAAGATATCTTGCAAATGTGAAAAACTTAATGTAGAACAGTGAAATTGTTGCCCTCTCCCCTCTGAATGGAAGGGCACAATGAGTAGTTAGTAAACTTTCAGAAAATAGACCAAGTAAGATATGTTTATGGGGTAGGAAAGCTTCCACACGTGCTCACCCCGAAGGAGGCTCTGGCATGCTGCGGTGCCTGTGAGCTTTGGCATGATTTGTGGGTGTCATGTACCTGGCTTTGTCTTTGTGCTGTAGGAGGTCAATTATCCTATTAATCTCGAAGTTTTAACAATGTTTTCTTTCAGATTGTTTAATTGCCTAACGTAGCTGAGCCAATTCAAAGTGAACTTCTACCTTACTTGATACTTGGTGCATGTGTTTCAGATGGGCTTTTGTGTTCAGCTGGAAGTTCAGCTGAATTTTTGTTAGGTAAATCATGGAGTCAAAAAATATGTTAACTTTGTGAAGCAAAAAGCAGTGAATCATTCATGGCTTCCAGGACGTCACCATCTCCAGGATTATTAACGGTGCAAAGCCTGCCATTTTACTGAGAGCTCTCACGAGAGCCCAGTTGGGTCATTAGCTGAGTCCCAGCCTTGTTCCCCATAAAGAATATGGCAAACCATACTTGATGGTAATATCCTGCCCAGGGCATGCAACTGTGCATAAGAATGAAAGATATTGGGGTAGTTGCATGGCAGTGTTGTTGTGTGATTGTATCTGTGGAGTAGGTTACCATTTTTGTGGGGGTTTAATTCAAAATAGATTACCAGTGGTCATAATAAGTATATGGGGGTATGTAAATCAAGATGAGACATCTGCCTAAAAACATACAGGAGATCAATTACAAGTTCTTGTCTCAGTTCTGGAACAGTTGAAATTCCTTGGCTTGTGCCTTTCCAGGTCAATTAATAATGCTTAGTTCTAGACTTGATTTTTGTAACGTTTTATTAAAATGAAAACGTGATTAAATGGTGTCTTTCACATTGGCAGTAGAAAACTAGGACAGCATTTGAATTATATCACTCCATTGTTAAGACAGTTTTTGGTAATTAGTCATTAATTTTCATTATCTATATAGAAGTGTATCACATTTTGTTATTTTTATTCAAATGAATATATGTTCATGTCCAGTGGTCCTCTCCGACCTCAGCTGTTCTGTGATGTTCATGAAACCCTTTTATTATTCCATATATTAGATGGCTCTGTGACTTTAAGCAGTATAAAAATCCATTACGAATCCATAACAGTTATGACCTAAAAAGAACTTTTTTTTTTTTTTTAAATACATAAGACCGAAGCTTGCTGCTGCTGGATTGCTGCAAGACGGGACAGACTTGCTGCTCTCTGGAGCGGTGTGGCTCCATCACATCCTGTCCGTTATACTAGAGACAGTGTTGTCGTCTTCTGATCAGGTTATTGAGTAAAATTCATGGTACAAAGTCCTCTCTTGAACAGGTAGAAATTTGGGACTCCTGGATCTGTACTAACATGACGTTGGGCCTGTTTGTACCAGAATCACACATGGAACATTTAGTTCTGTCAAAGAGCAGGACAATTTTAAAGGCTATTTCCATAAAATATTTTTCCTTAGCTTAACTTCAGGTAAGTAAAAAGGTAGCAAGTATTTGGAGTATTAAGTCATTTGTGAAGGTAAAAAAAAAAAAAGGTGAAAAGCAGAATTCATTATCAGTTGTCCAAAGATATAACAATATTTAAACTCCATGTGTCCTCATAATTTTTAAAGTATTGCCTATGGTCCAAAATGGATGACGGTGTTGAACACTTATTTAGTTGGTTTAAAATAGATTTTAGTAACATCATTTAGAAACAAAGGGCAGCATTGCTTTTGTTCTCTTTTTAAGCAATAAAATTTTTCTTTTAAATGCAACACAAATGTAGAATAAGCCACTCTTGGGTGGTGTATGGAGCAAAATAACGTTTATGCTTAGCAAGAAGTATCTGTGCAACTTTTGTAGTGAAGACAATCTCTCCATTGGTATGAATTTGATAGCATTTCTGTGGGAATGTCATGTAGAGTTTTAATAAAATGTTAATGAAATAATCTGATCAGATGGACTTCACCACGAGGCAGAAGGCTTGCGTTATGTTGGTGCCCCATTTAAGCCATATTTTGATAGCTCGCTTGGGATTTAGTTGGACATGAGCTTTGGGTGGAGTGAAATGTGTTTCTAAATCCTCACCATCCTTTGCTGCATTATGAAGTGATTTGTCCATCTGGTCCTCTTACAGAAAAAACCTCAGCAGTTTCTGTGCCCAGACAAGAAAGCTCACGGCGGAAAGCTTTTTGTTTTAAGGACATTGATAAAAAGGAAGGATTTAATTAAGTGTAAGGAGAGCTGTTGTTGAGTAGAGCAAACAAGTAATGTAGACACTTTGGGTTTTATAACTGCGATATATTTTCTTCTATGAGAGTTCACTGACATTTGCTTTCTGAGCATATAGATTAAGAGGACGACTTTGATGAGATCAAAGTTGGGATGACAAGTGCTGTTTTTTTAATGTATAAAAGTCATCACTCTTTTGCAGCATTTTAACAACATAAAAGCATCTGCATCTGCCTGTACTTACTCCCTGTAATGCCAATTTTGTTTTCATTCTGTAACTGATCCTGTTAGTGATCAACCCTTGCTGATACTACATTTCTTAGATACACAAGGATTTGGACTTGAGTGCTCAGTGCGTTTTCGTATCTTCAGATATTTTTTTTTTTTCTAAGTAACTGTAACATCTGCATTTGCAATTGTCTGTTTGATATGTCCCTTCGATACTTTAGCCTCCAAGTGGCTGAAAAATCGTGAATGAGAACTGGGCAAGTAGAGAAAAAAAACGAGAGTAATGATCAATTCCTTTATGGGAAGATACTTGATTTTGATAAAGGTGTGAGAGTGTAAGCTGTATGCTTTTGTTTCCTCTGTTGCAGGCTGCCTTTCCCCGCAGGCGACCGGGTAACTTTTAACGGGAAGGAGTGCATCTGCCAGAAATGTTCCCTGCCCCCTTCCAGCAGCACCGGCTCTTTCCCCGTACAGAACCTGCGAAGTAAGTAGGGGTTTCTGCTCTTTTCTGTTGGTACTTCTTAGTCTGCACAGGCTTAAAGAACGCAATTTTACACCGATATGTTTAACTGGATTTTGTACTGTTTTGCTGATTAAAAATGTGTCAAGAAATACAATGTAGTCATGTGAAAAAGTATATGGCAGTTTTCCGAGAAGTCTGATATTAAAAAGAAACACAAAGGGTGCCATTGTAGGGTTAACAATACACAGAACCTCCCAGAACATTTGATTGAAACTGGAGTAAATCAAATTATTTGGAGAAAGGCATCATATAGATGTTAATATTTTTGCAGGATTTAGTCCAACTCCAGCTAAAATAAAATCCAACATGATATTTAATCATTTGTAAGTGTTCCAGGGTTGCTTCAGAAAATATCAGTGACATGGCTGCATGGCTATATACTACACAGGAAGGGTTAATGTATGCAGTGTGACCAGAGGGACATTTGCCTTGACCTCAATACTATTGCATACTATCAGAAGATATGCACGCTGCAGAGAAGAAATGTGGTCTTTTCATAACACTGTTTTTGCAGCAGATCATAGAGTGGCGTTGTTGCTCCTCCGCTCACTTTTTCACGAGGAGCTGTCACGCTTTAACATTCATCCACCGCCTATATGTAATTAAACATCAACAACAATTCAATTAAACAGCAAAGACAGAAATATTTTTAATGACTATCATATCGCATCAAGCTGGATTTGGCATGGTTGAGGAAAGACCCCATAGATTGCTCTTCTTTATATGTAAGGAATCCAGCTCACTTCAGGGAGAAATTTCTCCTTTTTTTTCCTGTGTTTGTCCCCACATTTCTCTTTTTACAGAAGTTTTCACCATCTCCTTTCTCCAGTGTGTCAGCAAAAGCTGCTGTGTGAATGCAGTGAGAGACGCTATGCTGATTTCTCTCTTGCTAATGCTGTTGGTTTTTTTTTTTNAGAGATGGATCATCCTCAGCCATCTTGGCTGGCTGCATTTGCAGATCCATACTTTAATGGCCTATCATCTGTTTGTCTCCTTGTCATATGGGAAAAGTGGCTTTGACTTTAATGGAAATTATTTGCCTGGTTGAGTACTGACAGAACAACTTCATTTGATTATCTGTGATACAGAATCCTTTAATGTACTTACATTCCCTTTCTCTGTACGCACACACACCCCATAGAGAGTTTTTCCTGTGTTGCATTTCCTGAGCTCGCTCAGGTCACTGCACCGAGCCTCCCCAGTGCACGGGTACCTGCAAACCTCAGCAAACCACTTGCCTCAAAGAGAAGGAGCACTGGAAGCATATCTTTGTGGCAGAACCTGACCTTGGAAACCAAAAGTTTAGCTTTTCCCTGAATAAAATCTTAAACAGGTGCAAGTATTTAAACCCCAAATACAGGTCTGCTTTAAGACTCATTAGAAATGGAGGAAATCTTGCTTGCTACAGGTGTTAGTGGATTCAGGTAAGAGTCTTGGTTCAAACCTGGATATCTGCCACACTGTAGATGGGACTTCTAAAATAATTTTATTTGGTCTTCACCTGAGACTTACCAGCTCTGCTTCTCAAACGATGTAGTGATCGGGGTGAGCTGGTAGATACCACGGCTTCTTAAAGGGCAAGCTGAGGTCCATATCTGGTCTGCAAGTAAATAGTGCCATGATGTTGCCAGGATCCCAGATAAATATATTCCTTACCTGTGTAGACTATGTCCATTCTTATCTCTGCCTTACTCCATTTCCCCAGTGTCTTGCAGTGCTGCAGCAGGGCAGGATCTTCTGATTTCATGGTGACATGCAGCACCTAGCTGGCCCAGGAGCTGCAGAGCTCTTGGGCTTCGGGATATTGGGTAGCAATGGTATAATCCCTCCTTGGTGTGGGGAGTAGAGCTTTGATGGGTCAATGGGAAGCACTGCAGCCACAAGTACATGGAGGTGCATGCATGTATATGTAGCAGGATATGTCAGAGCCTGACCAATGACAATATACAGAAAATTAACCAAATATCTATTTGGGAAACATTCAGATTAATATGTAATAAGTGAAAGAGCAATATGTAATGACAGCTGTTTTCCAAGGATTTACTAATCCTTAGGCTTAAGTGTTTTGGAATAAACAAGCAGGGTCAGAGACATCTTGGTTGAACTGGAAAATTGAAAGTCCAGAATGGCTGTCTGTAGCTATGCCACATATTACACAAAGCAATCAAGGGTATTAGTGTCTCCTTGTTTTAACAACGGTCTTCTTGGAAAAGACCTTAATGTTTTAAAAGAACAATTCTTTTTATAAAAGAACAGTAGTGCACAAAACCGCGTGACTTCAAGCAAGCTGAGTCAAGGACCAAGTAATATGTTGACCCGCTGTTACGTTTGTTTTGCTCTTGGCTCAGAACTGCCTGATACGTACTATGTACGTTATTCGTCAGCTTATTTATCTCTGACTTGAGCTCAAGAATGCTTTCAGGAGATCTCTTGGGACTCATTGAGCTCCTAACATGACTGCCCCTTCTGACCAGTCCTTCTATTTTCATCCTCCCAGTTTGGTTTTGACCTCCTTTATGCATTACATTTGAAAGAAATGAAGAATGTAGGATATTTGCTTTTTGCCTGAGTCCTTGAATTTTTTTATTGTTATATAAATAGCTAGCTACCTGTTTTGTTTCTTTTATAAAACACAAGCTGTGAAAACCTCTTGCGGCAGTGTTGATGTTGAAAGAGTACTCAGGGAAGAATAGCAACATGTAGCAGCAAATTGATGTGTTCTGCAGAGTTCTTGGTTGAAATTAGGTGAGTCAACAAAGGATGCTGCATCCAAGGCAGGAAGACAAGGACATTGCATCAATAGGCACTGTTGGCATAGCAACCACAATATTTGTTTTTAATTATCTGGAACTTAACAGAGAAAACAGCAGTTAGGAGTAAAAAAGTAGCTCACAAAATGCTGCATTTCTGGTCACCCAAGCTTAAACCCCATGAAAGGTGAATGACATCTGAGCACACAGTGTTGTATTAAGTTTGTGAGATAAACCCTCAAGCAGTAAGATTAAATTAGATTACCAGATGAACCCCTGGTGCAGGGGAGATCACAAAAAAAAATTCTGATTGCAGTTAAGGAATAGATACTGCAGTATTTATTGTCTTGTGGGACTAAATCCAGGCACACACCCAAATGTTCTCTTTTATTAGCAAAACTCAAATGTTCTGATCTGTGGTGCACACGCTTTTGTGCTGGGCTTCTTTCCACATATTGGTGCTCTACAGGGTGATATTAGAGAGACATATTATTACTCCCTTAATCGTTTCCAAATCCACTAAAGAAAATAAGAACTATCCTTTATTGTTGTGCGCTCAGAAATGAAACATTTACGGTTGCACTAACAGAGCGTCTCATTAGGGTCACGTAACCAACTAAATAGGATCTTATATCAGAAAGTTTTTAAGAGGACTGTTTAAATCTTTTAATGAGATCCTGTATTTGAAGTTTTTTCTTAATAACTAACTTTTGTGTATCTTTCTCTTCCATGCAAGACATTCTCTTCTGGCATCTCTAGATGACTCTTCAAATGTCTTTCAGGGTTTGTCTTTTCTCTAGCAAATTGTTGGTATACATGAAGAATTCCTAAAAAAAATACATGTGTTCACGTAAGATGGAAGATACAATCATATGGAGGATTAGAAGGGTTACTGAGATATTGATACTAGAATAAGTTTATTACTGATGTTTATCCCTATTTTCCTGCATATTCTGACTATTTTAACATTTTGTATGAAATTTATACGTAGATCAGAATCTGTAGAGAGTAAAGAATGAATGAGCGCTGGACCCTATAGGGTAATAGAGGATTCATTTAGGATACAGAGAACCAGCTTCAAATCTGTGTCAGTGTAGCTTCCCTAAACAGAGCCCTCACTGGTGGACTGTTGGCGTGGAAGCTACGAGTGGATTAACAATGCATCCATCGGTAAAAAAAAAAAAAAAAAAAGCAACCAAACCCCCCAAAAAGTCTTGTCTTCAATTACTTTTCCTGAGGAGTATAGCTACTTTACGTATAGCCTGTTTAACCAACATAGCCTAGCTTATGTTATCCAGTTATGATGTGTTTTGCATTTAATTTTCCTTACAACTTTTTGGAGCTTTATATAAGTGAATTTCTATAAATAAAAAATATCTAGCTAGCCATCAGTTTCGCATGTTACAGTGTCACTGCTTCTCAGGAATTTGTAATGCCTCTCAGGTATTGGTGTATTTTTCCTGGTTATAGAAGTTCACATCAGAATTTCAGCTTAGTTTTTTCCACCGCTGCAAAAAGAATTTTGAACTATGAGTAAAGCGTTCAGACCCAGAAGCAAAGTCTAATGTGAAGGTTCAATTATTTCTTTTAATCTCATGACTTTTAGGTCTTTTTTATTAATTTTATAGAGCTGATTTGTGATGCTTGAAAACTTAATCAGCAAAACTTTGTATCTTTTAAAACAGTATAAATTGAATTAAAATAAAACCTGAGTCACTAGGAAACCTAAGTAATTAGTTTTTTCTTTGAATGATTCATGTCTTCTAGCAATGTTAGGACAATGTTAGAGCAGCACCACTTGTCATCCATCAGTGAGCAGCCAGCAGCAAGCTTTAGAGCCTGCAAGAGCTGTTACTAGGACACCGATGGATCCTCATACCGCAGTAACCAGTGTTGTTGCATGAGCATCTAAAGCGTGTGATTCACTCATATTGGATTTTTCTCTTGCAGATTGTGGGGGCTGTGGTTCAGAAATAAAAAATGGGCAGTCATTGGTTGCCTTGGACAAACACTGGCATTTGGGCTGTTTTAAGTGCAATACATGCGGCAAGCTACTGAATGCAGAGTACATCAGCAAGTAAGTTGAGTGGAGGAGCATTTTCACTCGTTTTCAGCATTCTTTTAGTACCAAATATTAATTCAGTGTTGCATATCCTTTAGTTTGTGTTTATCAGTGTTTGGAGGTATATAAAACATCAGACATTATTACCTAAATTATTACCTAAATTGTATTAAACGCAGAAAAATTCAAATTAAGAAAAGTAGAATTTGTCCATTTACCTGGAATGGGACTTGCCAAAGCTGTAGAAAGGCAGTGGGTGGAGCATGCCCTTAGTTAGCTACGTTTGACTTTGCTCTATGCGATGCTGTAATGTGAACAAGCAGATATTATCCTTTCCATGTGTTTCACATAAGCAAAAATGTTCTCAAAAAGTTCTTTACGGAGGTATGTATCATGCTTTTGCGCTGCTCCAGACCCTCGTGCTGTCAGATTTGGACTGAATGTGATGACAGCAATGAGAGGCAGCACAAAGCACACAGGCAGACCAGGTCGCATGTCAACACTCATATCAGTCTGGTGAGATACAGGGCTTTCACTGGCCAAGGCACCTGGGATTAATTTCTACTTCAGAGAAATGTGTTGTTACGATGAGATTTTCCTAAACAGCTAAGTAACTCAGTCACCAGTGCCCAGAGATGATGGAGTTTCAGAGCCGATGTCCCACTGACTTTCAACAATTCTTTGGATTTAGATTAATACAAGTATAACATTTAATTTCACAGCTTGCATTGGAGGCTGAGAAAACAATATTTGATAAAAGGGTGTTCTTAAATAAGGTTTTGCATTATCTCAAATGTTATGCTACTCTGCTGTATTTTGGGACAGTGCCTTTTTTTGCTTGTTATTTAATAATAAAAAAACCATAAATTGTAAAGATATGGTTATTGTGAAATCCTCTTTTAAAAAAGCTAAATGCCAAACAAAATAACTCAAGAGAAGAAACATCCTTGCTTCAATTAATTAAATTAATTATTGTGACAACTAATAGGTTAGTCTCTAAGCAATCCAACTTGTATGCTATAAAATTAATTTTTATGTTTCTCCAGGGAAGTGTCCAATAAAATTATGCCTCTGCTAATAAATCTGTCTCATCATGGGCTGTTTTAGCATAGCACACTAAACATGTTTAACTATGTTAAATATGGACCACAAAATGAAGGCTGAGAGAGTTGGGGTTGTTCAGCTTGGAGAAGAAAAGGCTCCAAGGAGACCTTATAGCAGCCTTCCAATACCTGAAGGGGGCCTACAAGAAAGATGGGAACAAAATTTTTAGCAGGGCCTGTTGCGATACGACAAGATTTTAAACTAAAAGAGGATAGATTTAGACTAGATATAAGGAAGACATTTTTTACAGTGACAGTGGTGAAGCACTGGAACAGGTTGCCCAGAGAGGTGGTAGGTGCCCCATCCCTGGAAACATTGAAGGTCAGGTTGGATGGGGCTCTGAGCAACCTGATCTAGTTGAAGATGTCCCTGCTCATTGCAGGGGGATTGGACTAGATGATCTTTAAAGGTCCCTTCCAACCCAAACTATTCTATGATTCTATGTTTATCTTGCACTTTGAAACAGGAGAAGAGTCTCCAGTTTCTTCTGGAGTAATTTATTTTAATTCGTCAGTTTAGTGGTCTAAATGTAAAATTTCGTAAAATTGTGATCTAAATGTAAAATTAACAAATAGGTCCATTTCAGAGGAATAGCCCAAGTGTTCTGGTTCTGACATTTTAGAATAAAAGCTAAGACTCCTGTTTTTATTCTTCACATTTTTAAATTGTACATTATCTTAAATCACTTGTGGTGGTGAAATAACTGTTCACATCATGCATGAACGTATTGCAAGATCTCTTCTGCTCAGGTTGAAGTCTCTCAGTCATTACTGGCTTCCAGGGGGCAGGTTCCTGAGTTAGTTCATCCATGACTGTCTTTAAGCAAGTCCAGTCAAGAATGTCAGTAGACTTAAGTGTTAATCAAAACTTGGATTACAGTCAAGGTGGTCAGCTGAGAAATTACTCCGAAGTCTAAGCTAAGTACAACTAGATGATAACTAAAGAGGGAAAGAATAATATGTAGAAATAAGTATTTTTTCCAGAGTGTGAAATGTGGAAGAATTTAATGAGTAACACTGTCGAAACAAATGGTGTGAGAGTCTCAGAGACTGAGTGTTGTGACGGGGGGAGAGGCCATGCTGAATTCAGCAACAAAGCAGGAAAGTGGGATCGTGGTAGACTCTAAATAGTTCATTAACTATTCAATTCTTTACAAAATTAATAAATACAAGTATTTGGGAGGGGGGGAAAGTCCATAAACCCACTGTGAAGTGTTGAGGCATTAAGAAATTTTAGCTGTATAATCTCCCAGTAAACCTATAAGCCTACCTAAAGCAACCTCTGTATGGCCTGTTGTTCTTCCCTAGGGATGGCGTTCCGTACTGCGAAACAGACTATCATGCAAAGTTCGGTATCAGATGTGACAATTGTGCAAAGTATATCACAGGAAGAGTGCTTGAGGTAAGGAGAACCTGTCATTCAAACGCATCTCAAAGTGTACAAAGAGACTTGCTCTTTTGGGTCTGGTCATTTGCTCACAAATGAGCATTAATGCAGCAGTTTAATGTTACTTTTGTGAAACACTAGGAACTTTTTCTATAATTCTTTTCTGTTTCTTCTCTTAATAGTTTGATAGTACACATACTCCCTAAATGGATATTTGTGGTACTGGAGAACGTTCAGGTAGCAGAAGTAATAAGTGAACGGGTTATCAGGCACATTTTAATACTTACACTAAATTCCTGTGTAAATTCTGCTCTTTGATTCTGTTTTGTGTTCCCCAGAGTTAGGGTGAAGCTGCTGAAAAACTAAAATGAGTCTATTTGAGATGTATTTTTGCACCCAGAAATGAGCTATGTTGCAGGGGTGTTTTTGAGTTTGTTGTTTTGAAAAGCAAGGAGGTCGTTTAGTGTAGGTGAATGTTTATACTTTACGCAAAAGAGATTTCCACATAACTGGCTCAGGATCAGAAATGGATATATTCCTTTGATCTAAATAGAATTTATCCTTGGATCTAAGTGTATGGTTATCCAATCAATGTTACCATTTATCCACTTTTTCTTCTGCCCTTTCCCTGTGTCTTGTGAATCCTTAGCAGTACTGGAGTTAGGAAGAGGTTCCCCAGGTCGCTCACTTCACTCCTTGCTCTTCATCAGTTAAGAAAGCCAGGAGAAGTCCCAAAGCACTTCCACCAGAAAAAGATCTGCTAGGAGTCGTACAAAGACTTAACTATCCAAATGGTGGACAATTATAGCTGTGGAAGGGACTGAGAAGCAAGTGGAAGGAAACAATGAGTCCATCCTAGATGGCATGGTATGGTGTTAGGGTTAGGCATGGGAGGCTTTTCCATTATCAACTGTTTTTAGACATCTCAGAAAACAGATGTCTAAAAAGGGATTTGAAAGTGTATAAATACAGCTTTCTCACTATTTACAGATGGCTCTCTCAAGTGGGAGATGCAAAACAGAAGAAAACATTAAAAAACCTTCAAAAATGCAAGGGGTGAGCAGTGGAAGCTGCTACATGTTTTCAGAGATGTCAGCCTTTGATGCTGAATGAAAGGTAGTAAGAGGGGGTGGGCTTTGGATGTGAAGCTAATTAGCTTATATTTGATGTGATAAAGAAGAGAGAGGTGAATGCAGACAGAAGAGTGTCATGGTAAAAGTTATAGCAAATTTGGGGTGCACTTACCCATAGCAGGTTACAGGGAGTGATTAATACTAAGATAGAAGAACAGAAGCTCCAGTTTCTCTGCTGACTCTTGGCTTCACAATACTGTGTTTTTCTGTCCTGGTTCTTGCCTTGAAATATCTGTACAAAAATACTCCTTTTATTTGGTAATATCTTACCTGCAGTATGGTTAAACAGTAGCGTGTGGTGTGATGTGATTAAGAACTGGGTCCTTACTGTCTCTGTGGATGATGAAAAGAAAAAAAAAAGTTAAAAAGAAGATTTGCACAGTAACAGTGCTGAGTTGGATTTGTGGGTCCTGGGGGCACATGTGGCTGTATCTGTTTCTTCTAACTGCTTGGTGAGAGCATACTGAACAGGAGGAGAGTTCCTTGTTTTTATTATAGGTGGACCAATAACAGACTTGAGAAAAGTTAATTCTTTAAAGCTGTTGTAAGAATTTTACCATGACTGATTACATCTGTCATTGTAGTTCTAGGTGATGTTTTCGGTTAGTACATGTGTGCCCCCCTCCTCTCCCCTTCCCCAATGTTGCTTTGATGACAGTGCTGTAGCACTGATTCTCTCCTTACTTTGGTACTGGTGCAGGCCGGGAGTGACTTTGATTGAAGTCTGTGGCATTTAACTGTGGAGAAGATACTGATGCAAGATTCTGGAACCTTTTTTAAAAAAAGATGATGAGAAAGGACTTTTGCGATCTATAAAAGCAAGGCATTGTCAGATAGTGTCACTGTCAAATAGGAAAGATAGGATGAAGTTAGTGTGAAGCAGGCAATGGATTTGAACAGGTACAATGATATTTAATGTCTGGAGGCTTGTCACAACCATCTGGAAACTTTGTGGTCTATAACCTTCTTTCTATAAGATCGTATAAAACAGTATGTTGTTTTGTGTACAACAAAACTAAGGAAGCTTGAATACGGGTGAATGTCCTATGTCCTAGCATTCTGCTGTCACGATAGGTCCGGTTCCTCATGACGTCTCCCAAAATACCTGCTCCCATCCCCTCTGTTTCCCTGTGAAATATCTCAAGAGCTTTCTTTTCCACTGCCTGTTTACATGGTCAAGAGGTGACACACAGTGTGAGGCTCCTTCCATGGCGATCAGCCATGTGATTTCCATGAGCCTTTGGACCTCTGTAAGGGATCACTTTAAATGGCTGTGGAGTTTCAGTGTTGACCGTGGAGAGCAGTCAGATGAGGAGGTAGCACGCAGACCTCATTTCATTAGGAAGCTAGACTAAAAGTCATGACCTAAGCAAACAGATTTGAAAGAATGCAGAGACCGTGGCTGTAGCTAACATGGTTAAGTCATTTGTTGTTCATCTGCAGCAGACGGACTTGTTCGAAAGGCTTGGAATTGGGGCTGATTCTTCCGTCTGTCTGGTATCAAACTCGGTGTGTGTTTGTCACCAGCCAGGTTGCTGATATGTTTGTGTATCTCCTGGTCAGGAGGACAGAAAAAAGAAAACGTAGCCATGGCTGCTTTTTGTTGTGAGATTTGTTTTGTGTGGAATACTCTGGAATCCTGAAACGTTTTTCAAAACTTCAGTATTTCTTTTTCCCATCTTGAATATAATCTGGAGATACACAGAAATAATAGGGCAAATTCCTATTAAAGTGGGGGAAATTCTTGACAGCAATACTTACTAGGCAGAGGAATAGTCTCCCAAGGGAGCTGCTGGAAACTATCACTTAGATCGTATTAAAACAAGATTGGACAAGGCACTGGAAAATCTACGTTAGGGAACAGTCCTGCAATGACAAAGGGAGGGACT
The DNA here is from genome assembly GCA_013389945.1 of Fregata magnificens. NCBI lineage: Eukaryota > Metazoa > Chordata > Aves > Suliformes > Fregatidae > Fregata > Fregata magnificens. The sequence goes on from WAAD01013652.1 coordinate 133,110, forward strand.
ATATGACCTAATAGGATTTTTTCCATCTCTGATTTCTGTGATAATGTCAGGAGGACAGCTGCTTCCACAATTATTCTGTGCCCAGACTTTATAATATTGTCTCCCTTTCCAACACTTGTTCATTTTAAGTGTTTATTCAGCAGAGGAGGAAGGGAGAGTCAACTAGTGTGAATTACTGATAACTTATAAAAATATGGCTGTTTTTGTAGGTTGCCAGCCAAATACAATGATGATTTAGTTTCTTAAATTCTTCCTTCAGCCCATTTTCTGAGGGCCAGATTCATTCCATGTAGTAAATGGGCTTAAACACAGGATAGGTCTGTTTATAATTCCTTTCTTGTTTCTTTCTTCCCCTCCAGTCCACCTTGGCTTGCCCCCAGTCTCCCAGGGAACTTGCACTGGAAAAGCTACAAAAGGGGCTGAGCAGCTAATTTACGGAGACCATAAATTCTTCTGTTGCTTTTAAAGGCAACAGTTTTGCTGTTCTTTTTACAAAAACCATGCCCACCAGTGCTTTTATGGGCAAGGTTTGCTTTGCTTGTGAAGCATACAGAGGACTGTTTAATGCAATATCAGTCCTCTCCTGGAAATTGCTGTTTTATCCCTGACCATGTATATTGATAAACCTACCATCTGAAATTGGGAACAAGATGTGGCTGGAGTTTACTTTATAGTTTGACTTAAAATGCAGTGCGACTGAAAACCTTTAGGGAGGAAAAGGGTTTATTTTAGTGCTTATGCTATAGCTCTGTTCCCAATCCAGCAATAGCTAAAATCATGCAATAACACAGAAAATAAACACATTTTAAAATAACAAGCCATTTCCCTTTTGTCAAGTTGCAATCTATTTCTCTGCATTTGGCACTAAAAATATTTTTTTCTCTTTTTCTATCACAAGCATTTATTTATTAATTAAAATTGCAACCTGTGCTAATGAGCATATCATAAAAATAGACAAAATAAGTGTAATTGCCTTTTTTCTAAAAATATACTATATTTCACATGATAATTCAGAGCCTTATACAAACCCCTTTCAATCAAGAAAACACTTTCCATTTGTTTCATGATCTTTAATCAGTCTTCTAGCTGTGCTTTGCTCGGAGGAGGCGGAGGCGGGTTGCCTGCCTCCCGGTCCTTCCCACATGACAAGCCGTGCAGAGGCTTGGAAGGCTGTTGAGGTGTGTGGAGGAGCTGTGTGACAGCCAGTGACGAGTCCTGGTCCCCTCCTTGGGGAACGTGCCTGGGTTTCCTTGACATCTGATATTTAGAAACTCAATTCCAGCAAACCTTTTTGTAAGTGGTCTCTGTGTAGTTATTAATTCTTCTGATACAGATTGATTTTTAGCTTTTTCGATCTTCTCCCATTTAATTGATGAACTCTAAGGAGAATTTATGGAGAACAATCTTTGTTCCTCCCAACTTTTGTTTTGCAGAACTGAATGAGCCAAATTCTCCTCTGCTCATAAAGTCAGCTCCAGGCTCTTCTGGTGGTGTTGGCGGACCTTCTCACCATCTACTGACATTGTATTCCAGATGGTGCCTCACCAGTACCTTGTGCAGTGATAGTAACCCCTTCCACTGTTTCTGAAGAAAGTACTTGCCCTGGTATATCTCGCTCTGAGCGTGGTTTTTTTCTGTTAACATTGACAGCCTGTAGCGAGATACGACTTGGCGGGGGGATTTCTCTTCATCTGTTGTTTCAGCTAATGATGCTGTTAGAGGAAGCCTAGGTTGTTAGGGGAGGCCTTCATATCCAAAGATAACCTCCTGGGGATGTTTTGGTGGCAAACACGGTATAGGCTGTGAGGGGATTAGGTGTGATTGCTTGGATAGGCGACTGCAGCCCCATGATAGCCGGGCTCAGTTGCTTCGTAGCAGGCCTCCATGACCAACTGTACTGGTAGCTGATGAACAAACTGGATCTCCACTGCTACTAGTTGGTGGTTTGAATTTCATGTGAATAAAAGTTGACAGTGTAGCACGTTGGAAGTTGTGCTTTTGGAAGGGTCTCTTGGGCCTTATTTATATGCAACCCGACTGCTTCTGTAAGCACTGAGGGGTATTTTCAGCACTTGACTAGACTTCTGCGTACAGCTGTCCCGTGATTTAGAGCTAAACGGCTGTGTCCTACAAGTGCTGGTGAAAACAGCTGTATCACTTACTAAACATAAAGATGCCTCCAACTGCTGTATCTGACATCCTAACATGGCAGCATGGCACTCAGTGTATGTGGGGGAAGAAAGGGTTAACATTTTTCTGGTTTACATGTATGTGTAAATGTCTAGAAAAGCATAATCAATATATTTTTTTTAATCTGTTAATCATAACCGTATGCTACTTTAAATAAGGGAACAAATGCAGTAGGCACTAGACAGGAATGAGTCTAGAAATGTCAATTATTTATGTCAATTAAATGCCACTTATACCTCAGTGACTTTTTAATTAAAACATGAATCTTATTTTTTTATTTTTTGTAGTTTGTTTTTTTGCTTTGCCCTAGGGTTGAGCTGCTTTTGTCTGCAGCCACATCTACTTTGTAAATCAATTGCCTTTCCCTTTGCAAAAGTCTCAGTATAGCAGAGAGACGAGACTAATTCTTTACAGCAGGGTGTACAAATTTCTGCCTGCAGTGAGGAAGAATGGTTCATTCTGAAAAGTCTATTACCCTGCTGTTTCGCTAACAACAAAACCTAGTGATGTGTGAAAGGTACTTGAGCAGCTTATAATATAGGCATTAATACTGAAACGTGCAATAAAAGCGGCTCCGTCTATATGAAGGAAGGGTTTCCAGTAGCATGGGCAGCCTTGCGAAGGCTGTCAGAGCAGCAAACGGATCCAAGTGTCAGTACTAATCTTCAGGTGGAAACTACTCTCTATGCCAGTTTTCTCCCATCACAAGAGAAGAAGGAAAACTGTTGGAAAAGATATATCTAAATAAATCAGCATTGGCTCTTGCAAAAGGAAACCAGCTAAGGTAGGAAACATTAACTAGCATTTTCGATGCATAGTGTTTGCAGAGGTGCAAGACATTTTGCAGCATGAGAACAGTCTCTGTTTTGGTGCCACTTGCATTTGTCTGAGGCTGCTGGTTTGCAAAGGCAGATTAATCATCAGTGCGTAGTATCTGAACTTGGCTGGGTTAGGGTTAATTGACAGTTGACTTAGACTTTCTGCTTTAAAACAGGACATCATTAAAAATACTATCAACAAGCACGTAAATAGCAATGCAAATGTTTTTGACCTTAGTTTTTAGCCTTTTCTGTAGCCCAATTGTCTTGTTTTAGATACATTCACCTTATCTTTCTCCCACCCTCATCCTTTCCCTTTTTCAACCACCTCTTCTCTCCAGAAAGGGATACAGAGCTACACCTATCCATATTTATTATCTGTTCTGTGAGAAACTCAGAATTGTTGACGTCAGGAAAAACCAGTACATATTAAAAGGAACTGTTTGCATAGTTTTTACCCTGTAAATCAGTTCTTAGGTTTATTGAGGAAGAGCACTGAGTAGCATTTGGTGATAGCTTAAGCCTGCTACATTTTTACCAAAGTAGGGGATTCTGCAAACTACTTCTGAATAACACAAAAGAGAAGTTCAGAATTTGGGGGAAACTGGTTGGTAGAGAAGAAAGAAAGACTATTGCAGGTTTTGTGGGTTTTTTCAGTTGCTTGCTTGCTTGCTTTTCTGTTGAGGATTTCTCTCGTATGTACGGAAAAAGTTCCCGGTAGTGCTGCTGTGCATTTGTGCCTGTGTGGGTTTGTATGTGTTAGAGTTTTAGTGCCTACTTTGACTCTTCAGCCTGGCAGACAGGTGAATGGTGTCCACTGCCTTTTCCTATTATACAAAAATGTAATAGCAGTCAACTATCTTAAACTATCTTAATTGATTAATTGAAGCATCAAAGCAGTGATTCCAGCAGTCACCTTGATACCTTCTGGGCCTCAGACACAAACAGCATATAGTATGGCAGTTACAATGCCTTTCTAAGCAATGTGTTGCTGTGGTGATGCACTATTATCTAGTAGTGTTTGCTGGCATTTGAATATTTTGACAATGTGAAATGTACTTTTTGGATGTCTTCATTTCCTCATCCTATTACTTTGCATAATTCCTTTCATTTCTGGTGGTCGTCTGGCTCATGCCTCGGGCATGCAGCGGTCGGCCAGACCACTGCTCTGCAGTGCCCGGTACCTACCCATGGTCCAGCCAACAGCACAAGCGCCTCCCTCCAGCTCTCTCCTGTAACCATGACAGTGGTGCAGCAGTAAGTGCACTTAGTGACAATTGGCGTTGTTGATAAAGTATCTCTAGGATGCTCTGGCCCATGTGACAACGGCTCAGTGTGTCTGCTAATAGCAGGAAAGCAGCCTGCGTGACTCGTATCTTTAAGATTTTTCATCCTGCCTACCTTCAGCATTTTTTGTGCTTCTTCAAATTCCCCCCCNACTGGAAATATGTGGATGAGTCTGAAAGTAGCAACTTCCTACTTCCAGGAAGGACTATTAATGTCAGTCCTGCATATGACAGCAGCATTTCCAGTCCCAGCTAAATTTGGGGATGCAAAATATCAGTCCTTATTCAGGCACAGAATGAGAGACAGCTTCTGTCCTCAGATGTTTGTAGCCTGGATCATCACGACCAGCGTGAAAAGAGCTGTGCTGGCTTCATGTGATAAATCATGCTGCCTCTCCAGGGCTGTTCGGCATTGGTTGCAGCTTCATTCTTCCCGTCTGAAACAGGTGGGCTAAATGCACAGCTGCAAAGTTGAAAAGGAAGGGGAATATGTCTGCAAGTCATCTTTCTCCTTCTTCACTCCCCCTCCCCTATCAAGGGATGGCAGAAGGGAGAGCCAGCTGCAGCTTGTCTTGGCCCGTAAGTGGGTTTTAAGGAGTGGGAGAGGAAAGTGGAAAAGAAATGGAGGAGGCTGTTGAGCAAACGGAAAACAGAAGCCTCTTCCAGTCTCAGTGGGTGGCAAGAAAAATTTGCAAAGCTGAGAAGAAAAAGACAAAAGGGGCAGATCACTCATTGCATAACAAAAGCAACTGAGTGCAAAATCAGTGATTTTAGGCATGACAGACCATTTTGGTTTACAAGATCATGTACCAAATTCTGTAGAAAAAATGCACTATTGTCCTTTTCCAGCTTTTGCCTGGTTGTGGCAGGGCTGAATTTGCTCCTGAGTCAGAACTTGTTTGCAGATGTCACAACATGAGCTTATGGTTATAATAGTGCTGATTTTTCTTTCTAGTCTTCTTTTTCTTAATTATTCTCTTTAGGGTTTTTAAATTATTTTTTTATTTCTCCTGCAAGCGTTAGAAACTTCTTCTTCTGAGAGTCCAGTATATAGTAAGTTACTATCATTCTGAAACAAATGTCCCCATTAGTACATTCGATCTGCACTTCATACCTGGAAGAATAACGAGTGTGTGGGAGGCAGTAAAAATGACTCAAATGTGGGTGGGAAGTCTCAAGGCTCTGCAAAGTACAGCAGGATGGGCCAGAACCAAGACAATATGAAATAACTGTACATGTGAGACAGCTAAAGCTGTAAGTAATGCTGCAGGTGCATGTATTCACATGACTGTTTCTTGGCATCTAGTGGGATGATAAATTAATCCAGTAAGGAGAAGATGAGGAGAAGGATTGATTCAAAACATTACACTACATTTACGCTGGTGTAAACCCTATTGAAAATGGTTCATTTGCCCTGGCACACTGCTGAAGTGACTCAGTGGTGAGTCAGGTCCACTGTGACTAAGAGAATTAGTAAGAGTTTTCCTCCACATAATTCTCTCTCTATGTCCTGGCTCTCACATTTTTCTCTCCTTGGCACTGTTGTATAACATAAGCAACAGACATTTTGCCAAATACCTCTGCCTTGATAGTGTTGCCTGTCCCTTCATAACCAGTAGATGACATGACAGCTGTTTATGAACTTAACCAGTATTGTATACAACTATTACTGAGTAATCCTCAAGTTCTTCTGTAGCATATGCAAAACTCTGGCTTTGCTATAAATGTGAATGGAGATTTTATGTGGTTACACTTAGAGCAGGTAACTGAGCACAGTCTTCTACTCCAAGCAGCAAAGGTTATCTGATTTTCTGAATATCATCACTCTATTTTGAAAATACCCCAAAGAATCCAGTTTATAAGGCAAGTATAGTCCACATAACAAATATGCTACTACATGGACACAATGGCAGAGTTGTGAGTGTGTGGCCATTGAACAACACTTGATGGTGCCGTGCTGTGCATCTTCTCCAGGGTACTCTTGAGATAAAGACAGAAGGACAAACACCTGGGCCCTAGATTTTACACAGCCTTTAGGATTAAACCCACATCGCACAACCTCATGTTGAAGCGCTAGCCAAGAACAAGAGGGTTATATTACCAGGTGGCAGTAAGAAAGAACGGTCCCTGATTTCAGCCTAATAGGTGGAATAAGTTGATAGGAAGACTTTCTGTGCCAGTTTTGTGCTGTTAGCTCAGAGAGTTTTTAAATAATAACCTAATCTCATTCTGGGAGCAGGAACGAGAATCTTAGCTCAGCCGAAGTCAGGGAACTGCATTTACATACGGAAATTGTGAATTTGCCTCCATAAATCAGTGCAGTGACTGGTTGGGCCATTTAAATTTGAAATGCTGTGTCTCGTTCAAAAACTTCATTAAATTTCTTAAAGATGAATATCTAGAGTTCCTTTTTATACCCATATTTCATTATCAGTTTCCTGTACACTTCCACCACCTAAGAACAATTCATTTACTTAATAGTTTAATACCCCAGTAAAAACAGTCATTTGGGAAATGAATGAGGAAGTATAAACAGGATGAATTAAATATCAACTAAAGGAGTTCAGTGGTTTTCCACCTTTTTTGATTTGCATACTCTGAAAAAGTTTCCCAGTGAAGGTAGGTATTCCTCAATGTTGAATTTAAAATGATAGATAATGAACCTCCCTTACCCAGTGTTAAGATGTTTTTCTCCTCAGATCTACTCATAGTAGTCCATGGACATAAGCTGAAAGCAGTAGGGGATTCATTTATCAAGGACATATGTCTTGACTTTATGTTCTGTTTCAGTATAAGGTATATCAAGCACATCTTAATTTATTTTGATGTCTTATATACAGTTACAAGTGCTTGGAGATGCATATGGGATATCTGGGGTCCTCGTGGGCAGTCGGCTAAACCTGAGAGCAGTGTGCCCAGGCAGCGATGAAGGCCACCAGCATAGAGGGCAGTTTCAACAGGAACACAACCAGTAGATTGAAGATAACCCCTTTTATTGAGCATTTCCAAGACCACATGTAGGATACTGCATCTGGCTTTATGCCCTCCCGTACCAAAAGACGCTGATTAACTGAAGCTAGTTCAGCGGAGGGCGACCATGATAGTTGAGGAGCTGGAGCACATGTATTGTGAGGACATGCTCAGGGAGCTTGACTTGTCCAGCCTGGAGAAGGGATAGCTTCAGGGGGACCTAACAGCAACATTGCCATGCCTACCAGGAGGCCTTTAAGGGTGTGGAGACAATCTCCATACTGAGGTGCATGGTGGGAGAACAGGAAACAACTATTATAAATTGAAAGAGGGGAAGTTCTGAGTGGACAAAAAGAAAAAAACAAAATCACTATAAGGATAAGCACTAAGCATTGGAGCAGTCTGCCCAGAGGTTGTGCAGTCTCCATCATTGGAGGTTTTCAATATCTGACTGGACAAATACCTGAGCGGACTGGTCTGAATTGAGCATCAACCCTGCTTTGAGCAGGAGGTTGGATTAGATGACCTCCTGACGTCCTTTCCAACCTGAATTATTCTATCATTGTGTGGTGCACTTGCACACTTCCTGACTTTAAACTGCATTATATTTCTACTATTAGCTATATTACAAAGTGCACCTGAAGAAATCTCAGTGCCCTTTAATGAATGAATGTGAATGTCCATGTGAATGAAAATTATTCAGGAGATGGAGACAAAGTATAGAAAAGAGAATAATTTATCGTCTAACTGAAGTTTTAAACATCTGCCCATCACTACAGCACCTAAGTATTTTTTCCCTTCCCATCCCAAACAAATAGTAACTCCCTTCCACTTAAAAAGGTAGCAGCAGTCGAGTCATATGTCTTTCATAAGAGCTTTAATCCTTCATTTTAGGGTGAGAAGCTGCCTGATGAAAAGGCTTATTGATTGTCATTGGTTTTGTGCTTTATTCTGTTTCCCTTTGCCTGAATAGGTGGTGGTCTGCTGATGACCCAACACTCCAACAAATTTGTTCCATGTGAAAAACTTTTAACTAAGAGTGCTTTATACCAGTCTTCTGTTGGCTTTGTTTCTGGGTCATGCAACTGCACCATGCCTTGGCATACCAGCAGGCTCAGTGTTTTGTAGGCTGACTTCCATTATCTTTGTTCAGGATAGGATACAGTTAGGACTTCATCTGGAGATTTTAGAGAATGAGAATGGCAGTATTTGGACCTACCTCAATAGATAACACTCAGTGGTAGTAATGGACTGTTACAGCAACCTATTATACCCTTAAAATGGAAAATATTCTTTGATATGATTGAATCATTGCAGCAGTCTAACCTTTTCTCACTTCCACAAATTCTTTACTCCCAGCAGTAAAAGATGTCTGTTACCACTGTGCATTTTGATGAGATAGATTTTTAAATTTTTTTTTTTTTTCAGGAAAAAGTTTTCAGTAAACTTTTCATTCTCAGGAAAGGAGCAATAGAGTTACAAGTTTATTTAACACATTAAATGATTTTGTCTACTTTCTTTCTTCCCTCTAAATTGGAGAGATATGGACTTCGTGGGTGGAGTGTTCGGTGGATGAGGAATTGGTTGGATGGTTGCATCCAGAGGGTAGTGGTCAATGGCTCAATGTCCAGATGGGGATCAGTGACGAGTGGTGTCCCTCAGGGGTCTGTATTGGGACCAGTACTGTTTAATATCTTCATCAGTCATATAGACAGTGGGATCGAGTGCACTCTGAGCAAGTTTGAAGACAACACCAAGCTGAGTGGTGTGGTTGACACGCCTGAGGGATGGGATACCATCCAGAGGGACCTGGACAAGCTCGAGAAGTGGGCCCATGTGAACCTCATGAGGTTCAGCAAGGCCAAGTGCAAGGTCCTGCACCTGGGTCGGGGCAAGCCCCAGTATTGGTACAGGCTGGGGGATAAAGGGATTGAGAACAGCCCTCTGGAGAAGGACTTGGGAGTACTGGTGGATAAAAAGCTGGACATGAGCCAACAATGTGCACTCGCAGCCCAGAAAGCCAACTGTATCCTGGACTGCATCAAAAGAAGCATGGCCAGCAGGTCGAGGGGGGTGATTCTGCCCCTCTACTCTGCTCTGGTGAGACCCCACCTGGAGTAGTGCCTCCAGCTCTGGGGTCCTCAGTCCAGGAAAGACATGGACCTCTTGGAGCAGGTCCAGAGGAGGGCAACAAAAACGATCAGAGAGATGGAACACCTCTCCTGTGAAGAAAGGCTGAGAGAGTTGGGATTGTCCAGCCTGGAGAAGAGAAGGCTGCGGGGAGACCTTATTGCAGCCTTTCAGTACTTAAAGGGGGCTTATAAGAAAGATGGGGACAATCTTTTTAGCAGGGCCTGTTGCGATAGGACAAGGGGTAATGGTTTTAAGCTAAAAGAGGGTAGATATAGACTAGATATAAGGAAGAAATTTTTTACAATGAAGTTAGTGAAACACTGGAACAGGTTGCCCAGAGAGGTGGTAGGTGCCCCATCCCTGGAAACATTCAAGGTCAGGTTGGATGGGGCTCTGAGCAACCTGATCTAGTTGAAGATGTCCCTGCTCATTGCAGGGGGATTGGACTAGATAACCTCTAAAGGTCCCTTCCAACCCAAACTCTTGTATGATTTACTAGCTACTTTACTAAGTGAGTAATGTGGTGAGATAAGATGTACTTAGACTTCACTGGTGAGAGAATCCTCAGAAATCTTGAGTCTTCTTTCCAGGACTCAGCTCATGCTTTGAGCTCTAGGCTACTCTGGTTCAATCCCTCATGTGTCAGTCCATAAGCAGTTGTCGCTCATCAACTGCAGTAAAAAATGAGATGAATCACACTCCTAGCAATGGCTTGAGAGGCCAGACAAGCAATGTCACTGTGATAGAGTTACAATTATTATACATGTCACCTTTTATATGTTCTACCACTTCATCAGTTACTGCAGCTATAGCCAGAGAATGAGCAGAGGTTTTCACTGAGCTGTCTGCAATAATGTAGTATCTTTTTCCTGAGTGATGACAGCTAATTTAAAACCCAACCATAACTGGTTAAGGTTATTCCTCCCAGTATGAATTACTCTGGTTTTGCTAGCATTGAATGTTTCCCAGGCCTGGTGTTCATACTGCTCTGCGGACTTTAAGATAACACCCCTTACTGTCTTCAAATTATGCTTTAAATGATGTCATTCACATTTGTAACATCAGCTTCATTCTTTTATCTAGTTCAAGCTCTGAAGTTATGAGAAATGAGAAAAGGTGGTTGTATGTACTTCGTTGTAGAGCTTTCTGGTCCAGTTGTAAGTGAAGCATGGGTTTATTTGTCGATGTGCTGTGGGACAGATAGCAACACTGCGGTGCCCCCCATGCTTAGGGCAGGGAGGACCTCGGCTCCACTGGGAGAATGTTCCTCACGTTCACCCTGCCCAGAAGGGGCTGTGCTGCGCAGGGGAGATGTGCCATTCAAAGCGGTCCCTCATGCCTAGAGGGAATGCAGTAATTCACAATACTTTGTCTCAGAGTGTTAAGGACTGTTTTGACTCTGCCTTTAAATTACACACCAAGACATCGACTCGGTGATCGTGGAAAGCTGGTGTAGTCACTTGAAGAGAAATTAAACTGTTGGTAGCGTACTGTGTTCCTGAGGACGTGCTTTGCTCTTCAGATTTGAGGAAATCTCGGTTGAGAATTAATCTTTAAATTGATCTTCATAATAATATTATCTTCACATCTGGATGCCTGGGCACAAAGACCTGGTGCAGTCTTGAAGCAACTGTAGGGTATTGAGAAAGTATCTTACAATCTACCACTTGAACCATAAGAGATCTCTCAGAGATGAATGTCGCTGCTTCTGTGCTATGTGTGTGTTGATATTTTATTAAACACTGAGACAACAGTCTGTCAAACTAAGCTTTCAAACTGTGCAAAGAAGAAGTAACCATATGGTTAGGAATTTGTTTGCTGCATTAAACTCCCTCACATCAGTATAACCACGAAAAGAAAAAATAACGAGGCCGTCATTACAACTAAACTGAAAACATAAAACCGTTGCTGCCCTAAGCTTATAAAATTTCTGAGTTCTGCTGGAACCGATTGTTTATCTGTGAGATGAAGCCTCTGAAATAGTCTGGAGAGGGAGGAGAAAGGGGCGCTAATGAAAGCCTCTTTGGCATGTACCCAAGTGGGGTTATAGTTCGCATTCAGACCCAACACACCCAGGTCTGAATATAATTTATGGTATCTAATCAGGCTAACTGTGTAAACATATCAGGGGATATTATTAGTTAATTCCTGCATCGAGTCCCTAGCCTCAGATTCAGCTATCACTTCTCCTTTAGAAAGATGGTGTGATCTGTTTTAAATACTTAGTGATGAAGAGTCTGTCATGTCTTGTCTTCTGTGCTTTGGTTAGAAGAGGGACATCATAAAAAAAGTTTAAAAAGGGGGAACAAAGAAGACTGTCAGCACTTAGAGTTAAATGAAGAGTTTGAGTACGTCCCATTTTATTTCAGAGGTAATTATGCAAAATCCATTGGAGTTATGCTGGTGTGAGCATCAACAAAAGGATCACTACACCTTTTTCCCCTGATTTTTCTGTTATAATTGTATCTAAGTTATAAAAAGAGGTCTCTTTGTGCCATTCTACAGCTAGTTGATATTACTTACTCTACAGAGTGAATTAAAATGATGTATTTGGTTGTGCTCCTAAAATTTAGGGGAATAGATTTTATTCTGTGATGCATCTAGGTTATCTGAGAATGTGTTCTGACAGTTTGTTTTAGCAAAGGAGTAATTGAACCCCTAGAGAGTGTTAGCCTGGGAATTGTATCAGCTGTGCTAAATCAATTGAATTATTGAGGCTATGCATTGCATTAGTAATGCTTGTGCAGTACAAATCTTCCGAGGGAAATTATATTTCTTTTCAGCTTGATATTCGAAATTTAAGTTTATCTCATGATAGTTAAATAACCTTCTGTGCTTAAACACCTGCACTCAGTCAAGCAATTTTAAACCTGAGGTTTAAACCCGGTACTGATACTTCATGGTCTGATACTTTAAGGTGTCGACACAGGTAGTAGTGACCATCTTCCATGTCTAAAGTTGCAGAAATCACCCAGCAGTCTGCACTGGGTGACACCATAAAAAGAAGAGTGAACTGGAACAAAGCTGTTTTCAAAATGGCAATTCTGATGTGATGTGTTGCTCTTCCTTATTGCTGATTTAAAATACAACAACAGGTTTTCAGGGGTCAACCAAGTTAACACTGATGAAGTAAAACCAGAGATTCTTTAACCTAAATTTATCCCATTCCTGTATTTGATATTGTGAATGGTAAAGTAGCCCCCAGACACAGACTCTGTTCTTTAGTATAAATACCTCTGAAGGCTTCGACATTCAGTTAATGAAAAAGAGTAAGATAAGTCATGCTTGTAGTAACAGTGTTAAATTTCTAGACTAATAGAAGGGGGATTTACAGTGCAATGCTGTGAGAACATATTTACATGCTGAAGACAGTGGGGCAATACTTGATAGTAATTTATTAAAGGTACACTCAATGCCCTTTCAAACTTTTCCAGATAAACAGGTTATAAGACATTGTACGTGGACCAAAATTTGCTTATTTTTAACTCCAGGAGGGCTTCTACTGAAATCAGACTTAGCTTAACTTTAAGTTAAACTTAGTTTAATGTAGCTCTAAGCTTCAGAGTTACTTGGCCTCCTGGCTTTTGTTTGTAATGGAAGTGGCATTGAGCTTAAGCCACTTAAACCATGGGGCATTCTGTCTATCACAGAAGAGTGTGGGGTCAAAGAAGAGGGAGGAGATGCCAAGATTTGGCTTCCAGTTCTGTAGGGGTTTTGAAGAGTGAGGAGCGCTGGGAGCATGCGCAAGAGCCAGCTTTGGGCTGTTGAAGTCTGTTTTGTGAGTGTCATCTGAAAGATGGGGTAGGGGTGCAGTTTGGAAGGGCTGGCTCATGTCATTCACTCAGAAGAGCATGACTCCCTGAGTGCTATTTTTGTCACTGTCTCAAGCCAACATTGCATTGTGGGGCTGCTGTCCTTGCCTGTGGGAACCAGAGCTAACAAATTTGCCCACAGTCAGCCATAGAATTGAATTTTGGCCAAACTACCAAAATTGAGTCCTGCATAAATCCCGTGATCCAAGAATCTTGGTTTTCTTTTCTGATAGTCATTTGAGGTTAACTTCACCCTGTGTTACACATGGATGTTCTGACACAGACAAGCCCTTGCTCCTTTTAGCAGGTAGATGTCTCCTCTTGAAAAACACATAGAGGTCAATGGTGAAACAGTTTAAATTAATGGGTAATTGGAAATTTAAATTTATGAAAACTAATGAGTTACTAAGCTGTTCTGAGCAAATTTAGGACTCAGTCCTAGTCTCATTCCAATCAACAAAAATGGTGGTATTAAATTACGAGGATTAATCTCAGAACAATTGGCAAAGCTCCTGGCTTGTCCGTGTGAGGGATTTAGTGCACAGTACCCAAAAGCAGCAGCCCTGAACTTACAGTCCTACAGGCACGCCACACGCATGCCTCGTGGAAACCCCTTAGTACCCGTTACCTGCAAGCCACTTTCAAAGCAGATAGAAACATTCCTTGAACAAGACGGTTCTTGCTGTGCATTAAGAGTATCTGTTCAGTGGGATCATGAAGAACATAAGGTGAATTGCAAATGCATGTTCAAGATTATGACCTCCCAACTGCCTTCTGCGGGTGAGTCCTAAGCTACCTTGCACTTGGTGCACAGTATGGTTGTCTACAGGGAAAATGTGTTTGCTGTATAGAATTGTTTCCATTCTGTAAATTCAGGAACTTAACTATTGCACGTTAACTTTTTTTTGTGTAGGCAAGACCATAATTGCATTTTAAATCATGAATTGTCTATAATCAAAAATAAGCATTGTGGTTGTAGGAGGTTGTTGAGCTAATTGGCATTAACTAATTTATTCTAATTAGTCATATTCTAGAGGATGGAAGAAAAACTCCTCATAGAGAAGCTGCTAAATCGATCGGTATACTTAATCATCTGTACCTTTTTTCCCCGAACAGGCAGGAGAAAAACATTATCACCCAACGTGCGCACGATGTGTCAGGTGCAGTCAGATGTTTGCAGAAGGAGAAGAAATGTATCTTCAAGGTAAAACCAAACAACCAAACAAAAAAACCCACCAAAACCAAACCAGTTACACTTGGCAGCATGGCCCTCTTGCCCATACCTGCTAGCATGGCTGAGCTGTTTTGCACATCTTCTCACTTCATACAACCAAAGGAAGTGAAGAATGCAATGTGTAGGCTACAGAAAAGCAAAAACAAACCCTTGTTGCTTCTTACTCACTATTACTTCTCTCTCGATTCAAATCCAATAGCAAGTGTGAATCACAGAAAGGATGGATGGTAGCAGTTATTTCCTGCAGATGGAAGTACTTGACAGTGAAGATTATAAAAGTATCCATTTACTAAAAAAATGTGCAGTTTTTTGCAGTGATAAATGGTCCAGATGAAAGTTAAGACACATATGGGACAGCATGTTCCCTAAAGCAGTCCTAAGTCCAGTTCTGTACCCATTGCCCATTTGGGTACAAGGAGAACCTCTGCAGGTCATTACCTGAATTCCCCTCAGTCAGACCTAACTGCCCTCAGAGGGTGGCGAAGAGGATGCCATGGAGCTGAAACCCTTACCAGACAATATGCCTATACTTTATGCAGCCATAAGCTTGCATTGCTTAGGAAGAAAGCTATGCAGGGAGAAATTCAGTCTTTCTTGTCAGGGAATTTCAGTGGTAATAGAGAAGAACTTGCATAATAATTTGTTCAATGGAAAAAAAAAAAGTTATCTAACATAGATACGAGCTAAAATCCGTATTTCATATGTAGCAACTTTTAGCTGTACTAAACTGATCAAAGAAAACAATATCTACACAGTTAAGTACAAGGTCAGACACCAGAGAAAATGAAGGCTTTTGCCTATGTCTTTGACTGGCAGTATCTTTTCAAAGGAAAACAAAAAAGAGAAACTCAGTAGGATGTGGGAACTGCAAGGCTGGTGTATTATCCTAAAATCACATGCTTGCCCAGATCTGTATTACAACTTTGCAGTTGTCCACAGTTTTCTAGAAGCATACTTTGAAGTGATTCATTAAGCTGGAAAGGTTAGACTTTATTTAAAACACAACAGTGGTCTCAGTAAGATCTAATTATAATTTAGTACGTTATTTAAAATGGCAATTTTATTGTCACTTTGGTTTGCAACAAGAACTAGCTCATTAAAGGACATAATGATCCTTGTCTGTGCTCATGGATTCTCCCTCAGGAGCCAGAAAATGCTGTGGTTCTTCCAATTGCAAAGTAGCTTAACAGTACTAAACCCCCCTGGGAAATCAGTGCTTTAAAAAAAGATATCAAACTACAAATTTGTTTCTAGATTTCAAACCCTCTGAAACTGGGTTGCAAGTGAACCTTCTTTTTAAGTTCAGTTTGTTATAAGGGTAGACATTTGTTAGGTTTTGTGCTGATTTTTAGTTCAAATAATTGTAAAGTATGCTTGGGTCCTGCTAATTTGGACCCATCTTACTCTATTTTCTGATGCATGAAACATTTATAGCAGCTTACAATCATACACTTTTTGTCTTTACATGAGGAGCAGTTTCCATTAGAAACTGGTGTTAACTTCGTGAAAGATCTGTGATTAGGTATTTGGACTGCCTGACCGGATGTGTTAGATAATAAAAAATGTCAGAGCCCTGGGTTTTATAACTTGTTGTTCATCCTCTTAATAAACTACTGTAAAGTTTCTTTAGGTGTTGCATGTTCCTTAGTTCCTTGAGTCGTCAGTGGTCGTCCAGCAGATGACTTTTGGGTGAAAGGACTCTTTTTCTTCTGTGTGAGGAAGTTTCCCAGCCAGTTGTTCTTGACTGCAGATAGGAGTAATTAAAAAAAAGTTGATCTAAATACTTCTTAAAACCATTGGGAAGATTTACATCAGCTTATGCAGCGGTTGGGACAAACGCTTTCAGTGGGCAAGTGCAGACCCACTCATAACGCATTGAATTTTAAGGTGCTATAAAGATGTTTCTTAGTGGTTCAGTCCCCAAAAAATTCAGTGACTTGGTAAACATAATTTATCCGGCCTTTTGCTGCTTGAGTCTGTGTTCATCTGGGTTATTTTTGTGAAGTAAATTCCAATGATCTCCATCTGTCTTCTGGGAAGTAGACTTTTTGTTTCTATCTTGTTTCCAAAATCCACTGGTCAGAAAACTATCAAACTGCTGTGAAAACAAAGCATTTCCAATAAATCATCTTGGTGCTCTCCACCCAGTATAAACATTAAATATTTATAGCACAAAAGTTCTCAACTTCCCATTTAGTCAGGCAGAAGTTGCAGTGCACTCACATTATTTAACTGTGCGGAGCTTTAGCTTGTGCCTTGTCCGAGCTCAGACTGGCATAAACTTAAAGGTTCCTTTTTACTATTAAAATTTACAAATAGTTCTTTTATTTTATAGTTACACACATTCCACTTCCATTGAACACTGAATATTGAACACTGTGTTCAACTTGTAAAAAAAAAAATCTTTTTTTCTGTGTGACTGATACAAAACTATTAAATTTCTTTTTCACACTTCCGGTTATTTATATCTCTGGAGTTCATAATCCCCTCTTCGGTACTTACATGCAGTAGAGAATTGGTTCGTTCTGTATTTCCTGCTTCCTCTAGGATGGATATTCCCCTGAATTTATGCAGTTCTTTAGTATTTGACTTATGAGAGCCAAACGTATCAGAAGTGCAAGATCAGTACAGTGAATAATCCAGAAAGAAATACTGGATTTTCAGCTGGTGTTAAAGGCCACAATGCTATTCCATCCCACCACAGTATGCTACTTAGTATGACCTGGGCCAGACTGTTACAAGAATATGTATAATAGGAGTACAGGCAATTCTAACTACATACAAGGGAAAAAAAAATGTACAATGAGAGTGGAACAGGTTGCCCAGAGATGCTGTGGGATCTCCACCCTTGGAGATACGCAGAACCCAACTGGGCACAGCCCTGAGCTGCCTGCTGTAATGGGTCCTGCTCTGAGCCGGAGGTTGGGCTGGAGGAGCTCCAGAGGTCCCATATCACACTTCTTAGGACTCAGGTTTTGATGTTGATCTCACACATTGAAGTCCATGTAGCTTTCTGAAGCGCGCCTGGTCTTTAATATGTATGTGATCAGGCTCACTGATACTGAGAAGTTGTCAGTTTTAGCTTTGAAAGTATCCATGAAATAGTGACTGCAGTGGAATCGGTCAGTGTGCCGCGTCTTATAAAACCTTATAGGAAGGTTTAATAAGGTTCTTATTTTAAACCTTTTAAGGTTCTTATTGGGGAACTGACTTAAGCAGAACTTCAAATTTATTTTCCAGGTACATCCATTTGGCATCCAGTTTGTAGACAGGCTGCAAAGGCTGAAGAAAAAAACAAGGTAAAAATACCTTATTTTTACCCAGTGTTATTCCATTGTCGTATTATTCTCTATCCGTTTTTTTGCAGTGGGCGTGGAGGGAAGGATTTGGAATTTTTTCACTACTGTAATTTTCAATTTTAAATGACAGAAATCTAGTAGGTTAATGTAATGTAATGATGTACTATAAATATTCTGCTTTTACTTAGTGATTAAAGCTACAACTTCAGAGAAATGCTGACCTAAGAGTTATATGTATAAGCTGAATAAGGAAAAATGTGAAAATATGAATAAGAGAAAAAAAAGTTAATTTTTAACTTCTGTCTGATTATGATGTGATGAGTGCACAACCTCTTCTCTTTTTATGTGGCTGTGCACTTAAAAGATCAGAGGACTTTCACTTTATTTGTTTTTACAAAAAAATGTCTCCTTGGAATTTCTTTTTTGTTATTTGTTTGTAAAATGTTGGCAAGCCAGCCCCAACTTAATTTAATCTCTGGCTTTAAGTACCTCCTTAAGTTGGATGATTTGTGCATCTGTCTGTGTGCAAGGAGAAAAGCGGGGGGTTCTGGCAACTCTAATAATTACAAGGTTAGCAGATGAATAAGCTGCCCCTAGGAAATGAACAATTAATCTGTAGCTGGGGAAATGCTCTCTCTCAAGTGGTGGGACTGAGATGCAACTATTTCATTTAATGCGGAGGCCAAGTATGGGGTTTTTCAGTTCTGCTGTTCTCTGATGCTCCAAGGGGTATCCTTGTACCCTGGTATCCTTGTTCATAAAAGCTCTGCTTTGGTTCATCAAGGCTTGGACGCAGGGCACATGGGACAAGTCAGAACAGCAGGCAGCAGCTATAAAAAGAGTGTTTACAAATCTGGTGTGTTAGCGAGTGCAACTTTCACTAAATTACAGGTTTGAAAAAAATCTGGTTTGGGCTTTACCCTGAAGGATCTTGGCTGTATTTTTTGTACCCATGTGTTTGGGAAGCAAACGCTCCGGTGTTCTTCATGGCGAGCTCTGAATATCAAATAAGTAGCATTTCAGTATAAAATGTGTTTTTTAATACATGTGTATTTAAGATTGTCAAAAAACTTTAATAAGTGCTGCTGATTCAGCCTAATACTATTAAGCAGTATTTCAGGCTTCCCAAGGATTTTATTCTGGCTGAGTAACTGAAATTGCAATCCTAAAACCCCATGTAATTTATTGAAAATGTAGCAGGGGGTTGGGGTTTTTTCCCCCTTCTTCAAAGAAAGACAGCGGACGAGGTTGTACTGGCTTCCTACTCGGCTGCCTTCTACTCACAAAGAAAGTGTACGTGTAAGAAAGTGTACTTGTAAAGGCTGACTCATTTATAACACATCTCTCCTGAGCGCTGGGAGTCTGCTCTTTCCCCAGCAGAGAGGAAGGCATCTGTATCTGAAAATCAGTGGGAGTTTCATCTGAGTAGGGGAAAAAACCAGAAGGGAGCTCAAAGAATTTTTCAAAGTCTAGTCATTTTTCCTTTTCTTTGGGTTTTTCCTCTTTTTTTGGTCTTTATGCTCATTATTGAAAAAAATAAACCAAGAAGAAAGGATGCCATTTCAAAGAGGGTAGTAATGGACTTTTCAACATTACTTGTAAAGTTGGGAATGGGATATCCTGGTTCAGAAACTTTCTGGTCAACCTTTGCAGTTTGTTGTTTTTAAAAGTTATTTTTCTATATAGTTATATAGATGTATGCACAGCATGTAATTAAAGTAGGTGGCAAAGGCAGAAGGAGTAAGTGGCAGCCCACTCCAAAGCTTTGGAGATAGAGTGGAAGGGAAAAAGACAGCAAAAAGAAAAATGATGGGAGAATGAGATTGTAAGCAGAAGGGATGAAGCTGGAAAAGACAGAAGAAATCAAACTAGCGAGAGAAAGAATAAGGGTTATCAAAAGGCATAAAGGAAAAAGAGGTAGGTGGAGGGAGAATAGAAATGCATAGCATGGAGAAAAGAGCTGAACAGAAGCAATGGAGTCAACTGAAACATGGTTTTATTGCAAAAGCTAGGAGGTTATGTGCAGCAGGCATGGACTGGGGATGTTAAAAGGGGTAATGGATCGTACAGAGAATAAAGAGCATGTGTGAGATGTGGAATGAGCAGGTTTTAATCACCAGGAGGAGAAATGGGAAAAATTGTGCGAGTAACTGAATAGCGTAAGGAAGCATGGAAGCGCAATCTGCAGAAGTGCCATAGAAAGATGAGACTCTACACTTTGGTTGGAAAAGTTAGAGATTTTAATGAATTGTAGTTGTTCTTAAAAACAAGGTGGCACCTCTAAGTTGAGGGAAGCCCATGAAAAAACTCCAGGAATTTATTAAGAGTTATTAAATGTATTCAGCCAGGTATGTTACATGTTTTAAGGTCAGGCTACACTGTGTGATCTTAAAACATACTCCACTGATGCACATGACACAGAAAGAAGCTCTGAAGCTTTATCTAGGGAATCCTGAGGTTAATCCAAAACTGTCATTTGACTTTAATGGGGTTTAAAACATTGAAATAGTGCAGTTTTCTTCAGAGTTTTTTTTCTCTGCCACATTGGACCTCCTGTAGGGACATCCTGAAAAAGAAGTATGGTTTGCACATGACATCAGTGTATTGATGACACTTTCATGTCATTTACACACGTTCTGGAAAATTGCAATGTGTTTTAACTTTGCAGAAGAGCAATTCAATTCCACTGTCCACGTTGAATGGTCATCTCAATGGCGGCCACAAGTATTTCTCAGACAATATTTCCATGCCGGTGTTTGGCTTGTCCCCTCGGACCTTCTGAGCTTGTCCAGAGCCTCAGTGTGAGACAACTGAAAATGAGAGGGAGAAAATTTCAAAATCCCAGTCGGACATGCCAAAAAAATTAAACTGAATCTTTTTTATATGGATAAGTATCTCCACACAGTGTCTCAGAGAAATCCATAGGACTCTTTGGGCTAAAGAAGGTCAGTGGACGGATAGTTGTGATCATTGAGTTTGTTTGCTGTGCTAACACAGTACAGTACAGATATATTCACATATTGCTTCTAAAAGGTAGCAAATATTTCAAGTAAAGACTGGAGTAGTAGGAAGGATGCTACCTTGACCTGACAGCTTAATAATGGTAAAATCCTTTTAAGGGTTTGAAGATGTTAAGGTGAGAAGAGTCAGCCTTTGGTCAGACAGTAAATGATGGCCATTCTGAGCGCATGGGAAAATATGTACTTTTTGCAGTCAAGGACAGGTTTTTTCCATAGATGGGAAAGAATATTTTATGATGAATTAACATATCTGTAGAAAAGAGGGTATAAAACCATAGACTTCATAATAAGATTTGTTTAAACATCAGTTACGTATGTGAGGTCTGTTCACTCATTGTTAATTGTGTCTCACAACCCTTTGTTATTTAAAGGTAATTCTATTTTTTGTCATAAAGGGATCTACCAAAAAGAAAACAATAAAGGTCTGTCACTCTGAATGCCAGAATGACCGAAGAGAGAGCAAAACCAGTTGCGTATTAAAATTAATCTGGTAGTCTTACAATCAGAGAGGGGAAAGCTAACCCATTCGGTGTCTGATTCAGGATGCTCTGCAGGATGTCATGCTGTTTGCTATGAGGGAACGGCACGGTAGCGTGACATGTTCCAGAAGCAATGTAGATTGGTTTGATGGTATAACCTCAGAGTAAAAATGCTGCCACCATATCATCTTGTGACCCCAGACTGAGATCTGCTGTAACTTGATCTGTCCCTGATAGTGCCCGAAGGCTGTCCTGGCAGCCCAGAAGTGCTCCAAGCCATTTCATTCTGAAGGGAGCGGGGAAGAAAGTCGTACATAAAATCATTTTTATGTTTTCAAAACGTCAATTTGATTGACTGCAGGTGTTCTTTTATTTTGAAGTCTTTGGTATTCCTGTGTATTTTGAGCTCGCTGCAATATGCCATTTTTGAGTGGTAAAGGTTAAATTAAATGCAATGTCTGCATGCTCTTTTTGAAGTAACAGCTACATTTTCTCTTCCTCTCCTGTATTTCTTATCTGTTTCACTTCTCCTGCCATAGGAAACAAGGACTTCCTCTGAGAGTATTATTTCTGTACCTGCTTCAAGTACATCAGGTTCCCCAAGCCGTGTGATCTACGTGAGTATTTTGTGGTGAAATTCATTCTGGGGGATGGGGAAAACCCCATGCTTTCTCCTACAGTTTAGCACATTGTGTGGAAAGCTAGTGTCTCCAAACCACTGCAGTTGGTGATGCCTCTAAAATGGAATTTACTTTCTCACGTTTAAAATGTTTGAATACTGCATTTACCATAACAGAATTGTGGCAATTTCCTGTTATCTTTTGTGGTGTATTTATAGCACTTACATTTCCACTAGAGCTGGCTTATACCAAAGCATGCAAAATACTGCAGTGCTTTCTAAAAAGAAAAGTTTAAGTAAACAATACAGCCCACAGGTAGATTATGAGCTTAGATTTGAACACAACTTGTCTAAATCGAGCTCTTGAGCCTGCATCTGATTGCTTATGAAAACACCCGTGCACGTGATTGCAGGACTCGGGCCTTGACGAATGCCAGTCCCTAACCTCAGGGGACCTTTGATGTGTTTATGGTTTAAGAAGTGCTAGCTCTGGAAAGCCCATAGAGAGAATTTAAAATAACAAGTATGGTAAAAGCTTATGCTGAGTATTTTTTCAATAGCAGGTGTACCTTGCTTGTCATAATTGTGGTAGCTAATGCTCATGGCCAAGTTCTCAAGGCTACCAACAACAGGTGAAAAATATCCATGAGTGTGGCACGTTCCATGCAAACACCTCTTGGAGAGCTTCAGTATTCCCAGGTCTATTCTTTGTCCTGTCAAAGCATCCCTCGGGAAGGCATGTCATTCTCATCGGATAGGACCATATGCAGAGGAAATTGCTGGAGATGCGATTGACTGCCAGAAAGGTTAATATGAAGATTGAAGGTGTTTATCTACTACACTGAGACAAGCGAAACAGTGCCCTGAAGCGAAACGTGTCTTCTTTCTTCAAGTAAAAGTTATTTTGAACTCAATATACCCTTTATCTGAGTAAGACTGAGCCAGAAGCATAGGAACTGCCCCTTAGGTAAATGCTCACTGGTGTTTCTGAGTTCTCCTTCCAGCAGAGCTCCATGCTGGTGGATACCAGTGGTATATTCCCAGTAAAAAAATGTTGTTGCCTGAACTCCTCTGAAGCCAATTGATTGTGCTGGGAGCCTATTATCATGTAAGCACTTTCTTTGGCCAGATGGTCTCTGTCTCTCCAGCCATGCACCACTTCATTGTTTTTATAAGCATGAGCATTCTTCTAAGATTTATATGTTTTTAGTGACATTTATCTAACTGTTCGATGGTATGTTTTTCTTGATGTTTGTGATTACAGCTTTAAATGTACTTCACAGGCTGTTAAAAGTCAAGAACAAACCTCCATTTTCTTCTTTTGTTTTTTTCAAAGGATATCATTAAATCAGCACACAACTCTGATGTTTGTAACAGTAATATACTTTAGAGGCAGCTGGGACTGTGAAAGAATAAAGTTCTCTAGCAAATATGAGTCAATTAGGAAAAAAGATTCCCCAGAGGGGTGCAAGTTCTTGCTATATCTGTCTCATCTCTGACTGCTTAATTGTAAGAAAGCTGTGAGATTGATTAAATCCTATTTTGGCTTTCATGAACAGGAAAGTAAAAAGAATTAAAAACATGTTATTGGACTTCTATATTATCAAAATGATTCTTTGGCTATCTTTTGCATCTGTTTGCTATTATGGGAGTGTTGTGGCATACAGACATGCTCAAGATTTGTCTTGGGTGCTTTCATGATTGGTTTTACCAAACCTAAATTAATGCTGCCACTGAAAGGGAGGTCCCACCCACATGTGGCCCTCTCCTTCTTCAGCCATGTCTTCCCATCTCCACTCTGGTGCTAGTACTAGAGAGTACAAAGAGGTATGATCGGTCAGATTTGAGACCAGATTCAGCTGAAAAATAGCCCAGGAAAAACCTCCAGCCAACCAAAGAGGCAAAAAAAGACCCAGCCATCTACATGTCTCTAACGCTAACGTAGAAGGCAGAGCAGAGTGGGAAGGTACACAGAGGACAGCCACTTTCAGCAGTAGCATGGATTCAGATCATTAAAACCAATAGTAAAACTGTACCTTAACAACTGGTGAGCTCTGTGAAGTATTGTGTTGGACAAAAGAGAATTTAGAGAAAACTGTTAAAGCTTAGGAACCGTGAATTTGTGGTGCTCATACTTTCAAAGGCATCAAGTCATAGCAACGCAATCACTCTGAACAACGCACCATCTCATGAGACGTGTGTTTCTGGGTCATGGTTGAGTGGTCAGCTAGGAAAAGATGAAGAAAGTGTGTTTTGACTAAATGTGAATGTGGTTCATGCAGATGGTTTACTAAAGCCATACCATTTTTTCTTCATCTGTTAATATCAGACTTTGGTGTTGTCTTGCACTGAGAGAGGGCACAGACTAATGCCCTTTGAAGTTAATGGGCATCTTTTCATTAACTTCCGTGAAATTTACCCCAGTGCAGCTGTCCCCTCAGAGTCGCTAAATTCCACTTAAAAATCAGTTAATTTCTAAATCATGCAATTGAATAGGACTTAAATAAAAGTCCTTCTTTATACTTAGCTAAATTTTATGAAGGGACAGTTAGGAGCTCCCTGCTAAGATGTATCTATCTGGAAGGTTTAGGTTAGGTTGCATAGCTGTGTTGTGCGTTCTCATACTAGGAATAGAAATCACATTATATTTTTATACAGGATCAATTTGCAATTATACAATTGTAAAATTACATATTCCAAATGAAATAGATACTCTAAACTTAGAGCATGGTTTTAACAGAATCCAAAATACCAGATTATTGAAGAAATGGCTTAAAGCCTCTTAGCTGTAATTTGAGCCTTCCCTAGCACATTTGAATTCCACTCACATATTTAAAAGTAGGTGAAACAAATAAAATAAAAAACAACGTAGGCTTGATGTTTGTAGAATTGAGTGTTTGGAAAGCAACTGTATCTCTAAGGTGCTTTTTCATCCAAATTTGCCTACATTTTGATATTTAAACTGAAAGGAGTTATGTAACTAGATAAGTTTTACTCCTGACAGTTCTGAAATCTAGTGGGAGGTTCTCAAGTTGCACTTCTACATGGAGAGATAGGGGCTAAAATTACCGTAACTCACATTTAAATATTCCCAATTCTGAACTTCTTTGGGTTCATTAGAATAATCTCTACAACCCTGGATACCTTAAAAAAGAAATTATTACACCCTCCTTGGCCTTCGTTGTAGGTACAGTGCTGCCCAAAGTCTTGCTGGAACAGACCTGATGGACAGACTCCTCCGTATCTTGCATGACCTGTCTCTGCATTAGAGCTTACCACTGGCTTCTCAGCAGGGAGAGATTTCTTTTCATTAATAGGCTATTTCATTGCTCTTTAGCTTCTTAAAGTAGCTGCAAGGAAGGTGAGATCTGTAGATCACTAAAGAATCACATATTTGATTAAAACACATTTTTTTATTAGTTTTGAGGATGAGAATATGTGATGGATATGGCAGCTTTGTTCCACTTTCTTAGTTAAGAGGAATCTTCCTCCTTTCCGTGTTGCTTACGTTTACACAAATTCATAAATTGTTTTAGAAAAAGGGATAAATGAAAGTTTTCACACTAGATTTTTCATGTGTAACCTAATGGAAAACTTCCCTGGAAAATCCATTGAACTTTTCTTAGCTCCTACTGAGAAAAATTATAATCACTGCACACGTAAATCCTGGAAAATTTCATATTTTTGCATGTGGAAAACATTATTACAGTTTTACAGCTGATCATACTGGGATTTTCAGAGAATAGTGATATTCACTCATCATTTTATTGCCAACAAAGACCTTATCATTCTGCAAAGCCTGAACTGGGAATGAGACGATTATGCTGCCCATTTCTCCACTCTCAATGTGGCCAACTTGTCGTTGTATTTACAAGACAGTATGTGCTGGATGCAGTTTCGGTGCAAGTTACCATTATCCTAAGGATAATCTGTGCAAATTGGCATTTTGATAATTATACTTTTGGAATAAGCGTAGTAAAAGGAGAATGGGGAGTGACACAGCCCTTTCCCTCTGTTGGCTGTGTCAGTCTCATGAAAGGGTTTTAACTTTACTTAAGTGGCATCTGTGATCTTCCAACTAATCCACCATGGTGCAAATCCATCATCTGCTGGTTTGTGACCCATAATTAAGGGCTACTTAGACATAGTCAGGAAAGGAGGTGAAGCTGTGGAACACAGCTGAATGGAAAAAATTAAAGACCTGACTGATGTTTTTGAGCATCTGGAGAGTATGTTGGAAATACGTATTTGATTATTCACTAGTGCTTATGGTAGGGGAACCCCGCACACCAAAACCACTTTAAAATGAAGGGCGTTTTGACTGAAAAGGCTACAATATCTGTCCCGCATGTCTCTGCACACTAGCAGTAAGTGGGATATAACCAAGGGAACTGGAATGATACCATGCTATTCCTATTAGCCAAATGTGAGTGACAAAGAAAAGTAGAAAGCACCAGTATATAAAAAGAAAACAGCAGTAATGTTTAGCATTGTGTGGTAAATATAAGAGATTTAAATGCACACAAACAGAAGTGGTTTGTTACTATAATGATGACTTTTCTACCTACATGAATCTGTCCTTTTCTGATTGCATCCTGATCATATTCTTTCTTACTCTCACTGCTTTCTTTCCTCCTTTTCTTAGGCAAAGCTTGGAGATGAAATTCTTGACTACAGGGATTTGGCTGCTCTTCCTAAAAATAAAGCCATCTATAACATTGACCGCCCAGATATGATCTCCTATTCTCCATATATCAGTTACTCTTCAGATGACAGGCATAGTTACGGGGAGGTACTGAAACATGGGTATTTTTTTACTATGAATTTGAGATTTTATATGTATCGTTAAACATGCTGCTTAACACTCTTAAACATGTGCATAATTTAAAAAAAAAATTTTTATAACTTCAGTTGAGTCATGTCATCCATTCATTCACAAGGCATTTTAGCCTTCCAAAAACAAGTGAGATGTTCATTTCACTTTTTAGTTTGTGGAAATTAAAGAATTGCTTTCTATGATCGTTTTTTAAACATGACACAAAATATGGGTTTTTTTATGAGAGGAGTCCTACATGCATGTGGTAGGAAACAGGAGCCATTGCTGATTATAATGCAAAAATCAGAAGCAAAGCCAAATGTCTTTCATGATTTTTTTTTTGAAGTGTACCGTATTATTTTGGTAACACAACAATGGTATCACTTTCCTATGTACAAATTTCTTTCAACTGTCCCTTACTAAAGTTCATCCTCATGTCATGCATGCATTTCAACCTATTCCTATGCAGAGCTAATATTACACAGTTTGTGCTAATGAAATCTAATTTAACCTAATCTTACTAATACTAATTCTGGTTTTTGTGAAGCATATTTGTATATAACTCCTGTCATGCAAGTTAGCTTTTCTTCCCTAACCGTATCTACCTTTTGTTTGAATTTCTGATTTCTTTTATAATTTTAGATACTTTTTTACAAATCAAACCTCTTATATGTACTAGGTATATAGATATGTATGGTCTAGAATGAAAGTCTGCATTGTTCTCTATAGGTGTAAGTGAATGGATAGAAATAAATACTATAAATAATAGCCATACTGTTTATAACAGCCCCAGTCCTGCTATCACTTACACCTTTTACACTTAATCTACTACTAAAGTATCAGTACTACTCTTGGGTAAAGTGCAGCACATGTGTTAGATCTTGCAGACTCTCTTCCAAACCCTCTCCATAAAATGCTGAACCACAGTAGCTCTATTATAATGCAAGCTAAAAGAATTAAGATTGTATCTGGTAAATGGTTTAAATGGTATTTGGGCTTCTGAATTGGCAAAACTGAAAGCTGCTTGCTAGCCCTGAACTTATGGAGTATAAACATTTCCTTTCTACTTCAAAATTTGTGGGTGCTGATAATGTTTGTGGGCCTCCTCGACTGCCCGTTTACATCTAGACTTGGCAGAGGTGACATTTAGGCTTGGCACAGGGGCATAGACTAAGCCTTCCGCCCAGCTCCCGGGAAGACTCACTCATTGCACTCGCTCCAAGGTGATGGTTATAAATCCATTGCACCCAGCATAAATCTGTGCTGCTGCTGGAGGGAGTTTCCCCCTGCCTGCCCTCAGCATGTCCTTGGCCACTTGCTTCTCCTCCTCTCCTTTGCCAGAGCAAGCATCTGTGTGGCTGTGGTAGGGCCGAGGTTTCTTCTGAACCCCTGGCGTGATCTGACTCCATGCCATCACTCGAAGGCTGGAGATCCCGCGGGCGGGACAGGTGCCTGATGGTGCAGTGAAACTGCTCGTCTTGGTGGCAACCTGGCCTTTCCTGGGACCCAGCGGCTGTGAACTGTGGGAACCTCGGCATTGCACTTGCAGGAGTGGGATAGAAGGTAGTTGCAGTTGAGCTCTAAAAAAACCAACGAACCAAAGAAATAAAATCACAGCAAAGAGGGTATTGCTGCCATCACCTGCTTTTAGTGGGTAGCTCAGTGATGAGACCACGACAGGAGGGGTTTCTTGGGACAACTGGAGTCATTGCCCTTTTCAGTAAACATATAATTTAACAGAAGATAAAAGGGACCACGTCATGAATGAGGGCCTTTTCCCTTGGGCCTGTGGGAGACACCTACAGTGTTTGCACCACCAGCTTAATGCTGTCTCAGGTAGGTCTGTGCTGATGTAGACATTTGTGTCAGCAAGACCTCAGTGATATCTTAAAAAATAAAAAAAGTGGGGACCCGTCATCTGTTGCTAGGTGCCTAAACCAGGAGGGGATTTTGGGTTGTGCTTGCAATCCAACATCCACATTTTCATAATGCTCCAGATATTTACATCCTTGATGTTGCCAGGGGAAAAAAATATCATAGAATCACAGAATATCTCAAGTTGGAAGGGACCCATAAGGATCATGGAGTCCCACTCCCTGCTCCTTGCAGAACTACCTAAAACCAGACCAGATGACTAAGAGCGTCGTCCAGACGCTTCTTGAACTCTGACAGGCTTGCTGCTGTGACCGCTTCCCTGGGGAGCCTGTTCCACTGACTGACCACCCTCTCAGTGAAGAACCTTTTCTTAACGTCCAATCTGAACTTCCCCTGACGCAGCTTCACTCCGTTTCCTCGTGTCCTATCGCTGGTCACTAGAGAGAGGAGACCGGCACCTCCCGCTCCGCTGCCCCCTGTGAGGAAGTTGTGGGCTGCGATGGGGTCACCCCTCAGCCGTCTCTTCTCCAAGCTGAACCAAGTGACCTCAGCCGCTCCTCATAAGTCTTGCCCTCAAGACCTTTCACCATCTTGGCCGCCCTCCTCTGGACACACTCTAAAAATTTGATGTCCTTCTTGTATTGAGGCGCCCAAAACGGCACACAGTGCTCGAGGTGGGGCTGCACCAGTGCAGTGTCGAGTGATGCAATTGCCTCCCTTGACCGGCTAGCTATATTTAACTAGGGCTTGTGTCTAGTTTCAGGCAGTTGCTTTAAATCTGAGTTTCCGTACTAGCAGCACTCTCTGTGGTACAGTACTGGCCTCGCCAGACTCCAGGATTTTGTAGTAAAGAAATCAACAAAAGCTTTATATGAAATTATTTAGATATTATTCCTTATTTACTTCTTTAAAAACAATTACAAAGAAAAATTACCCTAACTTAATTGACAGGTGTTTTTTGTAACTGTATCATGTGTTATACATGGATATTGATATTTTAAAGAGTAGTTCTTCTCACAAGTAACATCATGCATGAATTTGTATCACTAATTTGTTGTGTGTTGCTGTTTGCAGTCACCTCAGTTGCTCTCTCCAACAACTACTGAGGTAATCCCCAATGCCTTTGTTCTCCTGTTCTTACCCATTTTGTGATGCATAAACCTGGTCATATTGATAACCAGCAGCGTCTGAAATGTGGGGTTTGCCTCCTGCCTCTGTAGTGCATGGGGTTTTATAATTTATGTTTTTCACAGTGTTACTTGTGTTGAATACGTGCTCTGCTTCTGGATTGTCATCTGTATGCATCTATCTCCACTGTCATCTATGTTTCTGCTTTCCAAAATAAAGGTTGTATTGTGGTCACTTCTTCAAGCTCTACTGAATATATTACGTTCGGAAATATGATTTATGTGTACATTTAAAGCTGCCAGCATGAGCTGACTTGAATTAATGCTTGGCATAGCTTTCTCTTCTTTTTTTCTTTCTATTTTTTTATTCCGTGAATAGATGAACTATTTATACTATTTGTGCACACATACTGTTAAATCATTTGCACATACCTGAACTTCTACATCTGTGCTTTGATGTGTATTAATGATCAAAGCCAGTCATTGTTTCAAGAAACATCACCTTGGAAGCTGCGAAAGCATTTCACATGGTTTCCCAGATAGTAACTCAATTACATATCACAGGCCTGGCTAATTTCTCCATTATCCCAATTTTACGTTAAGAGAACTGTATTGCAAAATTTTGGTAACAGTGGAGAATTGCAAATTTTCATTCAGGATTGTAAATGACCAATTGTCACTATGAGCATTGGTTAAACAGAGACGTTAACCAATAGAAATGTAATTTAACTGGTAGTTTAAAAATAAAAACGTGCTTTATTTAATACTGGATTTCATGAACTTGATTGACTGTTCCTTACAGAGACACAAAGTACGCAAAAGATAAGGTCTGAAATAATCAATACGAAATCTCTGTGTTTTGGAAGTTGATAATAATTTCCTTTAGATTAGCTATCAGTTAGCAAACAGTCATACTGTTAAATTCTAGAAGTCACACTGGTATGGAGGTTGGTGCTGCTGTGATTCATGTTATATGAATTCTCCAGGTTATCCAGCTTTGCCATGCTGTCTTTCTCTAAGGAGTCTATGATGAGGTGCTCAGACATCATCATCTGCAAACTTGTCACCAGTTTTGTTGCAGGGATTTTTATTAGAGGAAAATTCCACTGTATCATACAATTGGACACATCATAGACCATTAGCTAACACTCACATGATATTTAAATATCATCACAAGACTTTCTAGAGACATTGCTATACTGCTTGTAAATCTCTTTGCAAGGGTTAGAGTGGGTATTAAATAAGGTAGCTACTTCGGGAGGGCAATATCTCAAAATGGGCATAGAGGAGTTGGTGGCAGAATGCCTACAGAACACTCTATACTTGGGAAAGCATCAGTTGTTCTCACTTTTTTGTATAATTTCTTCTGAAATGGATATTAAAGCAATAGTCCTACTTAGCACTATACAAAACTGATCTTCTGTTTTTGAAAGTGCAGTCAGTGGGTCTGGGGTGAGGTGGAAGGGATGGAGCACATCTGAACCAGAGGAGAAAAACTGATGATGGGAGAACATTCTAATCTCCATGGAGTCAAGGATAATCCCAGAGAAACCAAATAGGAAACTGCATTCATCTAAAGATGAATGGATGGATATAATTAAGTTGTCCTGATAGGAATCTGGGAGATGATGATGGGGCTAAGTAGATCTCTTGTGTGTTTAAATGATGAATGATCCGGTGGGAGTCACACAGATGCCTAAAGATGTCCAGTATTCATGACAAGTGACTTAACACCTGCTATGGTATAGCCTGTCTTCGCTCACTCCTGCTGGAACAGGAGAGGGGAAGTATTTTTTGGAGTATGACTTTCCATAAGGGAGCATCTGCAGGTTACATCAATTTGTTCTCATTTGAAGTTAACACAAGCCAATTCTCACTTGCCTTAAAAGAAACAAGAAATTTGAATTTGCTTTTATAGCTGGTTTAAAAAACTATTTCCACATCTAATTCACTCAGTAATGCTCTTAGTGGTAAGAAGACACTACATGCAAATTGCAATTGTAATTTAACTAGCTATGGAGAGTGAGGGGTTTGGAATGGGTGTACATGGTTTTAATAGGTTGAAGCCAAGGGTTTAGTGGGAAATGGGTTGTATGATTTGCTTTGCACAATGCTGCAGTATTAATACTAATGTTATATATGAGTGTTTATATCAGTTACGTAGCTAGTAATGACCATGTTGTAATATGGTACGCTGGGCAACTTATACAGCACGCACAATCGTTTCTGTGATGTAATGAAGCCAACAAATGCTGGGGTTTTTGTTGCCTGTAATCGTTACGCATCCATTTGTACGGGTACGAAGTGACCATGGTACTATCACACCAACCTGATCTCATCTTCCACCCACCCATGTACGTTCAGGGAATTGTACTGTCCTGAAACAACACTTCTACAGTGTTATGTTCTTTTCAAATTGTATTGTCATTTTAAATTCATGTATGTATGTGCTGACTTTCCTGGGAACGTGCCTGTTCTCTGACACTTGGCAGAGCTCCTTCGGTCACACTGCGGTGGAGGTGCTTACGGCTCAAAGCCGCCTCATTTCATTGGGATTGCATGGAGTGTTATGACAGCATCGACTTCCATCTACACGGCACGGAAACATGCAAAATGGCACATTCTGCCTGTTTCAGAAGTTATTTCTCTTCCCTAATGACATATATTTCCTCTCTTCCTCTCAGGGTGACCAAGATGACAGATCTTTCAAGCAGTACAGGACGTCAAGTCCTAGCTCTGCTGGCTCACTGGGCTGTGGTCGCTACACTCCAACCTCCCATTCTCCTCAGCATTACAGCAGACCAGGTAACTGAAAAGCAGCCTTATTTATTCTCTAGATTTTTCCACTACTTTGTCTTATGTTGTAAGTAGGGGAGACTCCGGTAGACAGGGGTTTAAGGTGGAGTAACAGTTCATTGCGGTGATTTACTTACTGTGAAGAGAGAGTCCCATGGGGAGAAAGGAAACAAGTGCTTCAAGAATAAGCATCTAAGAAAACGAAAACAGGCATCTAGAAAGATTGATTTTATGTATCTGTAACCAGAAGATAGAACAGTTTAAAGGACTTAATCCTGGTCCCATCCTGCCTGAAGCTACACATTCACTCCACAGCTCTTTCACCGTGCGGCATGGTAGCAGTGAATGCACACAAAGCCAAGAGGGTGATTGAGTGACTTCGTATCCCTTCTTCTTATGGTCCGTGTCTCCTCTCCGCAATGCAAGAGCTGGAGGAGTGACTAGTGGTTCTAATGGCTGGATTTTGAAGGCCAAGTTGCTTTAGTTGAGAAGCTTACAGCAGTATTTATTGCAGCTTTGGGCTGTAGTAGCAGTTGTGTCGGTGCTTTTGTCACACAGAGAGGAGGGATCACCTCCTTTTGATCTTTGCCTAGGGGTCTTTTACAAAAGCCCGTTCATATTTGGGCACTGTACAGAGTTTTATCCTTGGAAATATCAACTAAATCGCTCAAAATTAATTCTGATTTTTCTCCACTCCATCATTTGGGTGGAGAACACAGAGCATTTATATTATTTTCTTGGTGTCTTTTAATTTCATTGGGGATGCATTATAATTATAAACTAGTTTGGAAAATTGGGAGTTCTTAATCTTTCCAGTGGAAATTAAAATTTTATGGGTAACAGAAACAGTTTTTACAGGAATTGAGTGTTTGTACTACATAAACTCTTTTACGAAGTGGAAATGAGATTGAGTATCAAGGATCTCTTAAAGAGAGGAAAGATTAGTCTCCACCGAAGATCTGGCAGCTGTGTCATGCTTAAGCTTAGCTGTACACTGTTAAAGTGAGGAGGAAAGATGAAAGAAATTCCAAATTAATTCTAGTATTTTACAGCTTCATTGAAAATTTAGAAGATAGTCATCATAATTGCCACTTTTAATAATTACCATTAGTCCTCAAAAACATGTTATCAGGACATTATTACAACAAAGCAAACAAAGGTGACTTTTGAGAACATTTTTCAAAGTACTTAATCAGACATCTAACTTTCAGAGCTCAAATAAGTTCAGGATGTTTCTTCAAATGCTTAAATTAGCCATGCACTTGAGCGCCCTGGTGCGTTGTGAACTAAATCCTACCAGTGTGCACCGACGGCAATGAGAACTGGACCCACTCGTAGCACAGTTCTCAGCAGAGGCAAGGCTCTCCCCATTTCATTTCATTAGATCCATTATGAGCATATATCATTCCCTCTTGCAGCTTTTGAATATGCAGATTTTCCCCTGAGTGCAGCTATGCTTTTTGTAGTACCTTTTCTGGAATATTTTCTGATGCGTTACATTATCAGCATTTCATATGATACTCTTACTGTCTGCAGAAAGCCCATGTTCCTTGGCCAGCCGCATAGTATGGCCACTGTGATGTTATTAGCAATAACCAGAGAAAGATGAAGTCTTAAATATAAACTATATGTTTTCTAAGCATCAGGAGGAAAATGTTCCTGAAAAAAAGGATGGCATTGTAATTTGTGGCTTTCAGTAAGTGAACTAAATAGTTTATTTTCACTTACTCTCTGTTGCCCCCAGCTGGTACTCAGAGTCTTGGTACCAGTAGCTGCATCTCCCTGCCCCAACACCCAAGCCCTACATCTACATTCAGACATCATTACATCCCTTTCTTCAAAGGTAAGGTCCAGGAATGCAAAACCGTGCTGTGATACTGTAGAGTTATTCAGATGTGTTTCACTTTTATGTCTGTGCAAGCATGGCTTCCACTTGGATAAAATTTGTCTTAATTTTGTGCAAGTGCTTTCTTGATGTACTGTGTAAGTTTTAAGAACTGAGTGGGTATGGGTTGTTTTATTTTTGCTTTTTTTCAGTGAGCGTTAAGTGTTTTTCAAAGGGGTGGAGGGAAGGAATTAGATTTTCTAATGAAAATGGGGAGGGAAATAATTTTAAAGTCTATTTGTTCTAAAATACAGTGTTTACCCTATTTTGGTGATGCTAAATAAATATTATAACAAGCTTATATGTTGGATCCAGTACTGGATGATCAGTTTTCTAACCTTCTAAGCTACATTTAGGGATTCTTCATATTGTTTGTAACATTACCAAAAATTATGCCAGATAAGCTGGTTAAATCATTATACCGGCACTGATTAGCAAATAATGTTATAAAACAGAGTAACTGAGTCTAGTCTCCTTGCCATTAAATTTTTTTGCAGTGGATATTCACTTTTAATGACCTCCATGTTGCAGATGTGAGACAGTAATGAGAAATGCCAAGAACTTTTGAGGCAAAGGCTATTTTTTTTAGCTAGTTAGTTAAATATCAGAAGTAGAAGATATTCAGCTACCACATGTGTCTTCCCCTGAGTCTGTCCTCTCTAGTAACGACATGAATGAGGAGAAGACATGAATGATGAATGCCAAACATTTTCAGTGCCTGTTCCTTGACTCTCATGTACTGTTTGATTTAATAAAGCAAAACTGTTCTTCTTGCCATTGTAACCATTACAGAAAAAAAACGAAGCGACCCTCTGCAAGAGCCAGACTTACGAACAGGTCTGACATGCAAACTCAAATGAATAGCAGGCGCTCATTGCCTTTGGAACAATAACTAGTGCATCTGCATTGGGCCCTAATGCATCCAGAAACAGTTCTGCCCAAAGTCAGCTGAATTTCACTGATCTAAACAGGAACAAAATCAGGCTCGAGTCTTCCAAATGTGATCCCCGAGAGAAAATTTTGGAGGAAAAAGCTGATGAGATTCAACTGATTGTTGCCATTTTAAAATCTACCTGCAAAGCTCCTCTCCACACCCACAAGCACTCAGCCCCACCAGACATTTCTTGGCAGGCTGGCACACACCCTGGTGTTCCTTGAGGCACTGCTTGAACAGTTCTTTGACTGTCTCTGTCCTCTAAATTTGGATGATATTATCCAACTTGATGTACTGAGTAAGAAAAACCTCCTTAGTGTGCTGCAGTGCACGATTTCACTGTATGGAAAGCTCTTATTCGAAAGCCCGCCTGCAGTTGCTTAGCAGCACTCCTGTTAAAATGAGTTTCTGTTCAGTGCTATCTGCTGTTGCTCAGAGCAGCAGCAATTACTTTGTACGGCTGTTTGGAGGATGAAAACCTCAAGTGGCAACTCCTTGTACCCAAGCAATTATTAGTAGCATGATCAAAATTATAATATTTTGCATTTCTGCAGCACTTTTTATCAAGGAGCTAAAATATTTTGCAAGCGGTAGCTTACAGTGGTTCACAGCGCTCCTGTGAGGCAGATGAGCCTGTTTATAATTTTCCTATATTGGTAATTCTGAGGTTTTATGTATATATATAACCTGCAGAGGTTATCTAGATTGTCCACTGTTTTACAGTGAGTTAGTGCCTCAGTCCAAAAGGAGTCAGAAGATTTGCCCCCATCCTCTTCAAGTTCTCTGAATTCTTTTCTGAGTTGCAGACTGTATTTTTTCCGTATCTTGAGAAGCCTTTTGAGGGCATTGATGTGCTATTTTTTTATCTTCAAAGTGGTTAGTGTGGGAAGAGTAGGATTGTAGAAATAGTTCTTTGTATCCAGACCAAGGTTAATGTTGCCACTTCAGTTTTAAAAAAGTGAAATCACACTCGTTTAAATTTTTTTAATTAAATCCAAAAATAATACACTGGTTAATAATACTAGAAGTAATCTTTGTAAAACCAGCACTCCACAATTGTCATAAAAATATTTCTTTAAGCTTCCAGGAGACAGAAGTGTTACTATCCTAGGGAAATTAAAACAGGCAGAATCTTCCTTTTGACTTCACTGAGTTTGCATCATATTCATCCTGAGAATTACATGGTTCATCATTTTTCCAGTGAAAAATATGATTACTGAGTTCCTGTTCTTTCTTCAGTATACTGTAGTCTAGCTCCCATGAAGTGTAATAGGATGAGCTATTCTTTATCATGCAGACAAATTATTTGGTTGTGCTCTTTTAAGGATTTTTGTCTTCAAAACGTCTTCAAAATAAATCCTGTGACAGCCTCACTTCAAGAAAGCTTCACAGTTCATGCCCTTGCGAATCATTGGCTGTGATATTCCAAGTACCTATGCTTGGTGTAATTCTTCCTCTTGAGGTGATGGAGTCAGTGAGCATACAGGCTGTGCTGAGCCCCACTAAAAAAATGCTTACTTATAATGTGGTGGAAAGTATCTTCCCTTTCTAGTGCAGGAGCACAGCTTCCAGAGCCCATTTATTTGGTTTTGAAATGTTGAAAAGAATTAGTCATCAAACTTCAGAAAACTTTGTCTAGCTTAACGCACCATGTGCAGAGATATTAAAGGATCTAGTTTCAGGAGTAGGCTCGGACATCTCCCTCATTAGGCCAGTGGTATCTGTTTGTTGTTCAATCCTGAACTTAGACAGCTCTTACTGTAACTTGTTATCAAATTTCCCATCCTCCCAGATAAGATAAAGGCTGACTAGGAAGGAGGTATAAACAATGTGATACTTCTCCTGACAATCCCTTGAAAAGGGAGCATGGTCTGAGCTGTGGTCAGTTGGCTCCACACACACAAGGTTAAAAGAGCAGCCTACCCTGTCAGCAGCCAAAAGACACAAGGAAGTTTTTGTGGTTGATGCTCAAGTTCAAAGTAAACCTTTCCAGATTCTTTCCAAGTTAAACAAAATCCAGGGAAGAGTTCATGATTCTGGTTTTTTGCTCTGCACTGACCAGTAGAGCAGATCACAGCCTGCAGCTGCTTGTGGCAGAAGACAAAACCAGAAGTTTGAAAAATCTCTCTCTCTGGTAGTTTTATTTTCTCTTGAGACCTTATTTGAAGTTCTTCTTCAGTGTATACCAGGCAAACCTTGAAAGAGACAAATTCTTGGCAAAGTCTCATTTTAGAAATTTTTATTATAGGCTAGATTAAATGACTGTCTGGAGTTCCTACACATGAACTTTCTACATGGGTCTTCAGTTTGTGTTATTATTAAATACTTACTTTTGTATGCGAAATGTGAAATACAGCTGCTCTTTCGTGTTTGTCCAAATTGGTGGCAGAGTTATAAATATAATTTAAATGTGCATCAGCTTGTACAAGTGGGCTGCAAGAAGAACCTTTTCCCTCATTTCATCCTTAATTCTTCCCTTTCGAGCAAGTTAGAGGTGATGGCTTTGCAAACTGCTCCACCCAGGTGATCCTTGCATCGAGCAGTTCGCAGATTTGCTCTCCCCGGTGCTTGTGCTTGCATCCTGTTTTCTTACAAATTTATTCCTCTTAATCAGTGCTTCCTCCTGACTCCCTGCTGACACCCTACCCTACCCCTGAAGAATGACTGCCTACATGTGTATGATGCCAGCACCTTGGGGTCACTGCTCAATGAAGTAATTATTCATGCAAGTCATATATGAATATGAGTTTTTAATAATATGCTAATTTTAAGTAAATGAGCAATTAATACACTGTGAAAATCACTTGAAAACTTTGCTTTTCTTTTTAAATTAAAAAATTCCAATAGTAACATCACTTCGGGATCAAGATTTTTAAGGTTATTCGAGTTGTAAAAGACCTTACTTAAGTAAGCGTCTACCACTGCTCTTTGCTTGCAAACTTGGAGTGGCATTGAGGCTTCTTCCATTTAGCAGGGATGGCCAAGCATCTGGGCAGCAAGCAGCAAAGAAAGAGGGAATTAGTAAATTGGCAGGGAAAACCTGTCACCACTTCTTTCCTTCCAAGAGCGAAGCAGGAACCCAGAAACTGGATAACCACCTGGTTCCTTGTCTGAGGACAACTTGACTGCAAGCTGGTGGTGATGCACCAGATTTTTAGTAATGCCACAATTCTTCCCTTATTTTTTGGAAGGACCATAGGCTATCATCACTTTAGTTGTGATTCCAATTTCTCAACTGCTCTGATTACATATTTTCTATGCAAAATCACAGTTATTGAGTATGCAGTGGTAATGGATGAATAGTTTCTGAGTTAATTTTTCACCAACTGTGAAAAAACCAGACACACAATTTAGAACATAGCAGTTAGTGTAGTGTCATGAGATACACAGCACGCTCTTCTGACCTCGTCTGGCCTGCTTCTGCTCCCGTTGAACTCAGTGGCACTACCCAGTTGACTTCAGTGGTGCATGTCAAGGCTGGCTTTGGTGACAGACCGATGACCATGTGTCCACTGCTTGTCAGCAGAGGCCAGGGTTCAGCAGAGACCACCTCCATGGCCTAGACAGTTATGGTAATCCAGTAGTTTTATGGTTATAAAACTTCCTCTCCCTGAAGACAGAACTCAGTTACAGATCTAGTGCTCTGAGCTGCTGCACTTTCTTTACCCCAAAAAAACTTGCTATAATTTCGTCGTTACTAGCCATTAAATTTGTGGTCCATCCACACTAAAACAATAACAGCAAATTAACAACCATTTTATGTTAGAATAAATGCCATGTTGGGCTTCCAGTTGCTTAACAGTGCTATAAATTAATTGGATTTTACAAGTCCCAAAAAAGTAGAGCTTTACTTTTTTGTTTGCCAAGCAGCACTATAATGCCATAGAGCGTGCTTCGGGGAAATAAGCTAAGAGGGAATGAATGGCACCTAATGAGCATTTGACAAAACAAGTGGAAAAACGAATATGGATGAATCCTATGTATATCTTGAAATTTTGTGAAGTGACTATGGCATTATAGATTCATGACTTGATAATCCAACCTTGTTTGCATAAATATAAAATGCTGTGGCATGTTACCTGTGGGAGAAGTTTGCAATTAAGAACCAAATTTCAGTATCTGTTTTTGTCACTGATACATGCAGGAATATTTGACTTAACCATAACATCTGTTTTTTGGTCTAGTCCTGCTTTGAGATAATTTAAACGCTACTGAATGATTTAATTACTGGTTTCAGGGGCAGGCATTAAACTTTTCAAAAAATTGATTGAAGGATTATTCAGTTAAGGCTATGCAAAATACGCTACACGATTGTGGATGTTCTTATCCTTTTCTTCATTAAAGTGTTGTTAAAAGAGAAGCTTTAGTTTCAAGGTGGGGCAGTTTAATCTGATATTATCTATCAGATATTCATTATCAATGAGATGTTTGGAGACTAAACCAATACACTGTGCTGAAAGATAATAGCTTTTACAAAAACCGTATATTTAAAACTGTTGGATTAACAAGTCATTCTGAACAAGCTTTTATGCTTGAAATACTCTACTTTGCTTTCCATTTTTTCTTTTATCTGCTTTCTTTGCTCTTCCCCTTGGAGGTAGTGAAAGTGGTCGGAGCACTCCAAGCTTATCCATGTACTCAGACAGCAAATCTTCACCTTCTGTCTATCAGCAGGCTCCTAGGCATTTCCATATTCCAGGTAGGCATTCACTGCTTAGCTTTGATCTTCAATTGCTGGCACCTGTTTATTCTCTTCTGAATGTAATTTTTTTTTCTTGCATTGATTTGTGAATTTTGAACTGCAAGAGAAGAAAATGTCTGTCAAGTGAAAATCTGTCACCTGTTAAACTTCATCTTGGAAATAAAGGAATTAGAGAGCTGTGTGCTTATGTATATATAAAAAAAATGCGTAAGAGGAGACACACAGTGACAAATGTTATTAAGCCTACAAAGATACAATTATTTATAGTGCCATGGCTGCATAGGTTTGTTGAATTTGTGTGCAGGAGGGAAGGCTGAAGGGGTTTTTGGTTTTGGTTTTTTCCTTATCCATCCACTGTCTGAATTAAAGAGTCATATTAACATAGACTTTAAAAATAGCTGGAAGACTTTAAAACTCTGGGCAGCTCACTGTGGCTGTGTCTTTGCATATGTACTATACTGTTTTCAAGTTCACATTCAGTTAATAAGCAGATTAAATTTATGTCCACACTGTTTAGCTTTTTGACCACTAAGCACATCTACCTGCTCAGTGGAAGAGTTTGTTTATTTTTTTAGTTTGTTTATTTATTGTTTCTGTAAACACACCATAATTAGGAATAGTATCTGCTCAGGTCTGTAGTACTAAGTAAATCTGAGATTTGTACAACGTGCTATGGGAATGCTGGACTGTGGCTCTGGGGGCTTTAAAAAAATTCCTGGAAGGCCAAGTTAGCTATACAACTCGAAATATAGACAAACTGTGGGATTTCCTAGAAGGATACTGGGCATTTCCAGAATAAACATCTATATCTGAACAGGTACACTTTCTTCATAATTAATGGAGAAAGTCCCTTTCAAGCATGACTATTACAGTAGTCTGTTGTACCTGTATATGAATTTTGTTTGAAGTAGTGACCAGTGTAGCCAATTTCTCTTTGTTGTCTATGAAGTATACATTGGTAGTGCAGATATAACCACCTACATTTCAGCAAATGGATGCCACTTGAGGTGTCTTAAAGCATTTTGAGGGACTTAGGGGGGTTATGCTGTATAGGTAGGCATAGCCAATGTTTTACATATATAAAGATGATGGGTAAGGCTCCATTCTCTGGTAATAGCCAGCGAATGACAAACCACTGAATGAATGCGTAGTCTTTGTTCAAGTGTTTGCATTTTAGTGTTGTTGAAAGGAGACGAGAGCAGCATGGTCTGAACTGCTTGCTTACTCTTTTATTCTTTCCTTTCTCTTTCCTCTTCCTCAGACACTGGCGTAAAAGATAACATCTATAGGAAACCTCCTATCTACAAACAGCATGGTACAGTCTGCTTTTCTCTGTTGCAGTTTTCTCTACGTGTCTTTGTAAAAAAATGCATACTGACTTCCAAATTAGTTTGCTGAAGCCTTTGCATTTCATTATGTCCCTATAATCTCAAATAGAAAAGGAAAAAAAGTAATGTGAAAATTAAATAGCATTTTGTATAACATGCTGTCCAAGGATTCAGTAACTTCTGTAAAACTGGGATAATGATATTTTGATTTGTCTTGGTAATTCAGAGTTGA
Organism: Fregata magnificens; assembly: GCA_013389945.1. Lineage (NCBI taxonomy): Eukaryota > Metazoa > Chordata > Aves > Suliformes > Fregatidae > Fregata > Fregata magnificens. Next base: position 174,665 of record WAAD01013652.1, read on the forward strand.
TACTAACTTCAAAGCAGTTTTCGTATTTATGGAATGATATAAAACATCGCTCTCCTGTTTTCAGACCATGCCTTGGGATATCTAGTTTTTGTAAATCTTACTTCTACATTGCTGGGGGAAAAAAATGTTCATTGATAAGTGGTGTATATGAAATATCTACTTTTCATCTGCAAGTTCTTCAAGCTGTAAAATATCAGGAACAAATGTAATCACACCGTGGTAGTTAGGAACAAATTCAGTAGCTGATAACATTGGCAAGATATGATTGGAAAACCTTTGGTAGACCCAGCAACAAGACTGCTGTCTGAGTTTCTAAACAACAGAAAGAAATATGTGATGTTTTATGCCACTGAGGATCTGACTTAAGACTCTAGTAAATATAAAAACCAGAAATATAAAGTCTGCATTCTTCTGTTATTGTTTTTGCTGTATATTTAACTAATTAACATCAATGCAATTTCCATGCTGATGTCAGGGCCTCTGTGTTCTCAGTGATGTTTGACAATGGTGTTGGTTCATGATACAGGCTTAGAAATACGGAATTCATTTTTCTAAACTGAATTCCATTATTAATCTTTAGAAACAAATATGTATGGATTCTGCTGCATTGGGGTGCCTAGAAAATGCAGAAGTACATTTCTGACTAAAAGTCATGACTGGGGTACTGCTGTATTCAGAAGCAAAGGACAAAAATTAAAATAAAATGCGTGATATGTCTGCCCCAAACCAAAAGTTGTATTTTAATCATGATTGCTCCCCTGCTTGGGAACAAATGAGAGAGTAAAGTGAACATGAGAGGTGTTCATCACACTGTGAGCAGTAGCTAAGGCACTTTGGGGATGAAAGCCTGTATCTTTGGGGGTACAGATGGGAGAATGAAGCTATGCCACTCTTCGTGGCAAGGAAAGGTCCAGTCTGTGCCTGTGAGTAGTGTCTCTGTTGCAGCAACTCTTCCCATCCTATTACCTTCTAGCAGCACTGTCCACACAGAGGTGACTTGCCATGTTGTATACAAGAGTGAGAAAGCTCCATGTGCCTGTTCTTACATACTTTGGCTTTAGCTGATAACTTCCATGAGCCAAAGGTTAGGGAACTGCAGATACATGACAGGCTTCCTGGTCAGAACAAGGAAAATACATTTTACATATTTTTCTGTTGTGTTAATAGAGGGCTTTAACTGATTTTAAAATAATTAATGTTTTGTCCAAAAAGTGACGCTTTGATATAGTTATCATTTTTATACTATCTCTCACAGAAAACAACATTTATTTCTCTTTTGGATTAAGTTCTAGTTTGGATCTGATACAGTAATAGGAGAAAGAAAATTATCAGGTGATGTCTCCCAACTGAGTGAGTCAGCCTGTGCACATTCGTGGTAACTGGTGCTTCATGCTAAAGTAACTGTATGTTCAAATCATCCAGATTTAGATAACCTCTGTGGTTTTTCTGAGTCTGGTTTTTAACAAAGTCAGACTTGCTGGTGTTTCAGTGCACTTTAGGTATCCGTCTTCAATAGGCATTTTCTGCTCACAATGTCCTAATCGTGGACAAACTAATGTTACCTCTAAGGCAAAAAGATAGTATCTGTTTGGTTTAGTGCTTGATTTAATGTAATCTGCCAACCTCACAGTCTGCCCAAGCTCTCTCATTCGTTCTTGTCTTTAGATATACAAATCATTTGAGGCAACTACTCAGGCTGGGCAAAAAAAGTTACTGACAAAGGAAGAAGTTGAATGTTATAGCAGTGTTTGGAAAGATCATAAGCAAATGTAAAGTTACAATCATCTGGTGTAAATCAGCATGGCTTCATGATTTACACAAGCTGATGCTATGGCTCTGATGTCCTGTATCCTGGCTGTGTCATTTAATTTTACAGCTATTTTCAGTTTGCAAAGAGGATTCTAAGTAGCAGCCTTTTTTCTTCCAGGCCAGGCATTTTTATATCAATTTTCCGTCTGTCAGATACACAGTTGAAGTCTGGATTATGTCAATTTTGCACTACTCTATGGAGTTGTTCCTCATATTCACTAGAATGAGCGGAGAATTAGATTATCGAGTCAGCAATCTCCATAGGTTAACAAGGATACATGTTTTAAGCTTTATTTTATAGATTATAGATGTTCTGACAGGTTGTTTTGAAAATACATGCTCGTTGTTTTTCTACTGAAGAACAAAATATAATTTAACTCAAAAACCAAAAAACTAAACGCACTTTCCTTCCCATAAAAAAATGTAAAAATAAAGAAATAAAATTTACCTTTTATTCTGGAAGAACTCCCAGCTAAAGCGTGAACACATGAGCAACTGATGATTCAGCTCCTCAGGCTAACAGGACACTGAACTGATACATGCTGAACAGAGCCAGAGAACATTCCTTTGTTGAAGAGACCAAGTTTCAACAAACAAGCACAAAAATGTTCTTAAAAATTGCAAGAAGCTCTTCCAAAACATTTGGCTTTAAAAGGTTTCAGTTACAGCAGCGCCCAACAGCGTTGCTGTAGCTATAGCTTCTGTGTTTCTATTATAAACACTCAACTTCAGAATAAAAAAAAGGTGGTGGAAAAATGGGACATGTGAGAGCTGAGAGCTGGGGTCAGAAAGTGAAGAGTGCGGGAGCCTGCATGGTCTTCTTTTGTGTGTGTTCATGTTTCAGAAATATTTGAACATCATTCAAAGTTTTAAAAATATGGAAAAGGTTTGCTCTTCAGCAATATTAGCAGTGATCCATGTGAAACATGCAGTTCACCTTGGGGTTCACAGCAGAACTGAGTATCCCTTGTAGCAGTGAAGCTAATGCCCAGTACCGATGAAATTCAGGCCACTTGAATTTATCTGCCAACGATGTGTTGTATAAAGGACTCTCAGGAACTTGGGAGGGGCAGGCCTTCATGGCCCCCAGTGGTTTTGGTTGTATTCCTCTGGATCTCTGCATAAAACCTTGGTGTTTAAGTAGTTTGAAGTCAGATGCTCTCAAGATCCTGTGGAACATTTGAAATTTCTGAATAATGCTTTGGATTAAGCTTGGTTTTTTCCTTTGAAAACATCGACGTCTTGAAACAAAAACAATTTCCAAAAATGCATCAGATTCTCTATATGGATTTCTGATGTAGTGAGAGCAAGATCCATACATATAACCTGGAACAACTCATTGACTCGTGATTTAAGGGTATGCTCCCAAAATATCAGTGAACCAGGTTTAAGTCCTTCTTGCAATGTAGAAACTTTATTTTTCATCTTTCATATATGTATATGTCTTTCTATTTCTTTCTCAGAGAAGCAGCTTGCTATCTTGGGAAAATGCCCTCGTCAGGATGCTATTAGCTAACTGTGAAAACTTTGAGTTTTTTCGTAATGCTGTTTTTATTTTATGACCCAGCTTTGTTTTGCCACAGAAAGTTGAGAAAAATAGCTACAGTTACAGATTTTCACCTCTAACCCACAGATTTTTTCCTTCCTGCAATTTGTCATTTTTTAAGTATCACCTCCTCAACAAAACCAGTTAATGTCTGGATGTGAGCTGTGTAATGGCACCAGAAAATTAAAGAGAATAACACTGAAATGCTAATGGTGGTGGCCTTTTGCCTATGTTGTTTAGATGCGGGGCAGATCCCCTGCAAACATACTGGCTGGGGAAACAGGGAGGGCAGAGTTGTTCCCAACTTGCTGGGAGTGTTGTAGCACTTCTGATGGTGCAACTTGATCTCCTCCTCACCTCTGTCTCTGAGAGTCTAATCTGAGCCTTAACTTTTGTATTAACATACTATTTTTATTATTAATAAATATGTTTTCTGGCTACATTGCATTGCAGGGGGCTCTTGTGTTGCTCTTTTACTCAGGCGTTGCAGACAACCACCTTGTTGTGATGAGTTCTCGTGGGCTTAAAATTATGCTAGATCATTGCATTACTCCAGTTTTGTACCGTTAAACTCTCCCCAAAACAACATAGAGTGATACAAAGGCAAGTAGGACTCAAATTTTGGGAATTTATCTGAAATGATGTGAAATTTGGCACAAAATCTTTCTGTAAGGTTCTGAGGTGTAACTCAGTGTCTGAAACAATACTCTGGGACATCAAGGACAAGGAAAAACGCATTTGATGGTTGGGAACTCTAATGAATAGCTTTTAGGTTTTCAGTTTTGAGTTTTTCTTCTCAGCAAGTAGGAAAGTTACAGGAAAATAAACCAACAGTAAAGTATCAGCAATATTTTTTTGTTAAAAGACTCTTTAAGAGGGCAATATGGTCAGAAAAGTGGTTGGTCACAGAATTGTGAATTTTAGTCTTACACAGCCTCTCTTGCAGATTTCATGAAGAGGTAATACCAAATTTCTTCCTATCTTCTTTACCATCATTGCCTATCCTTTTTGGGAACGTAGGAGGCCCAGGTGTGCAGACCACAAAATATCTATGTAACCATATGTACTTTTGTGGTCATGGTAACACAGAATGGAGAAATGACTTGTTCCTGTGTGCAGAGACCATATAAATCTGTTCCTACGTTATGATGTAGGTTTTTCCCACCAATCATTCCTCAAAAGTAGTTTCTTCCTAAAAAGATAGGTTCAAAGTCCAGCAGGAATAGATTGTCTAAATTCACTGTATGCCTGAAGGATGAGTATTACTGTAATCATTTCAAAATGATTTAAAATTTTAAGTTTTTTTTTTCTCCCTCGTAAAAATATTTGGAACATAACCACGGTCAAAACAGAAGACAAAAAAGATGTAATCTGTTCTAATTTTTAAAATTAATCTTCCAGCAGCAAGAAGATCAGAAGGAGAGGATGGAAGCTTGGATCAGGACAGTAAGAAGGTAATGATCAGAAAGAACAAAAGGGAGTAGTTGATTGATCTTTCTTGAAGCAACTGGTTTTTAAAACAAGTTCATATGTAACGGTATTCTTTCATATAACTGAAATCATCATTACTACTTTTAGGTCTTTCCAAGAAGATATAGAAAAGCTTAATCTCCCACCCAGAGGGTTTGGAGTCTACGTTCTACAGTAAAGAAATAGGCATATTGAGATTAAGAGCAATAAGATCATGGATTTTCACTCAGTCTCAATATATACATTGGTGATTCAGCTAAGCCTGCGGACTTTTACTTAGGGTGCATGTTAACGTACAAGAAAAATGTTAAGAGCAGATTAATTATAAGAAAATGACATAGCGCATCTTCTAAAGTGGGGTGCAGTGGGCAGCTTAATCAACAGAGAAACTATCCTCAGCCCAGCTGAAAGTTAAAAGTTTTTGGTAGCTGTGATGTCTAAGTCATGATATAGTCAACTTTTATAGTTTGATAAAGGATGGTACAGGTTGCAATGAGCATAAACATACAATCAGCTCACAAGACTTCCTAGGCAGGTGAAGTAGGAGAACTCCTTTCAGATGTTAAATCCTGAATCTTGTAACAGGTTTTTACTCTCTCCAGCTAAAGACCAGTTGGCTTATTCTGAAAGGGGATATGGACACCAGAACTAATTCCCCGGATTCGGACACGCGGTCCCTGTCTCTTACTGCCGGAACCGACAGAGAAAACTTCCCGAGGGCGCAGGAGGGCATGACTGCTGGCTACTCTCGTGAGTACTGCATCCCCTGGCCCGCCGGTGCTGTCGAGTAGGAATGTGGCAAAGGAAGGTGGCCGTGCTGCAGCCTCGTCCACATAGCTCTCTAGTTGGCTTTATGCTTCATTTCTCTACCGTAATTACACCTGTTTGTCCGTTTGTTTTGCTATGGCTTGTAAGCGTTCAGTGCCTTCAGAGTTCGATACTGAAACTATTGATAGTTTCATATTAGTGAAAGAAGAAGCATTGCTTGTATAAAGAAACTGTATTGTCTCTTTGGAGAGCAGAGTTTCCTTACCACAAAAACCTGCCCCTCATTAATACATAAAAGTACCTATTTATTATATGCTGTCTATTTTCAATAGACAGGATGGTAGTATCAGGCAGATTGCTGACTTGTGCTAATTACTCCTTGATGCAAACTATGTATTTTGGATATTGGTAGAGCCATTTCTTCTGTATCGTGATAAGCATAAAGAACACTTTGCTCCCAGGATTAACTTAGAATAGGCATTTTTTTTTATCACTCGCAGTTATACCTGTAAGTGCACAGAAATCTTCCACGTGGAATAATGGGGTAATTTTGTTACTAAATACTGGTCTGAAGACCATATGCCCATGGTCACTGTCAGTACCAAAAGCGTGTTCTACACATTTCAGCAAGTCAGGAGGTGAAGGAAATGGCCATCAGAATAGGGTCAGAATTTTACTTTTAGATTACATAAATGACAAAAAATAGGTTAAATGAATTTTAACAGATAACTGGGCCATTCCTCTCCCTGCCTCCTCCACTTCACACCATACAGCAGTAGCAGGTCATCTGGGGTAAACAAGTTGGGGAAGCAGTTTTCCAAAAGAATGCATCCAATGCGAGGCATGTCTGGCAGCAGGGCTCGGATGTCAGTCTTGTGGGCATTTTGGTAATGTGATAGCTGGCTCCATCAACTTATATTAAGGAAATTATGGCTTAGCTATGCAAGGAAGAGGAAAAACAGATGCTACGAAGTCTGTCACAAGGCTGTAACAAGATAAAGAAAAGTCATTTTGGATCATCAGTCTCACTGGTCTAACTTGAAGGGATTTGATTCCTTAGTCCTCACTAGACACGGCATACATGTGCACAAGGTGTATTGTAGGATTCCCTGTGCAGGGGAAACCAAGTCTGACCAGCCCACACACCTAACATCTAGAAGTCATTGCCCAGAAAAGAACACCTAAACCTTTCATTGTAATGCACACGTCAGGTAAGTTTGGAAGCTTTCTGGAGTTGATCTGATGCTTTTCTACATATGTATTGAGCGAACAGTCCTTGCGTGCAAATTTTAAGTAGGGAGAAGTATGTAGCACAACAAGAACTGTGTTATACGGGAACAACATATGGTGTCAATTTTTTTCATGAGAATATTGCTATACCTGTCACTCTTCTATACCAGCATTTCTTTTATGTTTTTTTATTAGCTTGGGAATGTGGACCTATTAAAACTAGAACTGCAAAACATGGTTCACACCTCTGTCAGGGTCAATATCACCTCTGTGCCAATGTGATATAGGTTGTGTAGTTCATTTTCCATTGCTTTTTGTCAGCGTTTCTCTGTTCCTCCTGAAAGTTGGCCCTGTTACCCAATTAGCAGCTACACAGAAATGACATGGAGGAAGTTGTCTTTTCCTGACATTTACACTTCTTTTCTTTCTCCTTTTTTTATGATTTTATTCAGCCACCTGACTGTTTTAATACCCATGGACATCCTAAGTAATTCCTTCTCTATTCAGTGTTTCCCTATTTAGTTCTGAATATTTGTAGTCGGTCACATGCCCCGTTGGCCATGGAAGAGTAGCATCTCTGCCTCTTGCACTCATGGTTGAGAACTCTGACATTCAGCCCCATCTCTGTGGCGTAGTCAGTGGGTATCAGAGAAAATAAACTTTTCGGTATGGGTTTGGTGCCAAGTGGTTACATGCAGAGGGATTAGCAGGCATCAGACTATGAATCTCTGGTGATGTGTCCAAATGTTCTGTGCAAACAGGCCTCTGTTCATCTGTCCAGCCTCTGAGTAAACCAGAGAAGGGTTATTCTGCTCTAGAAGATACGTAGCCATGTTACGTTAGCTGTATACCCAGAAGAATACATCTAACAGCAAAGCACATCAGTATGAGGCTTGTGTAATTAGCAGGCATCTTGAGTGGAGCTTGTATCTCCTTACATCTACCTGTGCAAATGTGTCTTGTTTCTGTATATGTAGATGTTTAATAGTTAATCCTTTACCAAAATTCATGATTTTAAGTGTCACGTATTTAGGAAAGCAGACATCTAGCAAGGTGTATAACCCTTGCTGTTCCTGTGTCCCTGATGTGCTGAGAGGGAACCTCAGAATATCCAGGTTAGAGTGAATGTCATGCTGGAAAAAGCAGGAGCTGTATCCATGCAGAGAATAGCTGATGTTGAGATAGTGCCTAATTAGAGAGAAAGATTGCTTTATCTTGGCCAGTTACTCCAGAAAATTTCCTGAATCGGTACAACTGCAGTTGGATGTGATAATGAGCAGTATGTGGTTGTTGGCTTTTAGTGTTATATTTTTCCTTTATATTTAAAAAAAAAAGAGGCAAAATAAAACGTGTTTAACTTTGTAACTAAGTTCATGGGAAACAGAAGCGAGGTGAAATACAGTTCCCACTGGAGTCAGTGGGTCTTGCTAGCTTCTTTTGGGCTATTTCGGCTTTATTCGCCTCTTGGATTTTTTCCAGCCGGCCACACGATGTCGCTTGTGCCCGAGGATGTGGCTCAGTCCTTGGCAGCCTGGGAGGCAGCTCCTCGGCTGCTACGTGCTAAAGTGAATTGGGTTTGTTTTCAAACTGGTCTTTACCTTAGTGCATTTTCCTTGGTAGCTGAGTAGTAGTATTTGGCGATAGAACAAAACCGTCTCACCCATCTTCTCTGTAGCCAAGAGGCCAAAAAACTGAACTCCACACTGATGTTCAACAGCAGCATCTTCTTCCAGGCAGGAGCAGAGATGATAGTTTTGTTGCAGATACATTCATTCTATCTCACAGGTATTATACTCTTTGCCCTCTGGTGTCACTACCACTCAGATAACAGGCAATGATAAGTTTCTAGTTTCCAAACTGGAATAGCTAAGTGATCCATCTAATTCAATATTCATCACTATGTCCCTGTATCAGATGTGGAAACCCCCCACGGGGCTGAAAACAAAAGTTCTGTTCATAGTTTATACCACTTCTCAGATGGTAGTTGATTATATTTCTAAAACATCTCTCGCTTTTATAGATCATCTTCATTTTACTAGCTTCAATAAATCAAGTTTATCAAGCCTTCTTTCCTGCGCTGAGCTTTCATTGCCCCAGTTATCCTGTAGGCCACTGGTCTGATGGAGTTAATTTAACCCACTTGAACACTGATGAACAAGAATAGCACAAAGGATTCCTCCAGGATCTCTTGTCACTGCCTGAAAATAGTATTATTTCCGTGTCTTATATGTATCAGGACAGACATTTCCAACTTTTGCTTTTTTTTACACTTATATCAGCAACTCAAGGTCATCTTGTGATTGAGCTCTATGTCTAAGCCTGTCTCTTTCCCCATCACTTCCAAATTATGAGCTCTCAGCTTAAATAGTAGAAGTTTGGGGTATATATTAGTCCCCAAGTGCATGACTTCTCTGATGAATTATTAAATTTTATCCCATTTCTATTACTCTGATGTTCAAGGTTATCCCAGTTCTTTCTGATATCCCCATCCTCCTCTATATTGGAAGTGCTTTATAACTTTGTGTAGACGGCAAAGTTTATTAGCCTATTACTATTTTTGGTGTCCAGATTATTAGTGAAAACATGAGGCAATTTCAACTCAACAGCAGTCCATGCTGACACTTTTCTCTATCAGCTCTGCTCAGTTCTCACTACCCATTTCTTACATTTCATTATTTCCTTATTGACCCTATAATTCCTCTGATAAACTCCGTCTTCTTCAGATTTGCATTTAAGTCCATGTGCGGCCAAATACCAAACACTGTAATGATACCACATTAGATGAGATCTGATAAAATTCATGTTGTGCAGAAGTCATTTCTCTTAACAAAGAAAGCTACCAAGCAAGTCTGGCTCTGTGTCTTTAACTTGTGTCAAACAGATTAAAATCTGTGTGAATGTAATTGATTTTCTATTTACTTCGATGTTTTTTTTCAGTCTTTCCTTAAGGTTTCTGTTAGAAGCAAACTGGTAGCTCCTCATTCTCTTTTTCCCCTCTTAACTATAAAAACTATAGTTGCTGTTCTCCAATGGTAAGAAGTATTGGACTTGCCATTTGACGTGAGCTTATCGCTCCCTGTTTAAGTACGTTAAGTGCTTTGAATTATGTTTCCATCACGGCTGTGATTCATTGGCATACTCTTATTCCATTAGCTTTCCCTCCTTGCTCAGTACCCTACCTTTTGTTCCTAAAAATGGAGGTGAAATACTTCAGTGTTGGAGCCCTGCCTAGGTTACCTTTCACCTCTGCTGTGTACTGACATAGCGTAACTCCCAGTGATCCCACTTCTTCTTTCCTTGTACTCTTTTTATTTGGATAGCTGGAGAACCTTTTGCTATTTGTTTTAATATCATTTTCAGTGTTTAACTCAGCTTGACTTCTGGCAGTTCTCACTTTATCTCAGCACATCGTGAGCTCTTTGCTGATCCATCTCTTGTTTTTTCTTTCTGTATGCTTATTCCCAATCATCTCCTTAGGGTATTTATTAATCCAGTGGGGTCTGGATTCCCTTCCTGCATTCCCCTTTGGACACAGATTGCTAATGCTTTTGACAGAAAGAAGTGTTGTACATTCAGTTCTTTGAGCTAACTGACTTCTGTAACTCTTTGCATCAATTTATCAAAGTTTCCTGTACTGGAATCAAGAATGTTTATTAAACACGTGTTTGTTCATCTTCTGTTTAATTTAAACTGATTCAGCTTGTCACTTCTATACAGGATTATTTTTATTAACCAAAACCTAATCTGAAACACTTTTTGTCCTTTCACTGACAAAAGGAACTTCCAAACTTTCTTATTAAACTCTCAATATTAAAAGTAAGGCTCTTCGGTTGTTTTGTAGTGACTGCACAGTTTCATCACCATATTGCATCCAGTTTGTTCATGGTAACACCACTTTGCCGTTTTTGTCTATCTTAAAACTTTCTTTCTCTTGGGTGTTTATACTCTTACTGATTTACTGTATCCATTGCCATACCTTCATTTATGCCTTTTTTCCACTTGAAGCAGTAGAAGAAGTTTTAAAGAAAGCAAAAAAATTTTTGTGGGTTTTTTTAAGTGGTAGCGTACCAACCCTTCTTTTTTAAGGACCAAAACCAAAACCAGACCACATACATCATTATCAGAAGTGATGTAGCTCTAAAATGATCGTACTTTTAATCCCATTTTCAAGTCATGGTTTAAAACCAAGTTGCAGGGCAAAGATTTCACAAGCTCTCAAATCTGCTTTGCATCACATAGCTGCATAAGGCTTCCGTAATATGAGTCCCACAACTCTCTTCATGTCATGCCCGCTAAGGTCATTGCATCCTGGCATGCTCTTGTTTATAGACATTGTTACACACGTTCATGTGCATTAAATATGGAGAAAAGATGAGCATTGCTCAGTTATATTTCATGCCGTTAATAGAATGTACATATTGATCTTGTAATTGCTGTTTCTGGATGTTTTCTTGAATTCTGTGTTTCAGCAGGCTGTAAAGGATTTACAAAAATATAGCTGTATGTTATGTCTTTTACAGGATTTCCATATTCTAAATCTGCTTCTCTACCTGGCTATGGAAAGAATGGCTTACATCAGGTAGGTATACATTTAAATGCATTCTCCGGCCAATAGCGTATCATAAATAGGCAGCTTAGTAACTAGTTGAAAATCTACACAGTAATAACACTTCAAAGGTGTTTTGGCTGGCAGCCCTGTCTGACAGATTCATACCCTTTGTGGGTTACAGTTTGTCTGTCTGCAAGAGTAAGACAGACTTAGGCTTCTCCTTTTAATTGTGTGCATCATGAGCATTAGGAATCTTGATTCTCCTCCCAAAACAAACGAAGGTCCAAAATGTACAGGCTGCACATATTAATAGATCACAGTATAGCTTGAATTAATCATAGAGAGGGTTAGGCCTATAATTAGGCAAGTAATGATCTTAGAGCAAAGGTGGAACAGCCCATATCCATTGCATTTCTTGAACCATCTGTCTGGTTTTTTCCAGTATGCGTGTGTGTATATACACACACACACACACAGAGTCATCGTACTTTTAAGGCAGGGAGGGAGCAATACAGAGAGAATGGCAGGCAGCAATCTAGAAGGCAAAATGCATAACAAAATTATGAACAGAGTGGACTAGGCATTCTTTTTCTAATCCTTTTTTGCAATTTTTGTAAGTCTTTAGGAAAAAGGCATCTTTGACACTGTGGTCTCTCTCTCTGGAATCTAGCATTATGAGTTCTCAGTTCATGGCTTACATTTTTAGGTACAAACCCATTATGGTTCACAGTGATAAGTTGTCAATACATAGATGCACACGCACTTACGTTTTGAAGATTGATTTGTGTCTAAATTACTTGGACAGAACCTCATTCAAATTCCCTCCTTTCTCCAAAGGAAGATGTGAAAGCTGTGAAATACGTGAGCAGAATTAAACTTCCCCAGTGATAAGAGCCAAACTGCAGGTCATTGGAAGGAGCTACAAGAAAGCAACTGTCAGAGAGTAGCTAAATGAATTTTTCAGTAGCCACTGAAATGTCCATCCCTTTGAGTTAATATTACAAGACTGTGCCTGCGGTGCTTCAATACCTGACTGCTTGGATTCCTTTCTGAAGGAACCAGTGGCACTGCAACTTGATCAAATCAGATTTTGGAATTTGAAAGGGTCAAGATAAACTTGTCCCCACCTATGAGTCAACAGCTTTTTTCTGACTTTTCAGAACAACTGTTACCAGTAACCTGAAGTGAGTGAGGGACCGACTTGCACCCAGCCACTGTGCTGGTGAGCCACCAAAGCCATCAGAAAGCTTCACACAGATGAGGCCAAAGCAAACTCCACCAGCGGTGGGTTGGCCGCGCTTGTAGGCTGAAGCCATGCAATGTAATATGAAAGCAGCAGATGGCAGCATTTGTCCCGCATGAAGGGTCCAACCTCACAGCCGAAAACTGAAGGAAAGTTGAAAAGGTTGCTCATGGTCAAATCCTTGAGGCCAAAATTCTTCTCAGAATGGATGTCCTCTGTTTGGATTGCAGGTTCATACCAGCTTTTGTGGTTTGTTATTTTTAATCAGCCATCCCAGTGCTGCATGACAAAATAAACCAAAACCAAACAATAAGGAGCCTTGCAGGTTTTTGTGAGTGTAGCTGTGCACACCGTTGATACCCTAACAGGCAAAAATGAGACTCGGGGAAAAAAAATCATATAATAGTGCTTTTCTGATCTCCTGTAACATTTTTCATTATAACATTTGCCAGCAAAGGAAAGAGACAGTGGGTCAAATAAAGCTATGGCACATACACACAGTCGTCCCTGGTCTTAGTGGCATCAGCAGTGTGAAGCAGAAGGCAGAATGAGACAAGTTTCAGTACAGCATAAGTGATTTGTGACAACGGCAGTAAGACGTCTGCATCGCAGGGAGAGGCATGTGACAATTTCGAGCTAACCTTACTGCCAGGTCTTCAAATGGGGGTGGCTGGTGACTTTCTGACACCTCTCTGCCTCATTGAAAACCGTGAGGAATCATAGCTCAAAAACGTCCCAAGGGCTTAGGGGTGAGGTGGGTTGATACGACACTGCAGTTGCCTCTGAATGACATCCAAGCCCCAGCTTTCGCTGGTCAGTGGGAGTTCACAGCATCGGCAGCAAACTGCACCTGCAGTGCCTCCGAGGACCCAGGCATTCACTTGACACTCCGTCCTCGCCTGCAGGCAGAGCTCCATCTCTGCAGTCATAGATCGATGGGTGTTGCGAGCACTCAGGATTCCTGGCTTGAGCAATTGGGTCAAGTTTGAATGAGACTTTATTCTCTTTCTGTCTCGCAAGGAACTATATTTTCATTGCGTGGTACCAGCTGGTTTTCTTTTTTCTCTAAACAATGTGCAGAGTGATTTTGCAGTGTATTTTGCTGCTATATTGCTTCTTTCTTTCTCTTTCAGCCTGAAAATATGGGCCAATACGAAACGGACCAGGAGTCAAGCTGGGGAATGAAAGGTAAATTGCAATATCATGTCCACTTCAATTCGTGTTTTCTTCCTTTGAGGATGCTCATTAACATCTTGCCATAAAGGGTTACTATTCTGAGATCTTCCCATAGTTCATGTAATAATGACTAGAGACCCAGCTCAGTATCATGTTTATCACAGAGAATCTTCTTTTCATCTGACCGAACATAAAGGCCTGACTGAAGTCCTGCATCATAAAGTGGTGCAACCATGTTGAGTCAATCCCAGTATCCTCAATATGTGGCAACAGCCTCTGGTTCTCTTTGCTTAGCAGGTGGTGGTCTCATATCAAAGAGAGGAAGAAATTTAAGACAATCACTCCTTCAAGATGTATCTAATAAAAAAGTCCATTGTGCTTCTTTTTTGTGCTGCAGTGTGGTTAAAATGTACAGAATTCAAAAAGCAGAATTTATTTGCATTCATTTTTTATTACAGTTCAAGTGGACTGTGAACTTAATATGGAACTTGGGTTGGAATTTTCAAAAGAGCTGAGCAATTTAGGAACATGCATCTACTCATGAGGAAGAGTAGGATTTTGTTTCCAAGACTCTCGCTTTAAAAAATCTTCCTCTAATGCTCCACTTCATGCCTCTGTGTTGATACAAATCTTTGTCTCTATGTTTGAGTAGTTTAAAGTACAGATTTTGAAAGGTAGATTTATCTCTGATTTCATTTCAGACCATACAAAGGTCTATGAAAACATACTGGCTATCCTGGTTGCATTTAATTATTGATGTGAATAGATGACCTTGTGGTAGTCTTATCATATATAGTCATATACTGACCTAACTAGAATACTGTTGTGCTAGTTTAGCTCCACACCCCCAAATCATCTTTTCTTCACTATTGTTATTCCCACTGCAGTCAGCCCAAGTGCAGGATGTTGGCATCTTGGAATACTGTATTAACTCAATGGTTTTCATATATGTTCCCAAACTGACATGCCTGTAATAATCCATATGTTTTAACTGCTTTCAGTAAAGAACAATAAGGGCAGGACTTTTGGATGACAGACTGACTTAACTCTGCACAAAAGCCTCCTGTAAAAAGAGATTCCCAATTTTGCCAGACGTATTCACTGTGTAACCCAATGGCATCAGGAGATGGCTTTTCTGTAATAAGCCTTTGATTTCAAGGACTATTGCTTTGGTAATAGACAGTGTTATAGGCATTCAGAGCATGGGGGTCAAATGCTTACTATGCATGCAGTTATCCAACAGCTATTGAAAACTGTAAGAGAAATGTAATAGCATAACAAATTGCTGATGTACCTAGATGTTCGTTACGGTGACTCCAAAAGAAGCCTATAAATTCTAAACTGTGAACCTGTTCTCATTCTCTTGCAGAATACAAGGTAAGAAAGGCTTTTCCAACACTGGAAGAACAATCAGATTCAGCACTTCCTAGCAAGGTTACCTGTGTTCCTTTTTTTTTATTTTATTTTGTTAATTTTTGTCCCAGTGAAATATTTGTCAAATCAGGATGCAAGTATGTACCGTTAAATTAGTAAGTTCCCCACACTGTCATTTCCACACATCAGAATCAGATTTGGCTGGAG
Source organism: Fregata magnificens (assembly GCA_013389945.1). NCBI lineage: Eukaryota > Metazoa > Chordata > Aves > Suliformes > Fregatidae > Fregata > Fregata magnificens. The sequence continues at coordinate 190,037 of WAAD01013652.1, forward strand.
TTCATATGCTCTTGTCTTTTTAACAGATTTATCCTTATGAAACACTTATTGTAACAAACCGAGTTCGTGTGAAATTGCCTAAGGACGTGGACAGGACCAGGCTGGAGGTAGGAATGATATTTGCTTGATGGCTTTGGAAGTCTTTGTCCTGTTTGTTTACCATCTTAGGTTTTCCTGTGCCCAAGTAATAGCAATAAAAGAAGAGAGAGGAGAGGAATAACATTGTATATTTTATTTCAAAACACCATTATGTAGGCAATTTAACTAAAAAAGAATAGCCAAAAACCTGGCAAATGTCTGACCAAATGGTGTTTTACAAAGATACTGATGAAACCCATTAGTTTTGGATGATTATACAGTATATTGAAAGTTGGAATGGGGCAGGTGGAAACTTGTTTTTTTAATTCCTATTAAAAACACCCTCCTGGATTAACCTGTGTTTTATAAAAAAGCTCAATTTATCCTGCAAATATATGGACCTATGTTTCTGGTCCATTGTCTTATTCAGCCTCTCCTTTGGCTGTGTGATCCATGATCACTATGCTACAGATTTGCTGTAGCATCTACTTCTCTCAAAGAGTAGTAGGATAAGCTGTAGAAATGCAGATATAATTTATCGTAAAGGAAAGCTTAGTTCCCAAAGGCCAAATCCTGAAGTTGATGTTCAGGCAAAATTCATGAGGTTGATTTTTTTGACTGAGTAATGACAGGACTGAATAAAGACTCACCTAAACTATTAAACTAATGTATCTTTGTGTGAATTACTATTAAGAAGAAGACATAGTTCAATAAAAATTACGTGATTAACAATATTGGACTTTCGGGAAGCAAAAAAAGAAGAAAAGCTATGAAGTAGCAGAAAGTTCCTCATTAAAGATCAATTTAAAAAAAAAATTAACAAATTCTTATACACGTAATGTATTTTAGAAATGGTGTTATGTTCTTAAATACTTCAATGTGCGTGTTGCTTGATTATCCAGCAAGTGGTATTGATTCGGTTGTAAGGAAAAAAGAGCCTCAAACGTGTGCGGTTTTAAGCCTGCGGTATAGCAAGGCATGATAGCAATAATAAAAAGCATAATGCGTCCAGAAGAAGGAGCAGGGAGTCGGAGGGATACTTATCTGGACACATCCTATAAATTATTATTTTATATATATATATACACACACACATATATGTGTGTGTGTGTGTGTATACTAGAGAATAGAGTCTTTGTTTAAACACATCAGACTGGTTTGAATAGCAAATGCAGCTCCAAATTGCTTTTTTAAGACAACATATAGTTTGCTTTGGATGGATCATGCCTGTCCTGGCTGCCATTATCCATAACTCATACACGGTCCTCAGCTGGGATCGCTGTTTGTTTAACATTGGCGTTGCTCAGTCTGCCTCACACCAGGTGCAGCCCAGTGCCTGATGGCTCAGGGAGCCCAACCACTTCAAAGATCTCACAGAGGTTTGCAAAAAAGAACAATAAACAAGATCTGCCTCAGACCTGCACCAGAAAAGTGATAAGGGGACCAGGCTGATCCTGCTGATTGCTGCACTATGTTAAACATGTGTGCCTGCAGGAAGGACTCCTTTGTAGACCACCTTACGTTTATTAGGGATTGGTAGTTTTTTAAACAATTAAATTAGCAACATTTTAATAGGATTATAACTACTGGAAAAACAGAGGCAGCAGCTCATCTACACATTCAAACCATATGCAGAGTCGAGTGACAGGCACAAACTGTTGCTTTCCCTGCCGGCCTCTTCCCCTCCTCCTCATCCCTTCCTTCTGCGTTACAGAATTGCTGGAAATAAGTAGCTTTGCATAGAAAAGCAGTTTATCATTATTTCCTCTTGTGGCAGAAGAAGAAGAAGATTGTAACTTAGTTGCTGACTCGTGACTTGAGCAGATTTCAGGCTTGGGCAAGACACAGGACTTGGGGAGCCCAAGACTACGTGGGTTTATAGGTTTGCACAGGAACAGACCAGGATTAGACACACACTCCATCTGTTAGTAGAGGACCCACTTAGCATCTTGGTATCTTCAAGCTTTTGGGGGCAATGCTTGGAATACTGGACGCAGGTACTAAGGTTAGATTTCACCTTTTCTTGAGGTCCATTTCACATTTGCTAGAGGGTATGATTTGATGCTCACAGATCTCTAGGAGGCAAGTGCTCTCTCCAAGCCGAATTGGTTGACGGCTGATCTGTTTTCATCCTGCACAGCCACTGTCACTTGTGAAAGGGCTGGATTGTGCCTACAGAAATGGTGAAGGTGATAGCACTGCTAAGCCCATGTATTATCCAAACTGTAGAGTGATTTATCTGGGAAAATCTTTTCAGAAAAAATCCATTATAATATTCCAGTTTTATTCTGATCAGTTTTGCAGGCTGAAGCCTCACCTTGCTTTTGCTGCTGCAAATCAGAACAAGCTCCTGGGTGTGATGGCTGTGGACAGGGTACAGGTGGTGCCAGTGAAAGGAGACCTAGAACTGCTGTGTTTCATATCAGCTATCAAACCTGAAAGCAATCTTACTGTGTCCAGTATGATTAGAACATGCCACACATGATGTTTCTGATTTCCTGGTCTACTTAGGAGCGATAAGGTGACTGAATCTGCATGAGCTAGATTTATTCAACAGCCTTCTTGCAAGTTGACTTGATGCGGGCTCCTGTTTGTGAAACAGAGTTTGTTGTGAACTTTGAATGATCCGGCATAGATGTCATGGAAAAGGCGCTGTTGTTTGTCTCTGATTCCCTCTTCCAAGGGAAGTCTCCTATATTGAGTGTTCCTGTCATGAAAAATGAACTCAAGTAAATGGTATTAGCTCCTTGGGTCAAATTAAGGGAGGCTGCAGTGAAGGCCTCGGCTGATGGTCAAGGACCGCAGGAGGGTGGGGTGTTAATGGGTGGTAGTGTTTTCCTAACTTTGCTCCCATTGTGAGTATTTTTTAGATTATGCTGTTGTGTAAGAAATTTATTTTAAGGATTATAAAAAATATTTTCTTGTAAAAATGCATATTTTTCTAAGCCCAAGAGGTATCTAGAGATTAGGAAGGCTCAACTGGTAATAAATGCATTCAAATAATAGGAATTCTTTCTTCAAAAGCACATATATCTAAGTGTAGAAACACTCAGCATGTTTTTGTTTGCTTGTTCTAACTCAGCAGTGAGGAAGAAATAGCCCAGTTCCTTGTGCTCCTCGAGGAGATGTTTATGCCAACAGTGAACTAATACATGCGGCATTGAGAAGTGGTTATAATAAATGACCTGCTGATTTTTAAATACATTACTGGCACTCTGGCTTTTGCATGAATAGCCTGGATCTTCGTTTAGTATAAGCTGATTAGAAATGCAAGGAGTTTACACTAGATAAGCATTTGGCCCAGGAATATTTTAGAAGTTTCTCTCTACCACAGTGCTGTTTATTCTGATGTTAGATCATAGAATCATTAAGGTTGGAAAAGACCTCTAAGATCATCAAGTCCAACCATCAACTAACACCACCATGACTCCTAAACTAGGCCCTGGAGTGCCACGTCTACACCTTTTTTGAACGCCTCCAGGGATGACGACTCCACCACCTCTCTGGGCAGCCTGTTCCAATGCCTAACCACTCTTTCGGTAAAGAAATTCTTCCTGATGTCCAATCTAAACCTCCCCTGACGCAACTTGAGGCCATTCCCTCTCGTCCTATCACTAGTTACTTGGGAGAAGATTCCAACACCCGCTTTACTACAGCCTCCTTTCAAGTAGTTGTAGAGAGCGATAAGGTCTCCCCTCAGCCTCCTCTTCTCCAAACTAAACAACCCCAGTTCCCTCAGCCACTCCTCATAAGACTTGTTTTCTAGACCCTTCACCAGCTTCGTTGCCTTTCTCTGGACATGCTCCAGCACCTCAGCGTCCTTCTTGTAGTGAGGGGCCCAAAACTGAACACAGTATTCGAGGTGCGGCCTCACCAGTGCCGAGTACAGGGGCACGATCACTTCCTTACTCCTGCTGGTCGCACTATTTCTGATACAAGCCAGGATGCTGTTGGCCTTCTTGGCCACCTGGGCACACTGCCGGCTCATGTTCAGCCGGCTGTCGACCAGCACCCCCAGGTCCTTTTCCGACGGGCAGCTTTCCAGCCACTCTTCCCCAAGCCTGTAGCGTTGCATGGGGTTGTTGTGACCAAAGTGCAGGACCCGGTACTTGGCCTTGTTAAACTTCATACAGTTGGCCTCGGCCCATCGATCCAGCCTATCCATATCCCTCTGCAGGGCCTTCCTTCCCTCGAGCAGATCGCCACTCCCACCCAGCTTGGTGTCATCTGCAAACTTGCTGAGGGTGCACTCAATCCCCTCATCCAGATCATTGATGAAGACGTTAGATGAACAGAGCAGCATTCCCGTGAACTATTCTAATGGGATATGGTGAAGAACAAGTTAATTCAGATAACGTTGCAGAACAACAAAGCAGTAGGACAGGACTGGATTATACGATCTGGGTGAAGAAGGGGAATTGCACCCTCACCACGTCTGCAGATGACACAAACGGGAGGGGACAGCAGTTGATGCTCTAGAGAGCAGAGCCTCTGTTCAGAGGGACCTGGCCAAGCTAGAGGAATAGGTCGACAGGGACCTCATGAAGTGCAACAAAGGTAAATCCAGATTCCTGCACTTGTGGCAGAATAACACCATTCAACAGCACAAGATGGGGGGAACAGCTCTGCAGAAAAGGGAGTCCTGATGGAAAACAAGCTGAACATGTGTGGGCAGCGCACCTTTGCAGTAGAGGGGTTATAAAGGAAAACATACTCTTCTCAGAAGTAGGCACTGGAAGGCCAAGAGGCGACAGTCACAAGTTGCAGGAAGGAAAATTACAATTAGATACAAGGGAGGAGCTCCTCACTGGGAGAATAGTGCACTGGAACAGGTTGCCCAAGAGGCTGTGGAGTCTCCATCCCTGGAGGCATGCAGAACTCAGCTGGACACGGGCTTGAGGGATGTGGTCTAGTTTTGAAGTTGGCCCTGCTTTGAAGACCTCCATAAGTCCCAAATTTGCTTAGGTTGGTGTATTCTGTGAAGACAAAGGCCTGACATAATATAATTCCAAAATAGGATTATTTGGTGCTCTTGCTGCAGTAGCATTGGAAAAAATACAGAGTTTGGTCTATCTTGGAACATTTTATAAAAAGGATCATTTTATTATGCAGGGGCTTAAATATAAGTGTTCTGGAGCAAACTTCCCTATTTTGGACAACTTCAGTCCTGACTTTCCGAGGAGTAAGACATCACCTTGGGGTGGTACACATTAGCACATTCCTTACCTGCTGGCTTCCCAGTGGTGTTCCACATGGCCTGGGTTTTTTTTTCCAAAGGAAGTTGGGCTTATGGACACTGAAAATGTTGATACCTCTTTTAAGTACTTAAATACTTTTTATGATTTAGGCCTTGGGCTCCTAAAAGGATGCACTTGATACTTTTATCTTGGACGGGTTATTGTTTGGCTGTTAGTCATAGCAATGTGAGTCAGTGCTTGCACATCCAAATTGATGGTTCATGCCCAGCTGCATAGATTTTTTTTTTTTCCCCCTCCTGAAGCTGTTTTTATCACAGAGTATAGGATTTCTTTTGTGGTCACAGGCTGGTAGTTTTGAAAGCCAACACAGTTAGAGTCTTCCATTTGAAAACCATCTTTTAGTGTTTTCTTTTAATTTTCTTATCTTAATGTATCTTAGTTTCTTTAGCCTTTTCTTTTGAATGTCAGAGAGTTAAAAGCATTATTCATTCATGCCTGTCAAATACAGTAGAAAGTAAATTATTCCACTTTTGTTTGAGCCTGTTCATTCTTTACTTAACAAGGATACACTGAAACCATTGCTAAGGAAAAAAATATTCTGGAATGTCAAGTAGCAAACCTTCATCTGCCACCTTGTTCTCTTGTAAACAGAAGTGAGAGATTGAAACATGGGTGCGGTCTTGTTTGAACAGAGCACTCACATTAATTCAAACATGCTTTTCCTCCTGAAACTGCTTGTCTGGATTTGTTTTAGGGATGACATTTTTTCCACTATTTTTTATTCAACAATCGCCCTGGGTTCTAGCCACTTGGGCTGCAACCATTTTAGGACTGGTTTCCAGTAATTGAGCCTGAATTTATAACAGCCCCAGCTCCTAGATGTCATTCATACAAGTAATGTTGTGTGTCCCACCTCCCCTGGAGCTCAGATGGGGAAAATCAGAGGAAAATTGGAATGCTGTGTGTTTTAATATGGAGAAGTGCAGTTTGTAGTTTGGGGCTGGATTTGAGGTTACAGGCTCACTTCATGATGAAGCTCATAACCAGGAGTGAAAAAGTGCAGGTCACTGGCTTCGGTGGAACTTCACACTGTTTAACTCGAAAAAAATTTGTGTGGTGTTTCTTATTCTAGGCATATGCTTGTATTGTGATCAGTGCTGGAGTTTTCAAAGCCCTCACGAAAGGAGCTGTTATAAAATGAAAATACGCATTAGAAATTATGTGATATGTATGAAAGCTAATTCCTATCAGAGTGGAAATGCTGTGGAAGAGAACAGAGATTAGATGTGGAGCGTTCATATTACAGATGTGCTAAAGCCCAAACTAAGGGAAACTGGAAAATCTGCTTTAAGAATAAGGTATTTTGTACCTAAATCAAATGAAATTTTTGAAACTCAAAATCTCCTATGTATTTTCATAATTCATTATGGGTTCCTAGTTTTAGTTTTATTTATTAATTATTTTCTTCATTATATAATAATTTTTATCAGTAGTCTGCTGAAGGCAATTATCTCAATGACAGTATGAAAAAGCTCATTTGGTTGAATGACAGAATGATGGCACAGGTTATCCTCAGAGATGTTCTATGTGTACTGCTATGTAGGTAATACATTGATATCCCTGAGAGAAATGCTTGTCTCTTTTCGGCTTCTTGCATATTTATGGATGACTCAGCTGGTGAAAATATTGAACGTATAATGCAACTACAGAATATTTTGTGTGTGCCTTGTGATATTTCACAAGATGTTAGATTGTAAGTAACCCACAGTAGCAGTGCTGAGTGGAATGCAGCGGCTCTGAAGCTTCGTGATACCCTGAGATACTAAACAAGATACATCCACAGATCGAGGAGCCTTGTACAGATGCTTGGGGTGACATCAGCACAGGGAAGGGTTTCAGACTCTTTTCCTCACTGCTTCTGTTACACTGCTTTTCTTGGGAGCCTTTTTGGGGACCAACATTGCTATATGGAAGCGGAGGAGAGAGGGGGATCTACACCTCCTGCCAAGGCTCGGTTGCACAAGTGCTCCAACTCTTCAGCGTTGTGACTAAGTGCCCTCATCTAGCGTAAGTGCAACTGTAGCACCTACTGCCTCATCCCCTGATCAATGGAGTTGCTCTAGTTGTCTTTTGATACCTTTTGAAGTTCATTAGGTGGCAACTCATGCCATTTCTTAAATTGCCCTCCCCTATCACATAATTACTTAATAGTTTGAAATATTTATTGAGTGTGAAGCTTAATTACTTCGTAGATGAGCATAACATTCAATACTCCCTTGGGAACGTGGTACATGGCTAATTACAGCTTTGTAATTAGCCATGCAGTAGGCTTAGAAGAAACCTCTGAAAAGTCTGCTGAGCCGCAGCAGTACAACAGAAAGAAGGGGGAAGAGTGCAAACCTTGTGAAAGCAAAATGAGGATTCAAAATTCAGTAGATAAAAGAGAAAATTTTCCAGAAAATTATGATTGGGCTTCCGAAAGTAGTATTTGGGCTAACTTTGAGAGGCACAGGAGAAGGGAATGGGAGGGGTGGGGGGAGAAAAACTGGAGAAGGGAGGAGGCTGTTATTGTTCCAACTGTGTTCATCTGAGATACTTTTAACATCCTAATGAATACAGGAAGAGACTATGTCCCACCAGCAAAGCCTCTGCACTAACTACCCTAAAGAGCTAAGATCTGGTTATTTACCTGAGTGCTCGCTTACCTGTGGATAAACCTTTCCCAGTAAATCCCAGTTTAGTTTGACTATTTTGCATTTTGAAGACTCTGGAAAAGATCCTGTAGCTTTTACTTCTGGATTTTGTGGACCAGAGGTTGGAAATGTTACAAAGACTCTGAAGAAAAATGAATTGAAGTGGACAACTGCTTAAAATTACACTCTATAAAATGGAGTGCACAGTGGTGCTTCAGAGAGAGACTAGCTGAAAGATTCACTATGGATTCAAGCAAAGGCAATGTAATGCTCAGCTGTAATTTCGTATGAACATAACATAACAAAAAGCAAAAGAGAAACAAACCTGAGGTTTTAAATGACCTCTAGGAATTAGGACTTTGATTTTTCTAGTCTTCAACTCATCACCTCCTGCCATCCACTGTGTTGGTTCATTGGTTCAATATTGACTCATGAGGAAGTATGATATCCTCTGAATTTCCTACATCAGCAAGTTTTCACATGAGGACTCCCATCCAATTACTGACACAGAATAAACATTCTTGTGCAGCATGACCTGGTCACAGCTTACTGCAGTACGGCTGTAGGTTAATTGCAGTTTTCCCTTCCTGTGACTAACTCACACTAATGCTACGCTCCTAAGTGTTAGTTTTGAAGATCTCTGAGTTTCATTAAAAGCACAATTATTCTCTGGGAAAAGAAATCTCACTGAATTAAATAAACGTTATAACTCTATTTAGCATTATTAGTGGCTTTTTAGCAGGCCACAGAAAATTAGAGACAAGCCTCATTAATTTACAGTGAAAAGTATCACTTCTTTCTGAGATAACACCGTGGAGCAAGTATTTGAATGTGCAATTAATTACTTTTGTTCTAAGACTCAAAAATGAGCACATATCTGTACCGCTCATTTTAGTGATCGTGTTTCGTAGAGCAGGAGGATTTTCCATTATAGTGGTTGCATTGCAGTAGAGAGGTTTAGCTCAGCCCTTGCTTAGTTCTGTATATCTTAATAAGAAACATTTGTGTTTTAATTCTTCCGTTGTGCGTTTGTATGTTTTAGGAGAGCTAGTTACATAATTACAGCAAGGTGTGGTGACCCTTCTTACACAGTGCTGTGCCCTATAGGTAACAGCCAGGTGAGGATTTACAGCAGCAGCATTCGGTTCCCAAGCTGCAGGCCACCTTCAGGCTCCCCAGGGTGGGATCCTAAGGTTGTGATCCCATCTCTCTGATCCAAAATGCTGTCAGTGCAGGTGAGAGATTGTGCTTCTGGAGACAGGACTCTCCTCTTCCATACAGAGCCACTGCTGTGAGCCATGGATGCATCTGGTGGATCCTCAGCACTTCACTGAACTTGAGTCTCACTGTCTTTTTCTGATTTCCCATGCAAGCTGACACAAAATGCTACCCAGAACAAAAGATTGAGCACTATTGACTTCACAAGCCTCAGATTAATTGAATTTTATCAAAACAATATGATGCTGTAGTCCTTTCTAGTGTGGCAATTTCACACTTAAATATATCCAAAATGCTGCTGTTCTGATGCTGCGAGCTCCAGTATAGCAGTCTTCTTAGTGAAGAACCATCTTTAAACTGTTTACCGTATCTTTTAGCAAGGTTTTCAGGTAGCATCATGTTAACATCACTATGCAGCTTCCAGACTGAGCTCACCTAAATACAGTCAGTTCAGAGTGTGGGCAGGAGGAGACTTTAGTGTGGTCCTCTGTACTCTCCTCAGTGTCTGCAGCGTGCCCAGCTTTGCTATTGATGCAGAGCAGAGAAGTAGATTGAGTTAAGCTGCCTGAATATGGCCAAATTGTCACAAAGGGAATTAAGAATCAGTTACTAGCACACTGTAAAACACCCAGACTTCCTATGTAAACAAAGCCAACACTAGTAAAAAGAAGGAATGAATGTTACTTTTACTAATAAGTTTGGCCATTCCTTTAATGGCCCAATGATGCGCTATTAACATAGCTGGATATTTTATGCTGATCCAATCCTAAAAAAAAAAAGAAAGAAATCATGTTCTTGGCCTTGTAAAGCATAGCTTTGCGCACACATCTTCTCTCATACCTCAAGATGAATATCCTCCCTATTCCCTGTGCATAATTTTCAATTTCCTTTCTTTTGTTTGACTAATGAGACAAGGTAACGCTTCAGTTAAGACAAATTAATATTCAAATAGCTGAGAAGAAAGATAAATCAATGTAAGATTTCTTAGTGGTGCATTTTCTCTGCCTTTGGGAAGAGCTCTAGGTCTTAAAGCTATAAGCTTCAGGAAAGTCCCAACAATAGTGCAGACAAAATTTAACATCACACATACAAAGAAAAGTATGAACATAAACTTCCCACACAGGCCTATTCCCATGGTGTTTAGACCCTTCAAATACTTTTAGACGTTTACAATATTTTCCCTTAGTCATCATTTGGCTAAGCTTATACATACTTAGGCCTTTTAGTCTTTCCTCATAAATCAAACTCTGCTACCCATGATTGCTTTTGTTACTTCTATCTGAAGGTTTGCCAGTTTGATGACATCTTTCTGGGATCAAGGTTTATTCCAAAATTTGCAGACAGAACTGTAATCATTGCTGCTTCTAGGGTCGGTCCCAAAGCTAGAGCCCATGATGCTTAAGAAAGGGATGGTGAAAGTTTCCGAGATGCAGGGAAAACAGTGGGAATTATGCTACGCTGGGCAGCGACTGGTGTCCTCAGAGAGGGTTCAGACCAGAGGGGAAGTGTTCCCTTCTACTAGAATTAATTTTGCATGTAGATAATGCATTGATGCAGTAAGAAACTTTGCTAATATTGCAGTCTGGTTGTTAGTCCTTGAGATGAGGGACAGTATGTGGAGGAGACTTAAAAGCAAAGAAACTGCCTAGTAGAATAGGAGGTGGAGATAAGTGCGCTCGTGCTTTCCCAATCTCAGTCTCTGCTACTGCATCCCTGGGCTGGAAACTCTCAACTCATTTTGGACCAGGTGGCATCAACTGAGAACTTATGTGAGGAAAAAAAAATGGTGCTGTTGTAAAACAAAACTTCTGTATAATTAGAAAATGAATGCATGCAAGGAATGAAGGTGATGTCATCTGGATACAAGCAGAGGAGCAGAGCGCATATCTAATTCATACAGGGTTGGATAGATGCATGCAGACTGAAAGCTTGCTAAGCCTGAGGGTGAAGCAAAATGATAAATGGCAAAGTACAGCCTTGGAGAGGAAAGGGGGAATTGCACAGCTTGTACTGACATTGGTGGCAAGCTTCGTCAGGAGGGGAAATGTAGCGAGTATTCAACACCCTGCAGAAAAGGCCTGACGTAGGGCTTGCTGACGCTCTCTCCATTGACCTTCAGTATTGAAACAGATCTGATGAGACCACAGCAATTTCTAGGAAGAAATGGTGTAATTTACTTCAAGAAAAAAAATGGTGAAAACATTCCTTTTAAAGTTTTGCATTTGCTGTGGTTTTGGATGATTGGCAAAGTGGGTTTACCTGCAGGGTACAGGCTTTCTGATTTTCTCTTTGAGTATGAACTACAGTTTGTCACTGCTTCCTCCTGAGTGAGGGGACATCTCAAGTCTTATGCACAATCTGGAAAGCAAGATAAAATAACATATGATACAGTTTGCTCGTCCAGACTTCTTTTTCAATCCCACAACTTACAGACATGTTCCTTGCTGTGAGAAATTGCTGGAGTTAAGCTTGCTCGCATTTGTCCACTGGATTACCAGAAAATATGAAAAAAAAAAATCAATGCAGAGAGAAGTTACTTTTTCTTTCCAAACCCAGTAGAATTAAATTCTGTCAGTGAGAGCCTGTTTCTAAAATACATTGTCAGATGTTGCTCATTTCCATGCGAAACAGGATCTCCTTTGCCAAATATGCATGGCGTGTTTGTTCCATGCTATGCATACTGCTTATGGTGGGCTGCTGTCATTGGTCAAATGAAAAATGAAGGCTCAGTTCCAAACTCTTAGTCACTGTTGTTCTGAATATGTGGAATCTCAAGGGAAGAAAACCAAGGCTATCCTTTTTTAAGAAACCACAAGGGCTCAAAATGACCATTCAAGGTAATTAAAGGTAGTGATTTCATATAAACAATTTTGTTGATTTTCCTTGAGTAATTTACATTACAAAGATAAACACATTGTTAGTAAGTGGAAAGTAAAATTTTGCTTTCAAATTTGTCCAAAAAATAGCTTTGTAAGGTAAGCTAATGGGGCTGTATCCATCCTGGTCAGGTAAACCATCGTGGGTTTACCAGGGCATGTTAGCATGCTCTGTGCCACAATTTTGGCTAATAGCAGCAAGCGCTCTTCCAGGCGATGCTGGGACCTGACTGAAATGATAGACAGCCTTGGCCTATTTGAACTACCGGTAAAAACATAGTCTAAAGGACCGAGTGGCTCCCCTTCCCCCGGGGAGTGCTGTGCTCCCCTCTACCTTCAGCATCTTGCACTCAGCATTTGGAGGCAGCATTATTCACGTTCATGAGGACTGTATCTCCTTTAAAATTACCCTTCTGGCTGGCTTGCTGGTATGCATCTCCAGAGTGAGTGAAGTGGACTAAATGGCAGTTTTGAGCTTCCTCCAAGTGACGAGGACATTGAACCCAGGGTTCTCACCTCCTGGGAAGTCCTGCAACCAGGAGGCAGTGAGATGAAAGGAAAAGGCCAATATCCTTCCCTTGAAATAACGCAGTTGTCTAATGTGTGATGAGCCTGATTCTGCTGTGTGAGGCACGTCCAAGCATTTCCTCCGCTTAGCAGCTTTGGGGGACCCCGTTTCTGGATGCAGATGGTGCTCCAGCCAGTGCTGAGGTGCTCAGGACGGGGCTGCTGGGGTGTGCCTGGAAGGAGAGCTGCGCCTTGGTGACTTCAAGTCAAAAGCTTGGTTGGGGTGGAGAGGGTTAGATTGCAGGGCTGGTCTCATGTTTCAAGGAATCATTGTGGAAGATGTGTCCATGTTTAAAAATTGCAATTTGTAATTCTCATTGCACTGAATCTGTCCCTTTTAGACAGTGTGTGCTTAACACATCAGAAACAGAGAATCATAACTGATACTACTGAAATGCTTGAGCAGGAGTTAGTCCACAATTCTCAGAAGAATTTTATGTGATACTCATTTCCAATTCACACATTTATCTTTTCTGCCTTTTCTGTATGTCTACTAATAATTGTTAGGCAATTGTTATCTTACCTCCTTCCAATTCTTTATGTTGGTATTCTTCCCTTTTTCTCTGTCTCTCTCTTTTTTTTTTTAATATTGAATCATGAAAACATCAAATAGAAGAGTAGTTCTTGGCATTTTAAAAAAAAAAGCTTTATCCAACTTGAACTTCTGATATGAGTCTATCCCCATGGATAAGCACATTTTGGATTTAAGAATTTAGCAGTGTGCTCTTTCCTTTGCTACAACGCTGCTATTAGTGGACCAGTGTGGCGTCCACCACTCTCATTAAAGATCAAGGCAAAACAAATCCAACTCTGAAATTACATTGTTATCAATCTCTTTAAAGTCCTGGAATAGCTTAAATTTGTCTCAGTGTGCTCTGTCATCAAGCACCATGTATAAACATATCTTTTTTCCTGAAGACCACAGCTTCTGCTTAGTTGGAACTATATTGAAAAGATTAGTTTTTTTCCAAAAGTCACTACTGGCATCAGTAATTTCATTTCCCTTCTACTCTGAGCTCATTTGGGTTCGATGCAGTCTTTTCCAGGTAACCAATTTGGGAATTTAAATGCAAATCCTAATGCATTACTTTGTGGTGTGTTTTAAAACTTAGGAAGGGCAGAAATATTCCTGTGCACAGAAGAGCTTAATGATTTTGTATTTTCATTTTCAAGAGGCATTTGTCCCCTGAAGAGTTCCAGGAAGTCTTCAAAATGAGCATTGAGGAATTTGATCGTCTGGCACTTTGGAAGCGGAATGACCTGAAGAAAAAGGCCCTGCTTTTCTAGCCTCTCCCGGATAAAATATGTGCTTAATCAAAACAAAAATAGTCTTGCCAGAACTATCACATGCACTTGCTGTTGAACCATTGTCCAGCTTCATTGTGTTAGTATGTGTCGGGGGAAACAGGACAGATTAGATGGCAACGTGTTGGAATACAGAGAATTTGCTAATCTTGCATGACCAGATGGTTTTGTCAGTAACTCCTGGTCCTACCCAGTTTACAACGTGCAAAAAATCTAGCTTTAAATTTATTGTTGCTTGCAGTTATTGCTTGATGCAAACGGAAATTATGAAAGGAAGAGAAAAAGTGTAGCTGTGACAAAAGAAATGCATCCAACATTTTGTTCCATTAAGTTTTATAACACAATTTTTACAAAATCAAGTAAGTAATGAATATAAAATTCTCCAGTGGGGGATCACATGCTATTAAAAATATGGTAAAAGCCAAAGAAAAGCATGTCCGCAAGCAATTATTGCAATTGTTTATGCGTGGTACTTTTTAAGAATGAAAGCAAAAATATGGAAGCACCTTAATTCTACTTCTTATACTTTAGACACAGCCTACTCTCTAAAAGGTCATATTTGCCTAGAAGGTAACTAGCTATCTTTAATTACAACACAAGAGGTTTTATTTTGTTAAGAATATATTGTGACATAAAACAGTTATAATGACTGAAATGTATACAGACCTACTTAAAAATTTAGTCCCATTCATCAGGAAAACTGAAGCCTTATACAAAACTGGTTTAAGAGTGTATTGTGCCAGTTAACTGTGTTTTCCTACTAGTTTGGGGTGTTTGGAGAACTTTTTTTTTACATTTCATGCTGATAAAAATACCATGTAATCTTAATTATATGTAGATAGATATATCTATCTATAAAAGAATTATTTTCATTAATGTATGTCCTAAGTAGAAGACATTCTTACTTTCTCCACTTTCTGGCTTTACAGAGTAAGCCATGAGAACTGTGATGGCAATTGGTAGGTGCGAAAATGGAACAGTTCAGCATAAAATGTAACAAAAAAAGCTTGGTGTGCTCTATCAATAATACATCCAATTATAATCGAATATATAAAACCCTCATGCATTACTATTTGCATGTTTCTATACAAATCAATTTTAAAAAAAAACAACTGTGTGATGCTGGTGCAGTACCTTGAAACTATCTTAAATAACAAGCAAAACTAACAAAATCTAAGCGTTTGATATGAGCGTTAGACCTTAATATCTCTTCCAGCTGAAAGACTGTATTAAATTTAATAATTTCATATGGTCAGAAGTATGGTTGCTGACAAAGAATGTTTTAAAGTGAGTTGCTAGTTTTGTGTGATACTAAAAGAGCATTACAAAAAGTACATTTTTCAGCCATGTGTCAGTATTCTGCATTTTTACTGCCTTGAATGTTTGTACTCACTTCCTACTTCACTATGTCTTTTTGCATTTCCTTAAAGTAACTGGTTAATATATGCACTACAACACACTCTTTCAACTGACCCAGCACTGGAAAAACCATAGCATTGAACATGCCTTCTTCCAACTAACTTTCCAAATCCATGCTGTTGGAAATAAATATTTTCTCATGACCTAAATGTTTTGTCTGATGATACAAATGTTTAAAAAATTCATTAAAACAAAGACATAACTGAATGACTTTGCTAACGTGTGTATAATTTTTAGATTGCACTGCGGCTCTGGATAGGGTCTTCCCATGATATTAATGTATATAATATGTAATTTGCGTTAGTTTTGCTCAGTGAGGAGAGCATTACGTGTACCTCTGAATGTCAAGTTACTGTAAAGTTGGTCATGATTTAAACAATCCATCTAGCAATTGGCACATCTCACCAAGCAAAAGCTGCTTCACTGGTGATGTTCAGTGTATAGAACCATTAGCCAGTCCTAACTGAGAGCTCCTGATCACCTGTAGACCACATCCATAATGCTTTTCAACCTCAGAATAGCTTGTTATGTTTTGCCTACATGTGAAAACTGGCACCGCACTGGAACGGGCCAATCTAAAACGTGATCAGCAAGGTCCATTGGCACTATGGAAATATAAATCCAGGAGAACAATTAGTTGAAGAATGAGGATGAGTAATTTTGATGTTGGTGAAGACCACTGTTGTCATCTGCACCTTTGTGGTACATCAGATTGATTACAGGCATCTCCATGAGTAAAAAAATTGCAGATTGATCAAAGAAATCCATATACTGGTGCACATCAGGTTCAATGTGGATCTTCATAAATAATTTGAAAATTGCTTAACCACAGCAGCTATTGTACCATTGTAGGATTCAACCTACACTGCAAGGAAAACGTGCATTACTAAGCAACACGTGTGATCAACAGCTCCATGCTGCTGTACTGCATTATGCAGATGTATAGCTGATGAGAAGAGAAGACAGTGAGAGCATGTGAGCTCTGTTTGATCCGTTTATGCTGTTTTCAGCCAGTTGGTCTGTTATAACATTAACGGCCTTAAAAGTGTCTCCTGAAGATCCTTGTCCTACCTGAGCTAAATCAGATACAACTCTTGTTTTACATACCCCATGTAGACGTTTTAGCTCATGAGCATCAGTTCTTATCACAATGCACAATTGTACCTAGGAGTGGTACCCCATCATCTATCTGTATTTGCTTACAAGTCAGTTTGTCATTCTGTGCTCCCTTTCATGATCAGTGAAGAGAAAAAAAGCACTTGAATTGCATCCTAATGTTCAAAACTAGTTATATGAATTGCACCTATCCTATTTCTGTCCACTGAATATAAAGAAAGCTAATTCAACTGCAGAAGTATACATGGCAAGCTATCTAATCTTAGATTAAATTGATTCTATGCCTACAGTCTATAAGTGAAAATAATAAGCCAGCTTTTACCAAGTTGGTGGAATATCAGTCTTACAACCATTGGCAGTTCCTAGACCATGTTACCAAATCACTTTCAAGCCATCAGGACGATTCTTTGAATTGCACAGATCTCACAAAACGCCTTAACACAGTAATTCTTTGTGTTCATTATACTTCACCAAACAGGCACATATTCGATGCCAAACACGCAAAAATGTTTTAGAAGACAGTCAGTTTATCAACTTATGTCCCTACTACCAGCCAAAACCAAAAAGGAATTTTGGCTTCCATACACAAAACCTTTGCTGACGTTAGATGAACAAGTACTCTTGTGTGTCCTTCTTATTTCATTTTCCTGAAAGTTTGAAATGGTCTGTAGATGTCTGTTCTGTGCGAAGGTGGCATAACTCAATAAGCTGTTCTGTTTTTCAGATGATACATGTCAGTGTATCACTCCATATTTAAAGCATCTACTGTCATATGGTGTAGGGGCCTATTTAGTTATGCTTTCTAGCCTAACTAAATTCTCGTTTACAGTATGATATTGTATGCTGGATTTGGCACCAGCCAAACACACCAGTGTAAAAGGGCCATAAAGTGAGTAGTGTAATTCACTTCACTGCTAAGTTTTCTGTACATCACCTAAACTCCGTAAGCCAGCACATGGCATACCAGAGAATACAACATTTCTGTTTCTAAAATTTATCATATTTTCCCCATTTAAAAACTGCAAATTGGAATTTTAGTCATGTAGCCTTCTTTCAGGAACTTAAGAGTGTCTTCTTAAATGTGAATAGACTAATGTGCGTAATCAACGTTCTGGTTTATTTCTAGAGTTCCATATGCTAATCTTAAATAGCATTATGAAATGGAAAATGCATTTCAGAGTAATTAGATAAATCTTTGCCAGAATATTCCATCTGATAGTGTGGTCCAGCATTGGCAGTAACAAACTGAGAGTCTTGACAAATCATCAGCTGTTTTTTAGATAATGCTCTTTGGAGTTATTAAGATACTGTTCCATAGTCCTGTTTTCAAGGAAATGCTGTCTTTCACTATTTTGGTCATTATGGATATGGCTATGCAGCTCAAAAGGATCAAGGAACCTACTTTGGTACGTATACAAGAAGCAAGGGAATTCTGTCAGAGATTTCATTTTCATACTTGGATCTGAAGTGTATGTCTCAGCTGTTCATGACAACCCTGATGTATGACCTAATTCTCACCTCATGTATTTTAAAGAAGGCATGTCTCAAACACAGCAATGAAAGAGCCAACTTATTTCATCATCATAGTCTTTGAGACAAAGGAACACATGGATTTTTGTGGTTGCTGAGGAATATCTGACCAACAATTCCAGATAGGAAACCAGGCGTGCCAGATTACCATTATAGCTGTCTGAGAAGGCTGGACATTTTTGTCTGACCTTCTGCTATTTCTTTTCCTTGTGGTTCAGGGGAGAACTCTGAAAACTGGAACTGCAGAAACAAGAAAATACGTAGCTGTGAGAAGCTACCTGGACTCTAATAACACTCTGAGACAAGGCTAGTTTTACACGAACAAAAAAGTTACAGTTCAGACCAAGAGAGATGCCTTGTCTCACATTCCTCATTTTGATGAGAAACCATCTATTTAAGATTTCCCAAATGTGACCAAGCCAGACCATTAATTTTATTAGCCTTTTCATGAATCTGCAGGAGAATGCTGTTCTGCTATTTGCAGATGAGCTAGGTGAGATCCCAGGCACTGCCATCTGTGTGGCGCATGGGCCCCAGGGCATCCTCATATTCTGCTGCCCCTTTGAGTCACATGTGAGGAAAAGGGTCACGGTCCTCTAAGTTTCCTAAGATCTAGACTGACCCTTGACCAATGTGATTACTTGATGGCTCACAGGCATGGCTACCATTTTTCAGATATCTTGAATATCTGAAAAAAAGACAAACGTTTTTAATATCACAATTACATACTGCAGCCCTCTTGTACATGTAAAATTATACTGGAGGCTTATGTTTCATCCTCATATCCAGGCCGCCTCTGAGGTATGGCCAAATCCTCACAGGCTCACGGGAGGTGCTGGCTCAGGCTTTTGGAGTCTTTGTATCCCTTCTCCCTTTGCCTATTCTGTGAAACGCCATGTTAGAAAAGGTGGTACTGAGTAAAAATGCATGCCTTTGAAACATTAAATCTCAGTAGTTTTCTTCTCTGGTAATGAAGCACACACAGCAAATTGAAGTTTGTTGGGTTATTGCAGCTGGTTATTATTGCCTCCTCACAACCATTGTTCCTGTGAGTTACAGCTAAGAGAAGTAAGTAGTTTTGTGTTTTTCTAAGTGCTCTTACTTCCATGATTTAGCATGTTTCCTTCCTACCACTCAGTTTGACGTCTTGACTACTATGCACGCAGGTATTTGTAAGTAGGTAGGTTCCATTTTTTTTTTTTTTAATGGTTGAACAAATCTATGCAACATTCAAGCAGTTTGGACCAGCCAGTAGTCCTTCCATGCCAGACTGCCCGACAGCAGCAGCTCCAGAGTGATCCGTAGTAAACCAAAAACAGACAAAAGCAACGTCCCACATATTTAGATGTATAATGACTCAAGGCTTTAGGGGAGAGGTTTACTGTCTCAGCTATGATGTATTTACCATTTGTTAGAAGTCTGGATATCCTTGATTTCTTTTTCTGAATCTTGTTACATTTGTGTCCTGAATGATTTGCCGTTGACCTGCTTTCCCCACTTGCTATGATGCACTTCTTTACTACATCCTCTAACTCTTTTCTCCACTAAAAATTACAATGTTTTCAATTTCTTTTGAGATGAAAACCTTTCTTTGCCCTTGATAATTCTTTTGCAAGCTCCTCTCAGCCCATTGTACCTTGCATGCAGGAGGTGGTCTGGCAGAATAAAGGCATTACAGTATTTGCTTTATATTCACCATGTTATGTCAAACATTATAACATCTTTTTTTACAGTGGAAGAAGAAAGGTAAGAATACCTTTGACTTTTTTAATACAAATATACGTTATGCTGAAGCCCTGCTAGAGCTATTCTCGCTATTGCAAGCTGTTGGGTTTTTTTTTCCCCTGAGTGGACATGCTCCTAAACTCTGACATGAGTCATTTTAATTTTTTACACTAGTATCTAAACATTTTTCTATGAACTGCTAATTAAATAGGTAACATGATTGATAGCAGATTAAACAACTGAAGTTGCTAACGGTCATCTGAATTTTCCCAGTTCTCTGGCCTGGAACAATTCAGCTGTGGAACCAGGATAATATTCTTCATGCCATTTGACAATTTTGCTAGTGAGACTTTAAAAAACAATCCCTCTCAAGTTAAGGATCTGGAATACAGACACTTTGGGCTTCCCAGTTTTTGCCGATTTTACACTAGACATTTTTCATCTCCCAGCTAGTTTTTGATAGATGGCAGAGCCTGCAGGACTTTATGAGTCACTGTATAAGCATCAAGTTGTTCAAACTGCATTTTTTTCATTAATCCTTTTTTTCAGTGCAATAACTGGTTATTTTTATAGTGCAATAAAAATAACATAATAATCAAAGGCTACTGAAATAATTTATTCCATTTTAAATGGCACAGAAGAGAATATAAATACCTAATAGAAGCTGAAATGTATCTCTTTTTTGAGTAGGGGCTAAAATTAAAGGGTTCTACAGAAGAATGTACTCCTGTTGTCTTTAGTGGGAGGACTCTGCTGCTGTAGGTTATTATGAGGTGCTAAATTTCAAGGCAGACACTTTCCTCCAGGGTCTATGAATGTTTTTTAAAATATTCTATAAAAATATAAAAATCAGATTATTTGCTTTCACACTTACTTTACCTTTGTACCTCCGAAATAGGCTCACCTATATATTAGCATATTTCAGGCCTTCTACACTCATGAGATGACTAGAATTAGAATTTCTATACTAATATCAGTTTGGCAACTCTGCTATTATTCTGAAATTAAAAGCATTTATGAAAATTTTCTTGAACCCTACCTTGCTTACTAAAAAATGTTGAAACATCTACTGTAAGAAATTCGGTAAGAAATAAAGAGGCCTAACATTTGGAAAACAAATATACTTACTCTACGTCACCAGAGCTTGATTTCCAAACACTGTACAGAAGGCAAGCATTAAAGTAGCACGTGCCCAACCATTAATAAGGTCTTTTTCTTTCAAAAGCCTTCTAATTCATTGGTTTAAATGAAAATATCGGAAAGGGGTTTTGCAGCAGAAAAAGTATGGCTTTGTTACTTGTGAAAGTGTCATTAAAAGGAAACCTGGCCAAGCTTTCTTGAAGGAATAAGAAAATTACTCATGTAAAAAAGTGACATTGTATCACAGTGAGTCAACTCAAGAGTAAATAAGGCGTAAGTAAGGAGTAACTTGAAGTAGCCTCTCCAGTGCTTACATAAGTGTGTTTCTGTAGGAAAAAGGGCAAAGTAATGCACAAGTAAAACGACACAGTGGGTTTCTCTGAATAGTTGAGATTTTCAACAGAATTACACAGGCACTATTTTGACAGATGATAAGTTTAAGAACTGGCTGTTCCCTGATCTTAATGATAAAGGAGAAGGAAGGTATAGAGTGTCATACATTGTTGAACAATGTGGGGAGGAAAAAGAGGCAGGGTAGGGCTGAGATTCCATTTTTGGCCTAATCTTGCTTGAATTCAAAGAAAGCAGGGGCAAGGAGGAGAGATTTACTGGAAATCTTCTCCCAGTGCGTCCAACCTTAATATAAAAATAAAAATAGCGAGACTAGGACTTCTTTTTTTTTTTAAAGTTTGTACCACCCAAAGGTAGAGCTACTTTTCAGTGACGCTGGGGGTTTAATATGCAGCTAATAAAAGGATGTTAGCGTAGCATTTTTAAAATGTCAGGCGCTAAATGCTAAGCCCACCGAAATCACTGGCAATCTTACCTGCACAAGACCGCAAAGGTCAGGTTATATAGAAATGCTTCTAAAACTGAAATCAGAAGGAGGGATTGTTTGTTTATCTTTCGCTCAAACAGAAGAATATGAGTAGGAAGTAACCATTTTTAGCTACACATTAAGATTCTATAAAGTATATATTATCCTTTTGTATGTATTCCCTCCTTCGCCCTGATTCAAAATCAATTAGCAGTGGAACGAAGAACCTAATTTAAGATATTTTACATCTCTGTGAAGGGAAGTGTGAAGGTAGTTGCAAATAGTGTTCTTACACAAGAGAAGGCCTATCTGTGTAGAGAGTAAGGAGAGACCCGTGCGTTATATAAAAGCTGCATAATCCCTCTTTTTGAAGTTTCTATAATGCACACTTTTTCAAGTTTGCTTTCTGCAGAAAGGTGAATGGCATTTCTATAAAAGTACATTTTACCTGTATGAGAAGTCCTTTTGGGACACATACATACTCAGCACTGTGAGATTCCTGAAACAAATTTTTAAAGTATATGTAAAATACGATTTTTTTTTTCCCCAGCGAACCTGGAAAGTACGTGGGACCCAAGAAAAAAACAACTCGTTGAAGAGATGCTTCAAAAAGATACTCTTTTTAAAAAAATCAGAAAGATGCTGAGTATTAGAGTATTAATAACAATAGATTTTGCAGTAACAGGATCACAGTATATGATAAGAAAGGGAAAAAACCCCTTTTATCAAGAGCTTTCTCCTGTGGGTAAAAGACATTTCCTCCTAGTTTGTAAATGCCTCAAGCATCTGAGACAGCTGTAGAAACACTGATGTTTTCCTTACAGAAAAATCACAGTTTCAGAGTAACAGAAGAAGGTTTTTGTTCTAAAAAGCTGTAACTTGCCTTCTGTTTTTGAAATCCTGCCATCATTATGTTTTACTGAAGAGAGTGGCAATTACTGTAATGTCACTCCATCTCTTGATAGCCCAGATTGCGCAGTATTTTTGTGGCTTTTCACTATTCCCTGAGACCATCCATTCCCCCCATGCCAACACGATGCGAGCACAGGAGGTCGGACACAGCAGGAGGCGGCTGCAGCAAGGGTTGCTCCAGGGAGCCCTCATCTCCCATGCCCAACACACCAGTGTCTTCTGCACGGGGCAGTATGTGGTCTCTACGTGAAGTCAACATTTTGACAATTGTAGGGTTTTTATGTCTGCTCAAACAACAAAAATCGCTCAAACCCTCCCCCCCCGCCCCAAAAAAAAAAAAAACCCAAAAAGGCAGATTGTGTTGACAGCCTTTCTGGTACCAAATGACAAGAACATACCAGCTCTTTCTTACAGCTATGATTTCACTTCAAGATACTGGAAAAATAGCCCCATATTCTTGTAGAAGCATCCTGAAATGTCTTACTGAAAAGTACTGAGCAGACTTTCAGGGGATACCAATCATCGCTTACATCATCCAATAGCTTTTCTTATACTTGTTTTCTCACCAGGATGTTGCTGAGGTTTTGGGGCCTCTTAAACTAGCGAGTTGTCTGCTTATGGACTCAGTCCAAGGCAGATTTGAAGTGGAATTGCATGTATCTTTAAAAACTGACCCATACTTTTAAATGCTTAAAGTACTGTTTTCCTGCCTTTTTACATTATTTAAGTGAGCCAAATCCAAATTGCTTGGAGTTCCTTACAAGACATAAATCACAACAAATGGTTGGAGATTTTTTTTCTCATGCCTGTGTTTCTCAGATTTCATCCAATGTTGATTTTCCAAGGGAAGAAAAATCTTAAAACATGCATAATAACTCCTCTGTATTTATCCTAAGATAATAAATATGACCTGTCATTGTCATGACTTTGCTCCTTCAACACACTGGGGATTATCTGATGGTTAAAGTCCCAACCTTGTAAACAACTATATTTGGATACCTTACTGCTGGGACTACTCAATTATTTTCTTTTTTTTTTGCTCTGATTATTTTCTTTTTTTTGTGATAACCAGTACTAAGAAGATTACAGGAAGATAAGGGCATCCCTATGGCTAAGCTTCATCAAGTCATGCCTAAAGCTTGTGAAGGCTGTTTCTACGGTAGTGAAGTTACCCTTGATAGAGTGGGATTCTTTTATGAATTATTGAGAACAAAGATAATATTTGGAACATTGCATGGATGTTTGGTCTTAAACTTAAAGCTAGGAGGTGCTTTGTCAAACATGGAGGACGTGTGTTTCAAATAGGGAGATTTATACAAAATTGCCTTCTACTACCTTGTGTTAGAAAGTGATTAGTTTAAAAAGTTTATTGGGTGCAAAGTATGACGTACAGTTACTGTGAACCACAGATTTCCTATTAATGATGTGACTTCAGTTTCCATGCAAGAAACTCCTTAGTAATCAATTGATTTATTTTGATCAGATTGTGTTTGAGGTGAGTTATATGCTGTTCCTTTTAATTCTACAAAATAGAATTTGTATTTAAATAGTGTCATTAAGACTCATGGGAAAGAAATTCACTGAATCACTAAGGTCTATTCTGCAGCTGAAGTAGCTTGCAGAATGCATATGGCCAAACTCAGAATTGGGGGGGGGGGGGGGGGAAAACTTTTTAAAAGANNGGAATACCATTTTAAAATGCAGTATTGTGGAAACGAAGAATTCAAATAAGAGAAAAGTTCTTTTGAGCCCTTCGGCTTTAGAGACAGTTTGTCTTCAAGAGGATGTCTGATGTTTGTCTCTGTGATAGATGGCCCATTCTTTAGTCCCTTTGGAGTTACCACCAGAAGACAAGAAGTCCTTACCAATCTGTCCAACAGCCGAAGGACAAACACCTTGTTATCTCACTTTCTCATCTGGCATAGGGCATAAAGTGTTTCTTTTCTTGCTTGTCTTGTGATGACTATTTCTCATCTTCGTTTCTTTGCTAATCAGCTTCCTAACATCTTCAGGACACTTCTGTGGAAGAAATACTCTGCACTGTTGCTAGAACCAAGCACCCTGCTTACAGACTGCAGAGGGGCTACACAACATCTTAGGGCAGGCAGAGGCTATACACTGCAATGTTATTTAATGTAATGTGGGCATTAAAATTTATCAAACTGGAGGCAGTAAAGCCACCAAATCCTTGAAGTGCTCACTGCAAGCATAGAAATCAGTGGTGCTGTGAACAGATTACAGTGCATGTGCCAGAGCAGCCAAGAGCTGTGCTTTTACAGCAAACTTTTGGATTGTTCTCTCTGGCGATCATGTTTTACAGGTCATGGTACAAATCAAGCAGCTCTAAGAGAGCAATAGCTGAAAGCAATTGAACTGTGGAGAAGAGGAGCTATGGTTTAATTTTTCAAGGCTGACTAAGCCCTTTAATATTGCCAGAAAAATCACTACTTCTTACTACTCCAAACCCCACTCCTGCCAGCTCCCAACAAGCGGAATGAAAAAAGGCAGGTAGGAGCAGGCTGCTGCTGTCAGAAGAGTACATCCAGCAGGCAAGTCCTTCCCTGCCCATACCCAAAGGCATACAAGAAAGGGAACAGCTGAAACTGAGATTTTAGGCTAAATAATTTGTCCTGAAAAGGTTGGGCTGTGAATTCAGCACTCCTGGTTTAGCCTACAGAGATCTCATGCATATCCTAGCTGGCCATGCAGTGTAAATGCTGAATAAATAGAATTTTCCCTGGTTGAACCTGCTACTTTGGGTATCACCCTATTGAAAGACAGAGGATGATGAAACAGGACAGAAGACCACATTAAACTTGGCCAGATCAAACCAAATTTTATTCAGCAAAATTAAACATGCTTAATGAGTTGTATGCTCTAAGATGTACAACATAAGCTACAAGCTTGTACAGAATGATGAACTTGCATGTAGAATGCTCCACAAATACTTCTCACAAGAGAACATTTGTGCATCCAACTGTTATAGCTGAAGTAAAAGAAAAGATGCTTTAACACCCAGCTGGACTACAGATGAAGAAATGTTGTTGCCTCAACTAATGTTCTTCCTTTAGTAACATTCCTTTGTGGCCCCAGTTTTCCAATTTCTTTATAGACAGAGAAGAAAATAAATATGTGAACTTGTCAGAGTTGGAACATGTTTACCCACCTTGTCCATATGCAAGTTTGCACTGGTTCAACCTGCAATTTTGTTGAAAACTGAAGCCTGCTTTAAGCTCTCGGAGGGCACTTTCAATCAGTATAAACTCTAACCAAGATAGACCGTCTCACCTTGCACTCTTGATTTAGATCTGGCTTGTATGGAGCTGAACTAAGGCGATGGAACTCAGTTCTAGATCCATGTTGCGTCTGCGCGTGATTTCACACCATTTAACAACAGGGCTTAAATTGTGACTTTAGGAGAATGGCGACACGCTCCGCGTGCTCCAGTTCCACGCTTCGGGTTATTCCCCCCGGCTGAATGCCGGAGTGACAGCATCTCCTGGGCACAGACGGGAAGGGGATGGGCTGCACTGAAGCCCCAGTTACGATATCGCAACATTTCAGCATTCACTCGGGGAAGAAGCCTCCACCCACCAAGGGTGCTTTACTCAGGGGCAGGAAGCCCACGTCTGAACTGCCGGCATCTGCCTCGCAGGGGGGCACTGCGGCCCACCCGCCCCTTCCCCGGGGGAAGCCGCGCGCCCCGGCGCCCCCCCGCC
>WAAD01013652.1:216640-265115 GCA_013389945.1 Fregata magnificens
TCGCTCGTTTTCTTGGCCCGGAGAAGCACATGGAAAAAGCTGCGAGGGAGCCCGAGCATCAGGCGGCGGCAGCTCCGGCGGCTGCGGTCCCCCTCGGCTCCCCGCCGGGCCCCGGCATCGCTGCACGATGCGGCCCGTGCCCGGGCTTTGAAAGAGCAAAAATCCGGCTGAGTTCCTCCGGAATGAAAGCCTCTGTTTGCGATCCCGAGACTCGCATCCCTTCCCGGGGAAAGGCAACAGCCTGGCGGCCGCGAGAGCCCGGGCTGCTGCTTTGTACAGCTGAGAGTTTCATTATTTTCTGCCTTTTAGGGTGGGAAGAGGTGGTCTCTCTCCAGACTTTGCCATTTGAACCCGTTTCATCGTAGCGGAGAGATTGCATCATGTTACAGTCCTGGATTCAGTAAGGGCAAAGGCGAAGAGAACCATCCTTCCAGATCTGTCCCATTGGCTTCCCCATCCGACCCCCTCCTTTTTATTTCCTGTTTAACAGAGAGGTTAACACCAAAAAGCAGCCTGCGATTGGTAGGCGGCCGTTCAGTTCACAGCGACGTATTTTGATTTCTTCCACTGAGGGTTTTTTGGAAACCCAATTTTAACTTTGTCGGTTCTATGCGCGTTATGTGTCTTGGAGGGGGGGGGCGGGACAGAGGAAACTTGCCAAAGATTTAGCCGGTAGGAAAATAATAGGCGGCGAAAGAGCCAGATAAACAGCCAAAAGCAGACGTTGCTTTATAAACTACAAGCCCTGGAGTCAGAGGAGGTGAACAGATTCAGGCAGGCATCCCTCAGAAACTGAGGCGTTCACCTGCCCAGAAAGGCAGTGTAGATGAATGAATGCACACTTCTGAAAGGCAAGAGAAGACAGATGTCAGGAACAGAGAAGTATTTAACTAATCTCCCCTCTGGATCCTCTATGATTGGTTTGATGCAAGCACCTGGTGTGTCCTTGCTTGTTTTATTTATCGTACCTTTGCAATGACTGATCTTTTCAACTGAGATCTGACTAGAAAATAATACATCTCAAAGCCAGAGAGATCTAATTAAATACTGTACTGCAGTCCAGGACTTCCTAAGCCGATGAATTCTTCTGTTGCTTGTGCAGTTCTTTGTTTTGTTCCGTGGGGAAAAAAATGTCACAGCACGGCTTGGTTTGGCTCTCGGAGGTGTTTTCCGTAACTAGTATCTCAGCCTCACAGGTGCTCTGTCATTGTTTGCTCCGAGTGTTACAGGGCCACTTTTTTCTTTCATGAAAATAGCAGTATTATGAAGTTCTTTTCCTCTGCTTCTCCGGGAAGGGTCGGTGCAGGGGGACGAGGGAACAGCTTGGCAGCCAGATGGATCCATCCATCAGCGCTCTGCTATATGGGCACTTGGTGCCCTTCAGTCATCCCTTATGCCTCCTGGTGGTTTCCATAGGAAGAGCTGCACAATTACTTTCTCGTTTTGAACAATTCCCTTTTCCTTTTGGAGCTGGGGTGGAAGAGGAGCGAATCCTGCATTAGAGCCAGAGGGAGAGCAGTCCTCTCCTTCTGTGGCTGTAGGGCACCAGATGGGTTTAAGAAGAATTTGAAATGGATTCTGAAAAGAAGCATCTACAGTTTTCTTTGTGTGTCTGGATACCCAGTGATCACAGTGACAAGCCTGCGCACAGAACAATGAGCAGATACTCCCTGCCTTTGGTAATATGTGGCACTGTTTGGTGTTTCCCAGGAAATATGTCAGCAAAATTCAAAGTGTTATGTGGTGTTCCTGGGTCTTGGGTAGATTTTTAGACAAAGGGGTTTGGAAGATCTTTGGGGTTGAAATTGCAGTGTTTCTTGAAGCAGTGGCAACATGGCGGGGTAAAATGCAAAGACACTTCGACAGGTCAGCCGCTCATGCTATTTTAAAATCTTACAGCCTTACTGGAGAGGTTTTTAATTTTCATCTCCTGAAGCTCTCAGAATTGAAGGGATACTGTCAGAGACATAAACCAAAAAATAGTATTGAAATCTCAATGGGGGCAGGCTGTATTTGGTACACATATGACTAATTGTGCTATTCCTTTCAGTGGTGCAAAGAGAACCTGCTGTAAGGGCAGATCAAGAATTGTCTTGCCCTGCTGCTCACTGCAGACTTCCTTGAGACATTGCCCCAGGACAAAGAGCCAGCGGTTCAGGGCTGGCTTATGCAATCTGGAGTCGACCGATTTAATTTCCGGCCATTTTCAAAAGTTTCGTATCTGATACGTCAGTCAATGGGAGTATGGTATCCAGGAGCCCGCCTGGTTAACTGCATTGTTCAAAGCTGCGCTCTTTGTTTTGCAAGGAGGGGGCGAGGAGGAGGAATGGATGTGCTTTTTATTCACTTGCAAGAGATCTCTTGCTGAAGTGGGAGGGTGGGATGCAAGGACTTAGGCTTCCAAACTCCCTTACAGTTTAGTTCACTATATTATTGTCAGTCACACTAAAGCCTACCGTGTCAACTTTTCAGAAAATCCATGCATCCCTTCTAGTTACGCAATTCAACTTGTTTTACATGTGAATGACACCTAGGTACTGGTATGACCCTGAATTTCCTCTGATTCATCAGTTTATTGACAAATACAGTGTTTCATCTGGCGCAGGAACTGTCTGTCTGGGCTGGGCAGGTGAGTGTTTTACACACTTAGTAGATATTCCAGGTTAATATACTGTAATATGAAATGTTCTTAGGCTCACAGTTGAACTTGAAGACTCAAACCCCCCAAAATAATAGAAGAATGGATGTCAACCAAAGGACTACAGAGTTACTGTGAACTCTGAACCAGGACTGAAAAAGCTAAGTCTTGAATGTATTCCTGTTCTACGCCTATTAAGGTTATCTATTGAAATTTAGGAGGAATTAGCTTTCCTACTGTGAAGCATCCTAAGCTGGCCTTAGAGCAAATAGAAGTTTTTAATATCATACCAGATGTCTTTTTGGGGAGTGTCTGTATAAAGCAATACCGAGAATAGACTGTCAACACTAAGAGCATGTAGGAAAACATGCAGCTGCAATCACGTGGGGGTGACCCTGAATGCAGCATACAGGTGTTACACCAGTATGACTGTCAGACTACACCTACCCATCTACCTATGCATGAAGGTCTTGTATTTGTATTGCATATGCAACAGCACTGTAAAATACTATGTATAGATTAAATTGCTCTTACTCTCTGATTAAAAGTTAACTCTTGACTCTCCAAGTCATGAAATACGTGTTGATGCTAGTAATGCATGAGTAGTATTGCAGGAACATAATCAGGGTTTGTGGAAAGGGGGGATATCTCATAGCAGATAACAAATGAACCTTTTGGGACATAAGCCCTGTTTTCCAGAGATATGGCAAGAAATTAAATCCCGAATGGCAGAAAAATAGAGTTGCCTGCCGTCCGTTACCCCTCTGCCACCTTGAGAGAAAGTCGTTCATGACATACAGCGCATAGTAAGATTTGACTGCTCAGGGTGCTGAGCACCCTTAACACACAGCAATGTCCAAATGAGCTGATGGTGATGACCTCTCTTAGAGTAGCCCTGGGATAATACACTGGGCTGTGGAAAGGATGAATCAATATCTGTTGTATATTTTGTCACTGTCCATCAAGATATCTAGGAAAGAAGCTCCTAAGAGGACTTTTTTTATAGGTTTGGTTTTGTGTAGGTACTGCTCTTTACATGTAGTGGTATCTTAAAAGTCAATGGTGTATGTTTGGCCCTAAAATAGGCCAAACTGCATAGGACTGTCTTCTTCAAATTTCTTTCCTAAACTGAAAAAGAAGTAAATACTAAAAAAACCCAGTGCATTATTCCTTTCATGGTGACATAGTGATGGGATTTCTTGACTATCTATCTGGGGGATTTCTGCTGCCAGCATCTCGCTGCCATCATGTATATTTGAGCTGAGTGATAAAGGCTGTCTTTCTCTAGGACAGCTGTTGGTAGTGTCCTTATTGTGCCAAAATCTTTATGACTACAAAATGCTGAATAAAAATATCTCCATCCATTAATAATTAGTGCCAGAAGACAGTATGCAAGTGGCTTCAAATTTAATCTGTAATGTAGCTGATGTCTCAAAGATAACAGCATTTTACCCCCAAGAAATCCAGCACTTTGTCTATGTGAGGTAATTGCTATGAGTTGCACTAAATATATATTATTCATTAGGGGACTATCATTATATCATGTTTGTGAATTCCCCAAAGTCTCTTATCACTGTCCTAATCACATCTAAACATTTATGGAAAACAAGATTTTGGTGTCCTACTTGACTGACTGATGTTCTGGCTCACTGAATTTATCCTGAGCTCATAGCCACTTTTAATGAGCGTGCTTGCTTGGTTCATCTAAAATGAACGAATTTTGGGAAAGGAGCTTAATTCATGTATTCACATTATCAGAGATAGTACTTCTTCACAGAGAATGCGTAGTGGTAGGTTATCTCACTTTTGCAGAGAAGGAAATAGTATAAGCTCTTTAATATGCTGCTTTCACGCTAAACTACTATGCACTGTCTTCAAATGTATAAAGGCTCAATATTTGGCCAGTTGCTGTGGGTGGATTTTTTTTGCCCATTAAAGTATGTTTAAGTATCTCTGTGAACCTTATCTGGTCTCTCATCGGTTACAAATGCTTATGGCATTCCTGTTGTTCAAAACTGGAAGAGAAGAGAAGGCAAGGTAAGGAGGGAATTTCCATCTTATTAGCAATTAGTGGATCCAGATTTTATTTTGCTGTAGCATTTCTCACCAGGAGCAGCTGCAGACAGAGAATTGCAGTGTGACCTTCACAGCATTTCCTAGTGCAGTCATCAATCAGATCTGGCAGGAGCTTTATCGCATCTATCAGTGTGGCTCATAAGCCACATGCTGTCTAGTCTTGGGGGAAAAACAAACAAACAATGGGAGCTACTGCAGGTTTTGTTTAAAATAAAACAACCAGGAGTGAGCTTTTCCCATATGTGCCAGCTTTGTAGGCAGATTTCAATTCTTACCGTGTGCTGTTGGGCTGATTAATAAAATACAATGATTGTAAAGCAGTGGAAGACACTTCCACTTAAGTCTCAATGGCATTGGCAAATTGTTCACAAGCCGTTGCAGCTTCAGCCTTTCGCAGTCGATACTCTCAAGTCTCATTCTAATCCTGAGTGTTATTTTTACATGCAGTTAAGAGTTCGTGCAGTTAGATTATTTTAGGTGTTTCCTGCACACATAGATGTTAGGGAATAAAGAAGTGTTTTCAGACTTCTCTGATTCTTATATGAAATAATGTAGCTTTCTCAGATTAAGCAGTTTGCTATTTTTTGTGGGAATGTGTGTGCCTTCGCAGGCTGTTCTAGGGCTCTTTCAGAGGCAAATTTATAATGTAGTGGCAAAGGTCAGCCGATCAGCTGCAACATCCCACTTTTAAGCGTGCAAAACATTATTAACACCCTGTAAGTGTTTTGTTTGTTTGTTTTGTGTTTTTTTGTTTGGTTTTCCCTACTGACCTTGGTCTGGTTTTGGAGTTTTATTGAAATTTAAAACATTTTGTGTTCTTAGATTTTTTTTCACTGTTACACCAAGTTCACTGCCTTTTTCAAATTCCTTTGCTCTCCTTTTCTTCCTAGCTGCAGTAAGTACAACTTTCTTGCCTTCCTTTCCAGGGCTCAGTACAGTGACAGGCTGCCACTTCATGCCTGGCTTCATTGCAGGTAAAGTCCTAACTAACAGATAGATGGGAGAACAAGAAGCAATGGGGACAGTCAGAATTGCTAGTGTGTAATTCTAACTTCCTTCCTGGGCATATATTTCTGTGTGTATATGATATATACAGATATATATGTAGATATATATAGGCAGATTTATCTATACTCTAGAGAGAGTGTGTATATGTATAGCTGATATTTATTAGAATCAAAGAATCAGTCAGGTTGGAAAAGACCTTTAAGATCATCAAGTCCAACCGTTAGCCTAACACTGCCAAGTCCACCACTAAACCATGTCCCTAAGCACCACATCTACACATCTTTTAAATAACTCCAGGGATGGTGACTCAACCGCCTCCCTGGGCAGCCTGTTCCAATGCTTGATAACCCTTTCGTGAAGAAATTTTTCCTAATATCCAATCTAAACCTCCCCTGATGCAACTTGAGGCCGTTTCTTCTTGTCCTATCACTGGTTACTTAGGAGAAGAGACTGACCCCCACCTCCCTACAACCTCCTTTCAGGTAGTTGTAGAGAGCGAGAAGGTCTCCCCTCAGCCTCCTCTTCTCCAGACTAAACAGCCCCAGTTCCCTCAGCCGCTCCTCATAAAACTTGTTCTCCAGACCCCTCACCAGCTTCGTTGCCCTTCTCTGGACACGCTCCAGCACCTCAATGTCTTTCTCGTACTGAGGAGCCCAAAACTGAACACAGTATTCGAGGTGCGGCCTCACCAGTGCCGAGTACAGGGGCACGATCACTTCCCTACTCCTGCTGGCCACACTATTTCTGATACAAGCCAGGATGCTGTTGGCCTTCTTGGCCACCTGGGCACACTGCCGGCTCATGTTCAGCCGGCTGTCGACCAGCACCCCCAGGTCCTTTTCTTCTGGGCAGCTTTCCAGCCACTCTTCCCCAAGCCTGTAGCGTTGCATGGGGTTGTTGTGACCAAAGTGCAGGACCCAGCACTCGGCCTTTTTGAACCCCATACAGTTGAACCCCATCAATCCAGCCTGTAGAGCCCTCCTTCCCTTGAGCAGATTGATGCTCCCGCCCAACTTGGTATCATCTGCAAACTTACTGAGGGCGCACTTGATCTCCTCGTCCAGCTCATTGATGAAGATATTAAACAGAACTGGCCCCAACACTGAGCCCTTGGGAACACTACTTGTGACCGGCCACCAACTGGATTGAACTCCATTCACCAACACTCTCCAGGCGCGGCCATCCAGCCAGTTTTTTACCCAGCGAAGAGTACGCCTGTCCAAGCCATGAGCAGCCAGTTTCTCCAGGAGAATGCTGTGGGAATGGTGTCAAAGGCTTTACTGAGGTCTAGGTAGACAACATCCACAGCCTTTCCCTCATCCACTAAGCAGGCCACCTTGTCATAGAAGGAGATCAGGTTAGTCAAGCAGGACCTGCCTTTCATAAACCCATGCTGACTGGGCCTGATCGCCTGGTTGTCCTGTACATGCCACGTGATGGCACTCAAGATGATCTGCTCCACAACCTTCCCCGGCACTGAGGTCAGACTGACAGGCCTGTAGTTCCCTGGATCCTCCTTCCAGCCCTTCTTGTAGATGGGCATCACATTTGCTAACCTCCAGTCAACTGGGACCCCCCGATTAGCCAGGACTGCTGATAAAGGATTGAAAGTGGCTTGGTGAGCACTTCCGCCAGCTCCCTCAGTCCCCTTGGGTGGATCCCATCCGGCCCCATAGACTTGTGTGTGTCCAGGTGGTGTAGCAGGTTGCTAACCATTTCCCCTTGGATTATGGGGGCTTCATTCTGCTCCCCGTCCCTGTCTTCCAGCTCAGGGGGCTGGGTACCCAGAGAACAACTGGTCTGACTACTAAAGGCTGAGGCAAAGAAGGCATTAAGTACCTCATCCTTTTCCTCATCCTTTGTCACTATGTTTCCCCCCGCATCCAGTAAAGGATGGAGATTCTCTTTAGCCCTCCTTTTGTTGATAATGTATTTCTAAAACATTTTTTATTGTCTTTTACTGAAGTAGCCAGATTAAGTTCTAATTGGGCTTTGGCCCTTCTAATTTTCCCCCTCACGACATCCTTGTAGTCCTCCTGAGTTGCCTGCCCCTTCTTCCAAAGACCATAGACTCTCTTTTTTTTCCTGAGTTCCAGCCAAAGCTCTCTGGTCAGCCAGGCCCATCTTCTTCCCCACTGGCTCGTCTTTTGGCACATGGGGACAGCCTGCTCCTGCGCCTTTAAGTTTTCCTTCTTCAAGAATGTCCAGCCTTCCTGGACCCCTCTGCCCTTCAGGGCTGCCTCACAAGGGACTCACTCTGTCAACCAGTCTCCTAAACAGGCCAAAGTCTGCCCTCCAGAAGTCCAAGGTGGCAGTGCTGCTGACCCCCCTCCTTACTTCTCCGAGAACTGAAAACTCTGTCATTTTGTGATCGCTGTGCCCAAGGCAGCCTCAAGTCCTTCTCTGTTCACAAACAACAGGTCCAGCAGGACGCCTTCCCTAGTTGGCTCACTCACCAGCTGTGTCAGGAAGTTATCTTCCACACACTCCAGGAACCTCCTAGACTGTTTCCTCTCCTCACTATTGTATTTCCAGCAGACATCTGGTAAGTTGAAGTCCCCCACAAGAACAAGGGCTGGCGATTGTGAGACTTCCCAGCTGCTTGTAGAATATTTCATCTGCCTCTTCATCCTGGTTGGGTGGTCTATAACAGACTCCCACCATGATATCTGCCTTGTTGGCCTTCCCCCTGATTCTTACCCATAAACAGTCAACCCTATTGTCACCATCATTAAGCTCTAGACAATCCTAACACTCCCTAACAGATTAGAGCTGCCTTTGTCACACAGGTTTTCTGAGACAAATGGCTAATTGCTAATAAATATATATATTTACTGTTATACTATCGAGTAAAGGGTTAAGGCCCTGAGCTTCAAACTGGTCATGTTGATGGCCAAGGGTGGGGCATGATCTGTAATATTTGTGTTTTTTAATCAGCCAATTCTTGGTAGAAGCTACCTTGGTACCAGATTTGGGCAAGGAAGCTTGAAATGCCATAAAAAATGTGCAATAGCAGGTGCGAGGAAAATGCTCATAAAATGTGAAATACGTTTAGCAAAATGGTTATCTACTCTGTCAGGAAAAAAAACCATATGAATTGGCTAGCTGGCTATGGAAAGAATGACTTTTGTGGTTTTCCCCTGTGTGTGCCATGTCAGTTTGACAGGTTTAATGGCCCCAACTGCTGAAATGGCACTAGGCGGGGCAGCGGCCACCGCTCTCAGCCCCTGCCCCAGAGACCAGCAAACCCGAGTGGAAAGGAGCCTGCCCAAAACGATGCTGCGCATTGTCTGTCTTCAAACGCTGGGGCTGTCCCTGAGGGTTTTGGCAGCCGAGGGGAAGGGTTTGACAGACAGACATCCTTGGGTGGTTTCAGACGGTGCTGTCAGCCGCTGCATGCCAGCAGTACCCATCCTCACTGTTGAGCCGGCATCGGCCCCTGGGTCGCAGCCCAGCATCTCTGCCCAAACAGGGGATGGGGCCGGGAGAGGCTGAAACTCTGAACCACGAGCTCCAGCAGTCAGGCACCACAGCTGCACAACTGCTTGGTAGAGGAGTTTTAAGAGGCCAAAGCCATAAGCGGTCCCGTTCCAGCAGGAGGATGAGGAGAAGAGGGGAAGCTGCCAGCAGGAATCGGCCTTGGGAGCCGAGTCCTGTGTCATCTCTCAGGGGCTCCTGCTTTGTGAGCACGCAGCAAACCAG
Organism: Fregata magnificens; assembly: GCA_013389945.1. Taxonomy (NCBI): domain Eukaryota; kingdom Metazoa; phylum Chordata; class Aves; order Suliformes; family Fregatidae; genus Fregata; species Fregata magnificens. The sequence goes on from WAAD01013652.1 coordinate 226,065, forward strand.
CTGGCTGCCTGCTGCTGGTGTAGACCAAACGAAAACACGATGTTTCAGCCCTGCAAGCAGGGTGGGCCGCAATGAGGAAATGATAAAATGGCAGGAGTTGAAAATAAGATAGATAATGTAAAAGGCAAAGTCATTAGATAAGGAGAAGTAGGGCTGCTCAGTGTCACCGGGGCTGTGGTGGCCAGGAGCTGAGCTGCAGAGGGGCCACTCTTTGATGCTGTTCTGCTGCTGGGGCTTAGCATAGATCAAACCAAAAGAAATTGCCATTGTGGAGAGTGGGATTTATTCTTGTAAGCCAAGTTCGTGCTAGGGAATAGAGTGAAATACTTACTGGATGTTGTTGCTGGCTGTAGGAGATACAGACAGAAGAAAAGAAATACCTGAAAATGTAAGGGGCTAACTGATTTTCAACTCTGTTAACACACAACATTATCAAAGAATACCCTTTGGATAATGAAAAGATCTGCTTCTTGGAAGGGAAGAAAAATATTCAGGCTGAGGAGCTTCTGTAAATATACAGAGCTCTCCTCCTCGCCTGATCCCTCTATCTGCACCATGTGTTTGCCATGAGGACCACGAAAAGCCACGAGTCTCCTTGGACAGGGGATGATGGGTGCATAGTGGGTCCTGCAGGAAGAACCAGGAGAGCTGAAAGGAGATAGAGGCTAGGTCAGGCCATGGCATTTTGTTTTGAGCTTAACAGGAATGAAATCCACCCTGAAGAGTCCTGGGGAAAATTCTGGATGAGGGCCAGTATGAATAATGCTGAGTGCAGATGGGTGGGCCCGCACCTGGTTACAAAACCAACCCTATTTCCAAGGTTAGTTAGTTCTGCTGAAAAAAGGGGATATTTATCAAGTAAGGTCTCATTTAAAAGGAAAAAAAAACAGTTGGAGACCTTAAAAAAACCCAAAACAAAACAAAAAAATGAAAAGTCTCTCACTTCAGAAATTAATGAAAACAAGCCCCCAAACATGCAGACAGCTGAAAGCCCACACCAAAAACCTCAGATAAACAAACAAGTGTCCTCTGGGGAAAGGAAGAGCTGTTCCCTCTCTGGGAAAGTTTGTCTGTTCCTGTGGCTTGTGAACTTTTCATCTTCTCTGGGACTTTCTGCTGTCCTTGGTTCACTTTTTGCAGCTTCTTGGTCTCTCCTGCACTTCTTTTCTTGGAGCTCAGAGAAGTGTTTATGCAAGCGCTCAGCTCTAAATAAATGAATCATCTTATTTGATGTCTGTGAGATTAGTGCTTTGGGTTGTGCGTGTGTTTACGCTGCTCTGCTGAACGGGAGCCTCCACGGACAGGAGTCAGCTCAGGAGGTGTGTAAGTGTGCCCACCCCACATCAACCTTTCTGACCCCAAAAGGAGTCCTTCTACCAACCTCCACTGCTGCGGCTTGGAGCCACCAAGACACCCTCCACCTTGCGACAGCCACGTCCTGCGCCTGATCGCAGAGCTGATGTGGATCAAACTGTATCCAACAAACCAAAAAGATGCAACAGTTAATTTTAACCTGACTCAAGTCCCAATTAGGCTCTTGGTGACTGCTGTTCCTGTCTGTCTGTCTACAATGACTGAGCCTCACAGCCTCTCAACACTGCAATTTCCTTCACATCCCTTCGGATTTTCTCCTTTATTATTGTTTACAAAATGCCGAGTCTAGATTTTGCATATGTGGAAAATCTTGCTGAGAGCTGTCACCTCTTTGACCTTGTCTTCTCCAGATCTCTCATTTTTCTGTCTCCTTGGTTATAGTCCAACTATGTAACTTTTAACAGTAATTTGAGTGTTAAAAATAAGCTATACTGAAGGCTTCCCTGTAAACAGTAGCTCTCTGTACAACCTAAGGGCAATTACAGGTACGTGTAGAAAGCCCATGTGACTGTCTCCCCCAAAGAAACAGCTGCAGTATTGATTAAATTGCAAGGAAAGCAAAAGCTGTCTTGAAGAGGTATGATATTTGGGTATTTTTAGACTTCAACCCTTTTCAACTCCTTCAACTTATTTTTCCTGCCACAGTAACATCTTTTTAAGCATTATGGGACTAGCTCTTCTGTACTCGCATTTGGGGATTCCTTTCTGGTTTATGGTCAGCACATCTATGGGCTCCAAGATCTAAGTGCAAACTCAGATTGCCCTGAAGTTTATTGTACTTTATGAGAGCAAAGGGTGAAATCAGTCTTTGAGACTCAGGGTCATTTGGGCTAGGTTTCCTCACATGCCAGCCCTTACAAAAAAACAGCTGTTCTGGCATTGTTATTGTGCCAGCTTTGAAGAAAAACAACCAAATAAAGAAAAAAACCTCTGCCAAATAGGGATCAAACCTTAGCTTGGTTTGAGTGTGCTTTAAGTAGTGTCAGCCTTTGCATTTACACTAATTAAGTTCTTCTTTCCCTTCAGGGAGTTGACTTGGAAGCAGTATTTATGAAAGAGTCCAGCCCTTTCACTGTACATCACTGTAGGCAAGGGCTGCTTCCTATGGAGGTCTAAGTGCTGTCCTCTGTGAGTCAGGATCTGGGCAACCCAGAGCAAGATCTAAATGTAAATATCTGAAAGTAAAGATACATGAAATGAAGGTACGCAGCTTTCCTAGGTGTGACTGCGGACCTGTTCTTCACCAGGAGGCATCACCTGGATGGTCCAGTCACCTGGCTGAGCCAGGACCAAAGTTGCCCAGAGACAACATAGCAGGAATGTGCCCTTGCTCAAGCTATAGCTTGGGCTGTATATATAGCCAAAGAAGTGTGTGCCTTTCTAGTAAGTTGTCATCAGTGACTTACAGAGCACTTGGTACCCTAGAGCAGCTCTTTACATGTTAATAACTCATGAAAAATTAATGACTTCATGAGATGGGATGGGGAGTAGGAACTGGAAATGGCAGATGATCGGAGTGCAGAGGGAAGGCGAGAACTGACTTTGTTTCCTTGAATGCTTGAAACAAATGCATAATAAAGTTATAAGGATTTTGGCACACTGGTCATCTGTCTCATCAGCCTTGCTAGTGCCTGAACACTCTTGAGATTTCAGTACAAAACTGTAATCCAATTTCACTTCAATGAAATACATAGGAGGGAGAGAAGCATGTAAGAATCCTATAGCATCTTTTCCCTTTTCTTGCTATAGTCACCCCTGTTTTATAAGCTTTCATCTTAATGCCTGCAACTCAAATGAGTTTAGGACCACTCCTAAACTCTGGGATAAACATTTATAATAAGCATTTATCTGCTTTACCTGGGAAACTTAGTTTTTGGAATAATGCCAGGTGTTATATCCATAGGACCATTTGTCACACCTTTTTTGAACTGCAGTTTACAGGGGTTAGCTTACCTTCCCCTTCTGTCAAGCAGTCTATGGAACAAACATGTCACCTGCAGTTTTACAACCCTGTACTCCTTACGTGAGCAGTGTCACGTAATGCTATACTATTTGCTATTAAAATTACAGACTGCACTCTTCTCCCAGCGAGCCAGCGTAGAAGAGCCATGCAAGTTCACTTCACTGATGTGAGACATGCTGGGACTCTCCACACATACGTGCACTTTGATTGCATTCACTAGGGTCAGGTATAGGGGGTCATGACCATCCTGGATTAGTTCACTTCATTATAGTAGTCTGCCAAAATAATCCTTCCCCTGTTCAGTTCAGCCGCACCCAGTGCAATGAAGCAACTGAAAGTGTGTGTATAATTCTAGAAGGCTCTTACCAACTCTGGGAGGGGTGGAACGAAGCATGGCTCTGTGCGTACCATAGGACTTCACAGGGTGGTTTTGCTACAGTCAATAATAAAGAGCATTTTTGTATAGTTCAGAAAGGCACAAAATAATATTGAGCAACTGTATCTTGTGATAATAGAGTCTGTCAGGGTATAACTACATGAAAGCAGAAAAAGGGCATGACAAGAAGGTTTTTCCTTGGGTTGGAGAAATCGTTATTAGTGGCATAATTCTCCAAAATTGTAACTATTGGTCATTTTCTGAGGTAAGCCTACCTAGGAAAATGTTAAATTCCTTTCGTCATTTTTTCTTTATTAAAATGAGAATTTCTTCCCAATGAGGTTTTTGTAAGAAGGAAACAGATAGGCCACATTCACTGGTGGAAGCTGTACAAAGCAGAAGGGGAAAATGCCATTTTGAACTATTATGAACAGAATGATAAAAGCCACCTGGAAAAATAAATGTTCAGTGGTTGCTGATTTCACATGTAAAGTGCATTTTCCTATGGAATAATTATTTATACTGTAGTAAACCTAATACAGCATTTAATAATTTTACTCATTTTTTAATTTGGTGTTATAATCACAGTGATGCCTCTTTCTTCCTGTGCTTAAGAAATAGCATCCATGCCTACAATGACTCTTCCTCTGCCTGTAGGTAAGTGAATTTTTGTCATTGACTAATACAAGAAAGATCAAGGACTTGGGACCTTAGTAATAGGACTGCTGGGAAACCACTGAACACCAGGAGAGAGCCCTTTGAGTGAGAATTTTCATTGCCTGCTGCCATTATCTTGTTTTACATTCAGCTTGTCTGCTGGCTTGCAAGTAGTAGCAAAGATTACTAGAATCCGGGCTTCTGAGGATACCATTATTTTCCTTTCTTTATCTGATGGCACCATGGAATTATGTCACTGAATTAAAATTCTGACAGTGGTAGACTGTGTGTCCTGGATGATTAAAAGCTTTGTCAGCATGAAGTTGCATGTTCTTTAATTTAAGGATCAGAGGGCTGCATCCCATCTGTTCCACATGTGAGGGCTAAGAAATGGCATTATTAAGCTACCTAAACAACTGTAAAATGTATGTTAAGACTAGCAAAGGGATTGATTTGGGTAGTTTTGTATTGCCCTAGCTTCTTAATCTTCCCAGAGGTTTTTTCCTACCTTCTTTGTATGTGCACCCATTTTCAGAATCTTTCAAGGCAAGAACTGTGTATTCTGTAAGATAAGTAATAAATAATGTGTTGCCACTCTTTTGCTATATTGTTATTGTAGGATTTTTACGAAGATACTTAATCAGGTCACATTGCTGTCAGTTTCCAGATTAAAAATATTAACTTCTAAAGGGAAAATTTAAAGTGGTGTACTGATTGTGACTGATAGCTGCTTTTCCAAACACATTTCCAAATGATCATCTATCAGCATCTACTCATACAGGGCACTTTACAATGTAGGATGAGCTCAATCTAACTGCATCGTCCAAAGATAACGATGTTTCTGCTGGACTTGGAAAACATTAAACTGGTTTGTCTCCACAGTGAAATCACTTCACTTGTAAATATCCTACCCCAAAATAATCATATGAATTATTATTTATGTTTATGCTTGTTCTTAAGCAAAAGCCTGCCCCGTGCTAGAGATTTTTTGGACTTGGCATGCATTCAGGACTGAATGGTACCCTACATGACTTTGCCTTATCCTCTATATAATTGTCTGCCATGCTTTTTTTTTTTCCCCTTGCCTTACTCTGTATTTGATTGAGCACCTGCATCTGCTGTGAATTTTCATGTGAGGAGATCATGACAGAGTCAGTATCCTGACAAATTCCTTTAGAAGACAAATGGTGAGAAAGTTCCCCCTCGTAAGAAATGAGCCCGAGGTGCTCCAGCACAGTGATTTTCAGTCCCACAATACACAATCTTGCCAATGGGAATTTGTTTGAGTCTGCTTTCTTATCAAAAGACCATGGGTAGAAATTATGTGGGGTATTTCATTTCAGATTATTTTCAATCACTGTCTTTCAAGGACAGAATGCAACTCAACATGTGCAACTAAAGGCAAAGCAAAGCAGAGAGCAACCAACTTCAACATTGATCGAAGAGGAGAATGGTTTCAAATAGTAACAGGGCGGGAGATTTGTGAAATAAATGCATCGATGCTTATCTACATCAGGTGTAGAAGAGTAGTAACAGGATATAGAACGGTAGTGATGGGATATATAACTGCATTATTCAGTGTACTCCGGGGGCTGGAGCTAAATCGACACGGCTGAGCTTGCGTTGATCGGTTAGGAAAAGCAAAGGAACTGAGTGCAGTGCAAACCCTTACCCTGCTTATCCGTGGGACTTGAGGGAATAGGCGTGCTGTTAAAACGATTTTCATTATGTTTGTGGTGGCTTGTTGCGTTGGTTGTTCCTGATACACAGGTGACAGCTACAAGCCAGAAATGCTTTCTTTCCCTCCTCCCTTCTCTTGGGACTGCGGGATGAAATCTTTCATTCATACATCGAATCTGTTATGTTTTTCACACCAGAGTTTTGAGGCTGGGAGAAAAAGACCTGTGATGAGGCTGTGACAAGAGGAAGCCAAAGTTAGAGTGAAATGAGCATGCATTTTTATGAAGTAATGTTACATTTACTAATCTTGAAGATTAGCATTTGGAAATGTGCTTTCTAACTGAGGAGAAACAGTTTGTTTTAATCTATTACCTTCTAAATTAGGACTCAACTATTGGTACTAAGACCAAGGCACTAAGAAAAGCACTCACTTGGACCATCTGTATCGAAAAAATGGGAATATGAAGCTAAGTGTCATCATATGTTCACAAGTCCTGCCTGTCCCTGGTGCTTGTAACAGCAGCCTCATGTGCACGCTGAGTGAGTCGGAAACTGAGGAGATGCTGTGTGAGCTCTCCTGTGGCTCCCAATGGTGCCAGTTAATGTGTACTTCAGAAAATTTAAGTCTAGATATTTCTCTTGCTTCTATTCTCAGTAAAACTGGTTAAGCACAGGTAAAAGATGACATAAAAATGATAAGTAATAATAGCACTATTAAATATGTGTGTGAATATAAGATATGACTATGTTCTTCTCAGTGGTTCTTCTCAGACTCTTCTCAGTGGTGCCCAACAACAGGACAAGGGGCAATGGGCACAAATTGGAACACAGGAAGTTCCAGCTGAATATGAGAAAAAACTTCTTTACTGTGAGGGTGACAGAGCACTGGAACAGGCTGCCCAGAGAGGTTGTGGAGTCTCCTTCTCTGGAAATATTCAAAACCCGCCTGGACGCAGTCCTGTGCACCCTGCTCTAGGTGAACCTGCTCAAGCAGGGGGGTTGGACAGGATGATCTCCAGAGGTCCCTTCCAACCCCAACCATTCTGTGATTCTGATTCTGTGACTATATTTAAACAACTTCTAACTACCTTTAAATAGCTTTACTGTAATGAGAAAGCTCTTTTTCACTTTCGTTTTTGTAAACATGGGATCAGATTTTCAAATTAAAGGCATGTGAAAGCCGATAGGCACTTAGAGTGGGATACATCCTGCCAGACTCAAGCCACACAAGGGAGAGCAGGTCTACAGCTGAGCTCGTTCTCTGTAGACTTCTTTTATAATCAGGGGATAGAAATCTGCTTCTCTAGGATGTAATTAATCTGATCTGTTCTAGATGTCTATTTTAGGAAGCCTAAATTTCTCCATTGACTGTGCATTGAGCCTAGGGCAAGTAGCTGAGATACAGATGACTACATTGTAAGCGTTGGCATTTAGTCAGAGGAATGTCACCTCTAAAGCTCAAATGGTCTGCCTCCCTACTTTCAAGCATATGAAATGAGTAATTCTTCTGAAGTAAAAGAATTTATTCAGGAGGTTTAAAACAAGGTGATCATTCTTTGGATTTGCATAGATAGGTGGATTGTTTGTACTCTTAATTTAGGTTTACTCAGTGCTTACAAAAAGTCTGTCACAACATCTTTTCATGGCTACTTCAGTGCTCTGAAGGCTCAAGGGACTCAGTGAAAACATCCTTGAAAAGAGACTGGAAATGCAGGAATGATGACCAAGACAGATTCTTGGAAAATGAGTTTTATGATATAAAATCGTTAGCTGGGTATTTCTGAGAATTGCTGTATAATATTAGTTCTCTCTTTTATGAGAAATTTGCCATATTGGTCTCATATAAGATCATTTGTATACCAAATGTCGGTTCATTCAGCTGTGAGATTTTTATTCAGACTGCTGTGCTCAGTGCCTTACTAATTAAGATGTCTTGCGTTGGCTGACTGAGGTTCTTAATCTTAAATAGACCAAAAAAAATTAGTTTTAGTACTACTGTTTAAAATTAAAAAAAGAAAAAATTATGCTGTCAAATCACAGAAAAACATATTCTGAATACAGAGAAAGTGAAAAAGAAACTGACTGTCTAGTGCCTTGGGAATCATTGCTTGGAGGTACATGGGAAACTGTAGCTAGAATTTGGGAAAATGTTGCTTGTGTCCTTGGAAAAGGTGCACATTGCAGGCCATAATTTCTGGGAAGGGGAAGCATCTGGGTTTAACCAATAATTTATTAATCCATTTAAACATGAATCCTACATCTGAGTAATGCCAGGGATTTGGGATTTTGAAAGGAAGTCCAGGGAGAACCAGTGGCTTGAATTTATTACCAAAACCTGATTTTTTTATAAACATATGTCAGATTTGGACAGGAAGTATAGGTATAGATAACTGAGAAATATGGCTTTCTGTAGCAGAAATCCATATATAAACTATTGTATTGCAAGGTGATCTCCATAACAGCTGTTTTTTAATCAAAATTTTATTTGGTTTGGTTTAAATACATTATATATATTATCTATATATCTCATTCTCATGTAGTTTAGTAGAGCAATCATTTCCATAGAATTTAGTGAGGACATTTATGTAGAGATGGCTGGAAACTGTAAACATGCAACAGTACTCAAATGACTCCAGTAGGAAATGAACACCTATAAAAATGGGGTTTTGCCCATGAGACCCCATCAAGTAAAGTTCTTTACACATGGGTGTGTTTGCATTTAAGCCAATGGGAAAATTCAGAGACTTAAATATGTCTATTAGCGCACCAGAAGGTCAAATAAAAGTGCAGACCTAGAAGATGCAGAGCGCCTTTTGAAGCTCCTTCGTCCTGGGATTAACTTCACCCATCAGGCAGCCAGTGTACATAACCCATGTTCTGTATTTCTTTTCCTATTGACATTTGTTTACTGGTATCAGCCTTCGTCTGACTTTTTGTTGCTGTTTAAGTTTTAAAAATAGTTCAAAGACTTAAAAGTAGTTTAAGCTATTTTTATAAAGAATGTAGTTCTTCGTCACTGCTTCAGGCTGAGTAATTACTATCTGGCTACATCTTGCTTATATTACCTATTGTAGGTGACCTCCCAGAAAGATTCATTGTTGTTTGAAACATGATGATTATTGCTGTATTGTTTTACCTAAATAATTTTTGTTGAAAGAAAGAGATAAATTAAATATTAGTAAAAGCTGGAGAGGTAGAGCATTTATGAGAAAGTGCTATTCATAAACACATCACATTCCCTCAAGTGTAGACCACCACATGGCTGCTGTTTAGTTTAGGCAAGCGTGCATTTACATGCTCTTTACAAGGGCTTATGATACGCTGAGCAGCTGGAGTTTATGTTAACATTCTGTATTAACCGCAAAGGCAAGATAGAGCTAAATGAGGACATCAAACCTTGGTAGATGTTTCAATGCTTTCCCTGAAACTGATCCCTAGCAAAACACCACCAGTTGCTACAGATGTTGGTAGAAGATACCTGTAGTACATATTCACACAACCCTCCTTACCTTACTGTCTAGAGAACTGCTGATACCGCTTACAGATAAAGACATTAGGTGCAACAAAATTTAAAGGGCTGGGCAGGGATTAGAATTTAAGTACAAGGAACAATCTTCTGGAGATGCCTCCCTTTCACTATTGACCTTGATTTGGAAAAAACAGGTTTGTACTTGCACCCGTATAGTATGTAGGTGCTTATACCTCTTCACCTCATGAGGATATTAATAAATAGGATTCCTTGACTTAAAACTAATTTGAAACTAGTTTTCTCCCCTGGGGAATAGTGAAGTCTGACCTAGTAATCCAGTAAAGTGTACTCTAAGTGTAATTCTGGAATAAAACCATATACTGTTCAACAAGCCTACATCAAGAGAACACAGGCTCTCAGTTTCAAAAGGGTGGATGCATCTAAATTTTTTTTCTTCAGGCAGCCTCATTTCCTGACCACAAAAATATGTGGGGAGAATTGGCCCAGCTGCTTATTAGATGACTAGCTGGTCCCCATCACTCCTCCCCCTTCTGTTGCTATTCCACTATCAATGTCCTACAGAATNTGAGAGAAGCCATGCTGTGAAATGACTCTTGAATCTCATGTCTACCCTTGCACTGCACTGTCCCATCCCTGGCACTGAGATTCCTGAGTAACATCTATCCCCTGGGTCTTTGCAGTGGACCTGATTCTTTTCCTCTTAATTTAGGCAAGCTTCCCCACTTTTCGTGAGTCCATGATGGAGCTGTGGGATTTTGCTGGAGAAACACTAAGTAAAGTTAGATAGTGCTTCCAGCTGATGAATTGTTCTGGCTTGAGCTGTGGGATAGGAAAGACACAGTTACTTAAACTGTGTTAAGAACAGCTGATCTTAAATATGAACGCATGTGTGTGTAGTCTCTTGCGTTAACACTTCTGCATGCATCTATACTGCATAACAGACATCCATAGATGAGCAGCTAGAAATACAATATTGTACATAACCTGTTGCAGTGGAATTCTGACTGCCTTCAGGAGAGATTTCTTCCTATCATTTCAGATACATTTCCATTTTCTCATATTTTTGAAGCACCAAAGCTTTGCACCTTTCCATACTCCATCCTTAAAGGGTATGGGTTCTTATTGGTTGGTTGGTTTTTTCTTTTTTTTTTTATTTATTTATTTACTGTGTTCATTTTCCATGCTGCTTGTGGATTCCAAAACCTTGCCAGGAGGTACTTTAAAAATGCTGACTTCTCTTGGTTGTTACGTGTCAGCACAAATCAAAATATGTGTCAGCTTTTTTTCCAATAAATAAGTTTCATTAAATTCATCTTGCAGTGTAAGAATATGTATGTGTTGTCTATTATTATCACTGCTCCGATAAGGGTTGAGTAATATGTTTGAACCATACTTCTAGGAAAAAAGAATGTAGAAGGAACTATAATGTACTCAATTCATCTGGAGAACAATGTCCTGAGAGTTAAAATACATCAAAAAATTAAATAAGTCTCCTTGAAATGAAAGATGTGAATAACTGTCTGCATTGCCCCATTATAACATTTCGTTATCCAGTTTCAGTCTCTTCTGTTTAATTATCAAGTAGAAGCACAAAGGAAAAAGGATAAAAAGTAAAGGGTAGGTATAGTGCCTACTGGTTCATTATTCAAAAAAAAAAAAGGTCTCCACTGATGTATTTATTGACCTTAAGACGAATTTCAGAAGGGAAAATAAACAATCTCCCTAATGTAAAACATGCAATACTACTGGGCTGTTTAATTCTCACAGAAATATTCAGAATGAACTTTACTACTCTTTGCATAGTTGCTTTGTAGTCTTTAAAAGCACAGAGCTGCATTGTTATCAGAGCAGCTAATGCTTTGCACAGAGACTCAGGATAACACCCCTGCTAGGAATGCACTGCCCCAGGGAGGAGAAAGCTAAATGTGAGCCTACTTGCAGCTATTGCTTTCATTTGAAAATAATTATAACATTTAGGCTATTGGTGACATTGCCTCCAGTAATTTCAGCAGTTTAGAGTGCCTGAGTGTATTTCACATATAATACACACAAGTATTTTGTATATGTGTTTAATAAATACCACTCTTTACCTTCAAGTGTTTTATTACAGTATGGTCTGTGCAGCCCAAAATTTCTATGTCCAAGTCATGCATGCTCCCAGAAGCTGAGTATACTGCATAATAAAAACATCCTTATTCTTGCTTCCACATAGCTACTGAGTCCTATACATAAACAAATGAAACCCCATAGGAATAGGGACTCTTCTCTGAGGAGCTCAGGGTGAGCTGTAGCTTTTCTGCCATACCCCAAGTGCCTGACCCAGGAGACGGAGATATTTTCTCCCACCACTCGCCTCCCGATAGCTGTCGTGCTTCCACTCACAGCAACATGAGGAAAGTCAGGTATGTACATGTATATTGGGGTGTGTGTGCATATATATACACACACACATATACGCGCATATGTAGGACTAGACCATGTGCAGAGGTCCCTTCCAACGTTAACCATTGTGTGACATCTACACCAGAGACTGTTGTTCCACAACAGCTTTAAATCTAAATGTAGGCTGCCACTAAAAGAGGCAATCCAACTCATCCTCCTTTCCTTGCTCTTGCCCTGCCTGGGCACCGGCAGAAGCTCCTGCAGGCATGCGGTAAGCTGGCTCAGTGTGCTCCTCTGGCACACCCCGTGGCCCAGAAATGCTAATGTTGGGCCAAAGGCAGGCATGAAAATGAGGGATCAGAGATGAGATCAGCCCCTCAGCAGCAGCCCAGACATAGGTTAACTTAAAGTTTTTGTAAAAGCACAGCTTACAGGAAAGGCAGGGAGGAAAAAAAGCAGAAATAACCATCATCTAATTTGAAATGCAGACATATTTGCACAGACTGCAGTGAAAGTCATCTCAATATCTCAGAAAGTGACTCTCCAGTTACTGTTTTCTGAGAGCATTGGTAACTCGTATTAAGGAGAACATCCAGCCTGGCCTAAGGATTGCAAGTTCTCTAATTAGGAAATAGTTAAGCTGAAAGCACCCCGTGCGCATCTTAAAAGGGAAGGAGGAAAGTGGAGAGAGCATCAACAGGAGTTTTTTATTTATGTTCAGTTGTACATGTCATCTTCTCACAGAGTGTATTATTTATCTGATGCTAATCTAAAAAGAAGTAGATTAATACATTTTGGATTCAAACCCTTAGCAATGTCAAAATTACCTTTTTTCTAACTTTTCCGGATGTATTACTTGGACAATATGTTACAGCTAAGGTCTAAATAACTGCTACTCCCTGACAAGCACCAGACAGATTCCTTAAGAACTTGCTTTTTTCCTACTTAGACAGCACTCTGCATGGTTAGATCTAAATCATTAATGAGAAACACTTATTTCCTGTGAAAATTACATCGTGTGAAAAACTAACAAGAAAGAAGAGGAGAGTCTTAGAAAAAGATCAGTTACTTGAAGCTCTGCACAGGCTTCTTGACTAGTCAACCTTTCAAACCCAACTTGACTAAGAGCTCTGGTGTACCCTTTATGGCCAACTGAAGGTAATACTGCCCGTGCACGGCTGAACTACTTGTGATTCAGCTGCTGAACTGCTTTGGCATTTAAATACTAATCAGAATTAGGGATCTTTTGCATTAACATGACTCTTTCAGCCACAGTGGCTCCTCAGCTGAAAGAAGACCGGTGCAGCTTCCATGTGTGAGGAGGAGGGAGAGCCATATCCTTGGCAACTGTGCCAGCATACGTCCAAGCCCTAAGAGATCTGTGTCATTCTTTTGAGATGAGCTGATTTTGAAGGGCCTGTATAGCATGTCATCCTGTAAATATTCTGCCTCTTTTTCCTCCTGCCTGAGCTTCTGTAACACTTCAGGACAGACAGAAAGGAGCCTATAACCTATTATCTCCACTCCATAATTAGGCTTTGTCATGTGTCCACTTCTTTGCAACCTACTAATTTGTCATATTAACAAAGCAACGTTTCCTCATCATAACCTTTTTTACCATGAAAGGATAAGGTCAGCTGGGCTATGTATATATTGCCACTGTTAATACTTCAGACAGATGCAGGCTGTTTCTCTGATTAAAATGATGTGCAGTAATATCGGGAGGTGATAGATTCTGTCATGTTCTTTCCCCCAGTGCTGACACTGTTGCTCAAACGTTACTTAAGGAGAAAAATAGCAAGTCCTGGCTGAAGGCTGTTCCTGGACTCCTGAGCACCTCATTTGTATCATCCATTTGCAATCCTTCCTCTTTCCATCATTCTGCTTGTCATAAAACTGACTTTTATGACATGGAGGAGGAGTTAGCAGGTCTTCTCTAAAATCTTGGCATGTGGGAATGGGTCTCTCAACCTGGAGCAAAGCAGTTTCTTCAGACAGCTACCAGCTGGGGTGTTTACAGCTCTTCTGTTGTCTCATGCGTAGATGATAAAAAGATGTATTATTCTAGGCAATTACGGTGAGTTTTCCCCACTCGTTTTTCATCTTTGGTATGACGAATCTGGTGATGAAACCCTGAAGACTTCTTTTGTGTTGGTTATGCAGAGGCTGAAGGCCAGTATCATAAAATGTCATCTCTGTCCCTCCCCTCCATGTTTTTAAGTAATAGAAACAATTTAAGGTAAAAGTAAGTGGTATCTTTCATTTTGTTACATTACCTATAGCAAGAATAAAACAGCTGTATGCTCTGCAAGATGTGTAGATGTGACAGCCACATCTTGGCCAAGACTGAAGGACTGATGTCATGCCGTTGCCAGAAAAACAGGCAAACATTTTACTGGGAGTTTTGTCTGGAAGAGATGTTAAATAATCCCCAGGGCCCAAATAACCTTGGGAAGGCCTCTGCTGGAGCAGTGTGTCATGTGGGGCGCTGTACGTAAGGGATAATATGGAGCGTTGGAGAGATTTCAGAAGAAAGCAACAGGAATAGTCAGAGGGCTGGCAGATGCAACCTGTGAAAGACTGGTGATGGGATTTCAGTTGTTTAGCTGAGAGAAAACTGAGGAGAGACATGATAATAGTCTTCAAATATGTTAAGGCTACTACAGAGAGAAAGGGAATGTGTTTCCCATGTCTTCTGTGGACAGAACCAGAAAAAAATGGGTTTAAACCTCAGCAAAGGAGATTGATAGTGCACATTAGAAACACTCTTTGTTATGTTAACAATGGCTGAAGGTTGGACTTCATTGCCCCCAGAGGCCATAGGTTGGACTGACTTCCATCAGGAATGAGCTAGGTATAGCTGATCTCACCTTGGATGAAAATGATGAACAACATCATCCTCTCTGTTTCTTTCAGCCGTATTCTTTGATTGGACGAGACCTATTTGTGGTGTGTGCATTCTCATATTTTTCTAACCCTCTCCCACCCGAAGGTTGCTTTTTCCTCTGTTTTTTAGTAATGGCTTTCCTCAGCCTAATGCTTAATGATGTCTTAACAAAGTAAACTTAAACATAGTAAAGAACATTTTTCATGAGGGTAGCTTGGATTTCCTGGCTGCTCTCTTCAGACAATGACCTGACACCTTCTGTTGCTCCATCTTAAATAGAGCATGATGGTCATACAGTAACTAACTAATGCAAAATTGTTTTGACATCTTGGAGGAAGCGTT
This sequence comes from Fregata magnificens, assembly GCA_013389945.1. NCBI lineage: Eukaryota > Metazoa > Chordata > Aves > Suliformes > Fregatidae > Fregata > Fregata magnificens. The sequence continues at coordinate 241,216 of WAAD01013652.1, forward strand.
AACTGCTAAATACCATTGTTTCACTTTCATATCCTTAGTTCTGTCTTCTCAGATCACAGTTTCATGTTCATCCAAAGCTTTTCCATATAGCTTTATATTTGGAATTACTCTGTTCTTTTTTCTTTTCTTCTTTTATTGTGTTGAAATCGAATTCTGCAATTTTTAGCAAAACTGACATGGACTTTTCACCTTTGATAACAGCTGCAGGGTTAGTTGCTTTGTCACCTCTTCTTGACAGCAATACTTCCCTTTCTCTCCCTCCCGTTTGCCTCTGAAATGGGCAGAAATTGGAGAAAACCATCTGATGAAGCCGCTGTCAGGCTGGGACACACTTACTGTCCCCTTCTTTCAGTTATTAGTGGCTGGCAGTTCTCACTCCCTGATGAGAGTACATCATTGTACTGAGTCAGCCCACCACTCATCCTCATGACATGCAGCCTCTAAGGGGTATGACTTGTAAAAGACAGTCCGCTCAAAGTAATGTAGAAATCTGTGATTATTAAAGCCTAACTTTTTAGGAGGAAAATACCCAACATTCAAGGAATGAACGTTGGAGAGGCTCCGACTGTGGGGACATCTCATTCTGGTGGTGTGGTCTGTCCTTCCTCCCCTTTGTGTCTGTTGTCTCATCCTGCTTCCTCTGACTGCTGCCGCTTTAGAAGGGGCTTTAGTACAAAAAAGGTTTTCTTTGAAGTACTGTGGAAATACCAGTTCTAAGAAAACATGACCAGCAAATGTCCAGCTTTCTTTTTCAGCTATCTTGTTAGAATACAGCACTGATATCTGTGGTTTTGCCCCTCTGGTGTAACATGAAAACTTTCAGTGACTTTTACGGTTCAATTACTTTTGGCAGACTTCAGTGCTCCATGTTAGACCCACGCACTTGTATAAACATAACGGGCTTCAAGCTGTGTTAAATATAATCACTTAGCTACAAAAACAAAAAACAGAGATAATGACTAAGATTAAGATTACACTTTTTATAAACATTTTTGGGCTGAAAATGATGGAGTGGCAATCACACCCTGCTTGCTAGTATTTTCCCCTTTTGGTTCTTTAGCTCTTGCATCTTCTCCTGTTGTCATCCTTTTCGCCTTTGCTAAAAGTACATTTTTCTTACTCTAAACCTCTCAGAAACAGATTCTGCCTAAGTTGTGTCTTAAAAAACATGCAGAGACACATGACAATGGGAGATACAAAGCAAAAGCTGAAATATGACACCACCACTCCTTAGGGAGAGGAATACTGAATATTAAGTGAAATCCTGAAGTTCCTTGTGCTGCTGCCTAAAACCAGCTTGATATGGGTGGTGAGCATTAAAAAACAAAATATGTTGTGGAAGGAACACAATCAGCAAAACAATTCAAAGAATACATTTGCTTTATGTTAATGTTTGAGAGTAAATATTTGTTCTACAGTACAGTCAAATAAGAAAAAAGAAACTAAAAAAATAATTTAAAAAAAATCAGTGTGCAGGCAAAAAACCCCATATGTGGTGGGACAGAAGAGATTGCAGGTTTTATTTTTAAAGAGGATCTTGGGATGTTTGTTAAAAACACCTCCCTTCCACACAGTCCTCCAAGGCAATGGATCACTTTAGTCTTTGTTTGAAAGTTAAAAAAATTACCCAAAAGAAAAAAAAAAACACCTCTGCTTTTTTGAAAACTGACACTAAAAGCAAGGAAATGTTTTTCCTTACAAATGAGGTCAAAACAGCCTCATCACTCCTCTGGCACTGTCCAAACTTGAACTCTCTAAAAGACGCTTCCTGAAATTCAGAAAACCCAGTTGCACGTTACACGAACATCCCAAGCTGTAATAAGAGTTTAACTTGCTTTATGTCTGTCTTTGTAATTCCAGCTTTTAGTTTAGACAAAAAAATAACCGTGCCAAACAGTAATATTAAGCCTTGTGCTACCTCCCATTCAGCTGCAGCTCTGGGACTGCTCAGACTTGAGGAGGGACTGATGGACATGAGTTAGCTGCTGCTTCTTCTGCAGACTTCACTCCTACACTTGCCCAGGTGTGAAGTTGTCTAGTTCACTTCCCAAACACACTTTAAAGCCTCTGAATGGAGCTTGGTGCTGCTTTCAGTATAGGCAAGCAAGTCAACATGAGTAGATAAGCTAACAGCTGAGTGGGTCGTTGATGCGCACTGCTGTTCTTGCCACTTCCCAGTGAGGATGGGGCCAAGCTACAGAGGAGTTGTTACTCTTCCTGTGCATTCCCAGAATTTCCTATATGTGCCTGAAAGGACGTTGTGAACCTATGGAGATATGCTCCCAGAAGCTCTTGGAAAACCCATCTGGAAAGGCAAGACATATCTTACGTATACTTGATAGACCTCCCACACCTGAACCGGGTTAGTCCATTGAGCAGTAAAGCAGACGTTCTTGCAGAAAAGACATGTTTTAGCAGATATTTAAGTATGAGTTTCATAATGATTGGTTGCTTGGTTATATGGAAGGTATTGACTACTGAACAGCCTCTAAAGATTTGTTTAAACTCTAAAACACACAGAGAACTTCACTGAAGCATTCTGAGTAAGAATAAAAAAAAACACTTGAGGATCCTTTCTAGCTGTTTGTACAACCTGGGTATAAATTCAATTGTAAGTTACATTATTGTTTTCTCGAAGGATAAAAATACTCCAAATTTCATAGTAATATAGCAGAATTTGTGAGAAGTCAAAAGGGTCGTTTTCTCTGTCATCTAATTTGCTCTGTTGACAAAGAGGAAAGTGTGTGGTTAATATTACTGGAGAAAGTACACACTTTTATTGATGGCACTGCTTTAGTTTACTTGGTTTTGGAAGACATGGATTTACTTAGGGAAAATCCAGATGCAGATCATTAGATGAAAGGGAAAACTACCAAAAACAATAGGATGAGACTAAATCTGTGGAGCCACCATAATATATCTGCATATCTGGATCACTGTTTTCTCATAATGAGTAACAGAACCCGGAAACCCTTTAACATATGTTACATTCACAGTGAATCAACCCATGGTTTTACTCATATCCTTTTTATACTTTTATAAAACAAAATTTGGATCTGGTTCCAGCAGTTTAGAAACATTTTATGGCAACTGAGTCAAAGAATTTGGCAGGTTTTGCAGTTTGGAAGGCCACTGGAATGTTTTGCAAAAGCTATGCTAATGTCTTAGCAATAATGAGGTAAGAGTAGCAAATTTTTCTGCGTTGCAAAAAGTAGGATTCTTTCTAATTAATATTTTAATATTTAGAAGATTCCTGTAGTTTTTCCCTTTCAAATGATAGATGCTCTGTAAGGGTAATGCTGGAGGAGTCCGTCTTACTTTTTCTTATATTTACATGGAGATGGATGGTTTGATTTGGTTTGGCAGAGATGGACTGCAGTGTTTTGTTAATATCTTTGTTTAGAAAAGTTTATTTAGAAAGGATTACAAAAATTTATGGTCTTTTACTTATAAAATTATAAAAAATAATGATAAGTAGGTACTGGTTTTCTAATCCCAAACTTAGTTTTTCAGGGAAGTAACTGAGAGACAGTGTAGGATAGAGTTTGTATGTTTAGTGTAAGGGTGAAGAAGGTACGTAGTGCTCCCTGGAAATTGTGGGAGTGTAATAACATAAAAAGACCCTCACCACTCTTCCTTAAATATTTAAATGTCAGTGTGAACCACCATGTCCAAATGTTTAATATGGCCTACATGATTTTGACATAAATAACATGATGTTTTTTCTATTAAATTTGCTCCCTAGCTTTTTTTGGTATGTGTATTTTTTGGCAGTAAGTATTAACAATTCCTGACAAGCAGAATCTGTCACTGATGCTGCACTTTTCCAGAAGTGCTGAGATGAGGAATGAAAGAACACAAAAATGCAAAGGGACAAGGACCTGGTTTCCTGCTGCCACTGTATTGTGCCAAGGATTTTAGGAATATAGCTGGATCTTCTCATAGACAGGAGTAAAGCAAGGAGTAAATGCATCAATGTTAACAAAATATTATGTGTTTAAAATCAGTGTGTTAAAAGTCTTGGTTTATTTACTCCATGATATCAGCTAATGTGGCACAGGAGGGCCTATTGGTGCAGGAGCTGTTGGATAATTTTGTATCTGTAGAAGTTATATTATCAGTAGGTTGGCTCTGGTGTCCTTTCTGGTGTGATGGTTCGAAGGGGCATGTTGGCAGTCTGACCACTTCTTGCTTTAATCAGAGGAATTCAACATATTGCAACACTTGTGAAAAGAAGGTGGTAATGTGTTAGTGTTTTCAGAGACCTTCAATAATGTCAGCATAGGCTGTACTGGAAGACCATGAAGAACTGAGACTAAAATGTTGCAATCAAAATTTCCAGCGTCCCCTATGTGATCACTGAAACCACTGGTTCCTGATTTATGGAGGAATAAATCCTGACAATCACCAGGAATGCAGCAGTGTTATTCCATCTTTACATCAGTTTAAGTGGAGGTGGAGTTATACTGAATTCTTGTCTTGTACCTACCCCAAGGGTGACTCCTTACTAGCAGTAGAGAAACGATCCTTCTTTGGCTCTGTTAGACCTTGAGACTCAACAAAAACATTGAGATTTTGATTTCCTTGCCATCTAGTATCTGTCTTATACGTATGCCACTGGGACACATGCAAGATGTCTTTGAGGTTTAATATACCTTCCTGTATACTACCACGATAAAAATACACTTGTGGCATTCTGGTGTGCAGAGCAGGTGTCCCGTCTGCCGGGGACACAGCGAAGGCAGGCAACAGGGACATGTTTCATAAGCCACAAATGTGTATAAACACAACTATGCAAAAAGGAGGAATGGTTTCTCCTTCATGTTTCTTAGAATTAACAGAACTTTAGGGACAGCCAATGTTTGTTCAGCATATTCATATTGTGTCATAAATTGTTAACTCCTTTAGTCCAGGTATGCTCATAAGCGATTAATTTATCACATTTTTGTACTCTTCTGTGTCTCCATCAGTTGCTTCTTTCTGTGAGCATGTTTATTTGCAGGATAGGAAGCAGGTTAATGATAACTGATCATTATCATATCAACAGATAACTGCATGTTATCACTGCAGCATTAAGAAGGGAATAGGTCCAAAAATAGCAACAGACTTTCATACATTTGAAACAAAGAAGTTAGGGAAAACAGAAGAGCAAGCAGTCTTAGACTAACTTTTACTGTTTAAAGAAAGCTGTATTTACTTCAAAACCTATCATTTAAAATATATAATAGTAGATCATCATGCAGTTCTTTCTGTTTTTGTTGTATTTTTAGTTTTGATTACTCTCTTTTTGGTGCCATATAATCTGCAGTTATTTTAACTAGCACTCACATCATAAACAATCTCTACAGGTTTTTCATTCTTGCAATTCATATTTACCAAATAGTGCTTTTTCTGTTAAAACAGTTTACTCATAAATTATTTACTTGTATCAAAAGAGAATGTGAAATAGTCTGTGTACTTTTTCAGTAGATGCTCAAAAACAGGAAAGGAAAGTTGGACCACAGAGCCACCATTGGGAACTGTTACGATTATTATCCTGTATTACAGCTTGCTTTTACCGAATATCTTTTTGATTGGCCACCAAGCCTTTCCTGGACTTTTAAGATTTGAAAATTGAGTCAGGCATGTCATTTGAAAGATTATAGTCAAAATTTGGAATAAGATTACAATTTCATGTGTGTTTGACTTCATGGCAATTCTAATTTTTAGACTATTCTTTAAATCAATAAATCTACTGTTTAGTTCAGACAGTTGCCAAATAACTGCTTTCTGCCAGCCTGGCTAAGAATTTTTGCCTCTTTTTTCTCTGAATACAAAGGTGAGTATCCAGTTAGTGTCTATTTGAAGGGGCTCAGTTAGTAATTGGATACATAGGATTGTTCATCTTTAGGTTATTAGTTGAAATGCAGGCAACCTCAAAGTCATTAACATGGCTGAGGCCGTTTGTAGGTAGTGTGAAATGAACTGGAAGTCTCATCCAGTTATTGATAGGTATCTATAGTAAAATGCTTTTGCTGCAGCTGGTGCAGAAAATATATATCTAGTGCATATAATTAAATATATAAATAACAAAATAATGCAAGTTCCTAGGATGTGAAAAGTTTTTTACCTAGAAAAATTTTTCTCTGTATCATGGTGAGGTCTGTTTGCAGAGTATCTCTGGAGTTTTCCACTATGTTATCATGCTACACCTGCTGGGCTTTTAGAAAGAAGATTTCAGTTTTCACGACTGAGGTATATTTCAAACACAGTAGAATAATGCTCACTATAATTACTGTGTCTATGTCTGAATGAAACCTTGAGACGAATGTAACCTTGAGACGAATGTAACCTTGATCCAGAATGGAAAGGATATAAGAACTGGCTCTCTCCTGACACTAAAATAAATACTAGAGGCAGAGGAGGTTATATGTGGAAAAAAACAACCTGAGCATCCAATCCTGCAGTAGTGTTACTGTCTCCTTAGCTGTAATAAAACCTCAGTTAATTTCACCCCATTTTGCAATTTTTTGGGTATTAGCGTAACAAAAACAATAAAAGTATTGTCAATATGCTATAGCTGTCAGCAAATATTACTGAGGCCTGTGGCTCTTCATCAAAAGGCTTGTTCTGAGGACATGAGCCTTCTGCAGAAAGATATCTGTGTGTAACTCACAGCCCATCACTGGCATTCAGTTAAATGAACTTAAACAGATTAAACTGAAAAAAACCCACACATTTGCCATTGTAGTTGCAAAAATGTAGAATTAAATGTCTTTTGAAGTTTAGACCAATTAACAGGATGGGATCTTTTACAGCCTTGTAAAGGTTACAGATGGTAGAGGGGAAAATTGGTTTACAAATTGGATGTGTCTTTTGTTCAACTTACAGAGAAATTTTTACAGACAGATATAGTCTAATAGCAGTGACGCAGAGGCAGCATATTAAGCCTGAGGACAGTCTGTGGCATGGGATGGGAGGACTGAACCACGTGAAAGAGTCTTGAAACAGTTTTCAACCACCAAGACTAGAGGAGATGGGGAAAACCTATAGCATCAAGCACTGCCTCCTTCCTTGACTGAGCAGGAGCAGTGCTGGAACAGCAGAGAAAGGTTTCAGCTCCCCAGCTTCACTGTTTTCCTGGAGTGTGAGTGAGGGGGAGTCCATGCTGCCCAGTGCAGTTTAGTCCTGGGCTGGGGAGGGGAGGATGGGGAGTTTTGCTGGGCTCCAACCCCCAACTCCGGGCAGCATCTTCTGACGGCCTCAGGCTCTCAGGGCCAGCACTTCCCGGTCCTGGGGGGAGAAGTGTAGATGTGATGGATTTGCTTAAGATGTGAGTACTATGCTGATATATTTGGTGCTTTAGCTGTCCTGGGGGTGGACAGGGTGATTACCGAAAAGAATGGGAGCAAATCTCTGTCAGTATGTGTCCTGCTGCACTTGGATGAAAGGATGCCTTCCTGCCAGAGTATGCATCAGCCCTCTGAGGACCCAAGAGAAGGGTTTAATCTCTGAGTAACGAAGTTCAGAAGGAGCATGTGCTGAAACAAGTGACTAGTCCCATGAATTCAGATAATTATGCATGTGTCTGGTGTATTTTGCTTAGTATCTTGTAGGAGCAAACCTTAACAGAGAGTAAGGATGAAGGTTCCCCAGCAGCCATCCACCCTGCAGCAGTTCTCCCCCAAAACATCTCGGGTCTAATTCTATTTCTAATTTGAAACTATGTTTTTCACTTTTAGAAACCTTTTTTTTTTTCTTTTTCCTTAACTACTTCAGCACTAGGAAAAAAGCAAGCACTGGCCCTGCGGCACAAAGGGTGGTTTCAAGGCACGGCTTTGTCTATGGACGCGTGTGCACAAAGCGCTCAGCGGGGTCTGTAGGAGAGAGGCTCAGACCCTGACAGAGCTGGTTTGTGCCTCAGGAGATGTAACCTGTATCAGGATCAGGCCTGTAGTTTCCACCAGACAGTGGCCTAATATAAAACTGCTAGCAGGAAATATTTAATAAAAAATTAGAAATCAGTTCCATGAAGACAGCTCCTAATTTTCTGTATCTCCATGTTAGCAAAACATTCTCTTAAAATAAGAGTGACCTGCTGAACTGCTTCTGGGACAAAATTTAACTGCCCTCTGTCATAAATTATGTAACGAAATTTGGGGCAGTACAATTGAATAAATATTGGAGGAATGCACTTTTTAAATATAAATGGGTTTTGTGATTAAACCCGACTATCAAAAGATTGCGTTCTTGACTTCAGAGTAAGACATTAGCAAGCGGAACAATAAGCAGTTGGAAATTGAGTAGCTGCAGAGTCATTGTAAAATTAAAGTCAGCAGCCCTCAAGATTACAGCACCCGGTAATGGTGCCAGTAACCAGTAACAGGTGCCAGTAACTGGATTGCTTTACCAGTGACTTAGTTGGATTCGTGATGGATGCACCAGATCTAACAGTTGTGCAGCTGTAGGGTGAGATGGCTCTTACTCAAGGAAGAGGAATCCTTCCTTTTGCACTGAATCGAGGCACTCTGCAACCGCTCAGTCTAGTCCGTGATTCGGGGAAAAGCCAGAAACCCGCAGCAGAAAGTGGGGGCCAGAGCAGCTCCATCTTTTCCCAGCTGCCCACAATCACACTGGAGTCGGAGCAACAAGGAATTGCATTTCTAGCTAGATGTGCCATAGGAAGATGACTCAAGTTAACTCTTGCGTTTGCTATAGGTTCTGCAGGTCTGTTCAGAGCGACATTTCCCACACGCCTGAAAGAAAGAGAAGGCTTTTTAAGATGGTATCTTCTATTATAATTGTCTCCTGGATGTAACGGGGATTTTTTTTTCACTCTAAAAGTAGTACATTGTGGTATTGGCACTAATACTATGCCCAAATTAATGTTTTTATTTTATTTAGAAAATGTTCCAAGCCAAAGGCAAAATGCCCCAAATTAGTTTAAAAAAAAATAACCCAAAGACAAAATTGTCCCCTGGATAAAGCCCAGCTCTGGGAACAGGGAGAATTAGATTATCTTCCTAACTGGCACCAGCTCCTGCACAGCATTTGGCAGATTACTTAGGTCAGACTTTAGCTGTAGTGTTTATGACTAAGTGGAGAGGCTCTGGTTTCCAAACGTGTTAATATATAATGATATTTTAACTGGTATTAGGGGCCAGTTCTTAAAAATGCTGAAAACTTTGAACTTTCAGGGAATTTTAAAATGAATCAAGAAGGTATATAAAACAGTGATGTAAAGGCACAGACTTCAGTATTGTGCTATTTACAAAATTACCTAAAGGTATTGTAATGCCAAAAATTAATAGGCATTTGAAAAGAATGAAATGCAGTGCTGTTAAAAAGGCACAAAACAGCCAAAAATAATACCAGAATGTTCATTTTTTGCCCTCCAAAAATAAATAACTTCTGTTCATTATAAACACTGCAAATAGGGAGGTAGTGCAAGTTGCAAAATCTTTTATTTACTTTGTTCTGAAGTACAATTGAAATTGATTTCTGCTTCAGAACAAAAGTTTAGAGGAGAAAAAAAGAAGTTTCTTATGACAGACGATTTTAATTTACTTCTAATGAATCTGACTCGTAGCATACTCATTCTTCTGGAGTCTTATTGGAAACTGCCTGAGCAGAAAGTTCATTTTTCCTGAAAAGTCACACTTCCTTCTGGATGTGAGTAATAACATGTGTATGTTTATGTAGTAAAAAATTCTTTTTTTTTTTTTTTGACTAAATAAAAGACCTCTCCAAATACACGAAGCTGCCAAGAAGCAGATATTTGCTGGTAACCTACATGGTAAGTTTCCAGAGCATCTTTTTCTAACATTTAATGCTGTATTATTCTGAGGTGAAATAAAATGCTCTTGTGCCTTGAAGGCATGAAGAAATGGCTCTGGCACACTGGCTATAAATGAGGGGACCTTCTGACTCTATCTCAGTAGCTCCAGTTGGTGGAACCTTGTATTTTGGCTTCATAAAAGACTTCTGAACAGGTCTTTGGTTCTCAGAGCGGGGTGTCTCACCACCCTGTGTGATCCTGCCTTTTATGCTTGGCATGTTGCAAATCTCTCCTCTTGGTGTGGCAACTTGTCATGCACTTGAGGAGAAAAAGGAAGGATGGTTGAGGAAGTGCAGAAGATCACCTGTTCCTCATCACAGCATGCCATTCCTGCTGAGGAAACGGCCGTCTAACCCCTGACAGCCTCCTCCTCCTCGTATACCAAGACATACCTCCATCAGAGTGGGATGTGAGGCTGAATTCAAATTATTCTGAAGCTCCTAAAGACCCTTGGCTGTGATCTGGTAGGTATGTGGCTATATACAAGTGGCTTACACTGGAGGGTCTCACAACTGCTCAGTTAACAAGAATGTGATGTTACAAACTGGGAAACTTTGTATTTCTGGGATGGGGCTCCTTTTCTGCCATCCGCCCTGGTGCCACGGTGAAGCTGGTGGCTATCACATGCAGTTCAGCATCTCTTTTTTGCAAAGAGGATAGCTGAACGGCTGCACTCCCACCAGGCTACTACATAAACATTCATCAAAATTACACTTTACCTGCTTTAATGTATCTAAATCCTACTATAGAGCAGACTTCTGTTTTCAAGAACACAGCATATTCTTTTATGATGCCAAAATAAATAGGAGGTAGGAGACAGGGATGAAACAGAGCTAAGGAGGATTTTCTGCTGAGTGAATGTTTGGATTGTAAACTCTATGGGGGTTTGTACTGTATCCACACTTGTGTTCTGAGGACGCTGATCTCCCTACCAGTGTCCAACAATAAATAAGGTTTTGCAAAGAGAATAAATAAAGTTTTGCAAAGAGACATAAGGCTGCAGTCTGTCCAAAGCCAAAAGGCAGCAAAGAGGCTCGTTAAGAGGTGCAGAATCTATAAGAAAACACAAAGATGCAATGCCTTTGGAAAACGTGCAAATTAGAAAAGAATTTCATAGAATTAAGTGAAACACAAAATAATAAACAACTAAACTGTGACCCAAACTATTCCTTGCACTTGGCTTCCCCCTTGTCCTCTCTGCTGACTCACTGGCACCAGGGCATGCTCCAAGTGTAGGGGCAGAAATAGGGACAATTAGTGATGATGGAATCAAATATTGCTAACATGCTCCCAAAGCAAATGCAACACTTTCTTCCTATCTGCCCTTGCCTGAGTGCACTATTGCCAGAGATCCACCTCATCTAACAAATGCACAAAAAGAGGATGCCTCACCCCATCTGTTTGGTGATCTTGGCATAACCTGCCCTTCCAGGAAGTTTCTTCTTAACCCCTGAGAAATAGATAACCCTGTTTGGTCTTTGTCCTACCCAGTGATCCAGAATTAGTAGCAAAAAAATATATTCTTTGCATCCTTGCTAATATTTTATATTCATACCTTTCATGTGAAAATTTTATATAATTTCCTTTTATCTGTTTGTTGTCTTTCAGTTTTGCTATCTTCTTGCTGTTTAATTATTAAGAGGAGTAAATAGAATCCCAGTGTCCTGTTTTACATCATTATCTTTACACTTTTTCCTTTCCTAGGACAAATGGATTATGGTTTTTTTTTTTTCTCTGAAGCAAATCTGCCTGATCTTTTAAGCATTTTAATCCTTTATACGTGGGTTCTGTGAGCAGCATGTAGCATTATAAAAATTAGTGTTGTTTCTGTCCCACTGTTGATACATTACCTGTTCTGTTGCTGGTCGTGGTACATGAAGTAGATGTGTTCACTGAATTTTCCTTTTTGTCACATGGGATGGAGTGCGAAATCAAGATGGCAGGGACAGAAAGAGACTGGGGAGGTGCCGTAGGGCAGATCAGGAGTTACTGGGGTGTCACTAAGAAGTGACATGGTGCTCTCTCCTCCATGTGGGCCATGCTGGGGAAGAGCAGGAGGGAACAACGGGGGAGCCCACAGCCCAGCAGAGCTGGTGGCAATGGGCAGTTATTGGTTTCTGCGTCAGCTCATGAGTGAATGACGGGAACGACCTTTCCCAGCAGCATCAGGCGAGCCCACAGTTAAGGCACCCTGTATGAAAGTGTGGTGTAGAGAGCAGCTTTTCAGACCTCCTTCCTAAACTTTCTTCCCAATTTTCCCCTTCCCAGGCTTCACATTTTTCAGGTTTCTACCATCTGTATTGCCTCAGACTTTTTCTTTGATTTGTTTTTACTCTCCTTAAAGTTCTTATGTTACTTAGCTTCATACTGTTGACTTTTAAGTGGGAAAGGCTTGAAAATAGATATTTATTTGTTCATTTGGAAAAACTTCACCATTATTTAGACCACCTAGAAGACTAAACCCTGCCAGGGTACCAGTGACCCTTCCTGTGTCCTTTACTTAAAGGAATATACTGTAAATGAGGATAAATAACAACTTCTTTTCTTCTAATGCAGGGAAAGTTAGAAATGACTGAACAAATAAGACGGATATGTTTGGTTGCTCGCTGGCAGATATTTGAGATCATACTCTGATTAGCTACATTTGCAGCACTTTTTCTTATTGCCATGCTTTCAGATTTGTATGCTTGCAAAACCATTAAACTGTTAGATGGCATATGCAAGAAGTCTTATGTTGCTTTCATATGTGTGTTTTAAAAAATATGGTATAAAGATATCTAACTCTAACATAGTGTCTTTCTTTAGCGGGTATCAAGGCTCAAAACAAAGGGGATTAAATTATTTTATGTCCAATGATGGGGAACCTGGAGGATAGAGAGGAGATATCAGTTCCTTCAGTGCATCTCACAGGTCCATGAAGAGCCAGAAGCTGGTCTACTGAGTCCTCTAGTATCTTCTTTTTAGTCCTCTATTTTCTGGGGAGCAAAGGTGTTGGGGCACAGCATATCATTCGACTACTTCCTAGGCTTTCCGCACAGACTTTGCAGCCAGGGTTGTTTCTCCTCTAAACAGGTTTTTGAGTTGAAGCAAAACTGTTTGCCCCAGTGTTTGGCTGAAGGATGTGGATCCTCTAACTTACACTTAAATAGGGGCTCATCTCTAACTTACACTCAGGGAGGTGTTTGCTGTGGTAGTCCTCAGCTGCAAATCAGCGTATATGGGGCTTGCAAGACACTCCCTGACAAAATGTTGTTTTACAAACTTGAGATATTTTCTGAAAAATGCCATCTGACTGTGATAATTGCCAAAGAGCAGTGTTTTTGAGGCACTGTTGCTGAACCTAAGATTTATGTCAAGCACTCAGTGAACTCTTTTCTTTTCACTTTTAATTCGAAGCTCTGCAGACAGCACTGCTCCGTTGGTCAGCTGCGTGGGTCATTGAACTGTGGCCACACAGAGCACACTTTGGGAAACTACTACCAGAGCTCGAAAGAGTGGTATTAGCTCATGATTTGCTACACTTAAGTAGTGTTCCCGAAGGACCAGGGTACTGGACTGAATTTTCAGAGCTCTGAATTCATCTCTGGCTTTGCCATTTATTTTTGTAGTGGTCTTAGGCAATTGCTTTCCTCCACAGTCACTTAGTTGTTGCTCTTTTCACCTTAAAGAAAGATAATTGGTAAAAGACTTGATGAGGCTATGGAGAAACTACAGTCCTCAAGTTCTGCTTAGCTGTCCGAAGCTGGGCCTTTATGCCTTGTTTTTTCTTCCGTAAAGTGAAGATATCAACACTCCAAACTGAAACCTCCTAAGCTGGGAGGCTTAATGAATATTCATGCAGTGGTCTGAAGAATAAGTGCATAAGAATTTTCCAAATAATAATCACACCTGCTGACTTTTATTCCAAGCCCGCTTCCACCCTTGCTCTTTCATGATTTCAAAATATAGTCTCTCTGTGCCGCAGAACTGAGACCGTTGCTGGGAATTTTATAATGAACATTTCAGAGTTGTGCATGTGGTTTGCTTGAATATGATGACAATTTTCACCTCTTCTTTTACTTCTCCGTGTTCTTCTTGTTTCAGACTTGTAGGCTAAGCTGATACAGTGGGATACAGTTTCACTGTAGCCTGTGAAATAATTTTTGTCAGTGTCATCATGTCAGAGAATTACGCTACCCACATATAGCACGTATCCAGGCTGCGCCCTGGCACGTGCAGCAATCAGTTGGTGGCATTGGTGGGGGAGATGTATTGGCGTGGTTGAGCGTTTTTATTCAGAAGCATTTATTCTTTCTCAGTATGGGAGGGTAAAAAGTGAAATCTGAGTAGTTTTAATTAATCCATGCTGCAGATGATCTCTGGCTTGGCTTGAAATCCAATCCTCTTCCTCACTACTGGACTTAGGTAAGCCATTTGCCTTCAGGCTAGTGCAAGCCAGGAATGTAGATCTGGGGGCCCAACGTAGCCTGTGATTGTCCTCCCAGGCAGGACTCCTTGGATTTGGTGAGGAGCATTGTATGCTGAAATTGGGTGTCCCTCTGAGCCCGCACCTCCCCGTTTGGCAGCGGCACAGCATCCTTCTGCTCCATGTCAGGCTAATTAGGTGAGGGGCCCCGGGGGCTGAGAGCACTGCCAGGATGGCTGTCAGCATCTGACTTCTTGCCAGCCATCTGAGGCAGTTTGGCGTTATAGATCGAGGAGAGCCTGGAAACTAGAAAATCATGAACGCTTACATGGTTCTGCCATCATCATCATCATTTTTATTATTTATTAGCACCTGCACATCTGGTCAAGCCATGCTGCAGCATGCGCAGAGGCAGCTCCTGCCAGTGGGGTCTGTCCCCATTCACACGGCTGTGGCCCTGGGACAGCCCTGTAATGTCAGGGAAACCTGCAAAGTGGTGTAGAAATTTATTAATAAAATTAAATATTATTAAAGTTATTAATAGCGTAATCGTAAATTTATATGCTTTGAACGATTTTTTCTAATTCTCTAATACAAATATCTAATCGTTTGCTATATATGGGTTTGGGCTTTTTTAAGGTTTAAGGAAAACTTATCTCTTCTTCAAAAAGTCCTTAAGGACTTTCCACTGCATCCAGGTCACATGATTTAGAGCCACATTTTCATTACAAAAGCCAAAGACAAAAATAGACAACACTGTCAAAAAAGGATAAAATTAGTCAGATTATCTTGAGAGGGCCACAGCTTGATTTGGATTTTCAGATGTGCTAAGGGTTAGATTATCTCAGCAGCCGTTGACATTGGGAGAACTTTTCCATTAATGGGAATCGTTAGACAAATGCTGTTTGGATCTGAGATTTTGTCTCAAACATTCAATGTTATACATTCCATGTGGATATATTTGGTCTATAGGGCTAATTTGATGTTATAGCACAGAAATGATGTTGACCCCAAATTTGTGGATTTAGAGAACTGCAGAATGTGCAATTTTGCCCGTATTTGCTGGTGTCCCCAGGAGGGAAATGTCAGGTGTTCCTGCTTTAGGACATGCACAGAACTGCTCCAGCATGCAGTGTGGATGGGACAGCGGCCCTTGATGTTTCCTATCTCTCCTTGTGATACATCAGGAAATCGGACACAGAGGACCACCTGATTCTTTCATACTGAGATCTCTCACTATTGCCTGATCCTGGGATAAAAGGGATTTCTAAACAGCCTGAATTTGGGACTACAGTCCCATGGAGCTCCGCAGAGCGTTAATTTAGGTACAAGTAGATCTACGGTGGTGTTCCACCATAAAGTTATTCTAGCATAACTAGGTATTGTACCTAAAAACTGTATCAGTCCCCTGCTCCAGTACATCCTGTGGCTGCACAAGCACATGTGCCAGCCCAGAGAAGAGGCAGGAATGATAGCCTGGGTTTGAGAAGGGTACGCGTGGCTGCTCCTTTTGGTGGCAGTGCTGAGTTATGCTCCACGAAGGTCTTTGTGGTACTAAGCCTGCCTCAGTTTCCCATCTGTAAACCAGAGAGAGTGCTACTTTGTAACCCAAAAGGGTGGTAGGAAAATGAAATAGTTAATGGGTCTACAGTGCCTTGAGAATGCAAATTACTTTCTAAAAGTTACATGATAATATTTGCTCTCCTACTTCTCTCACTTGAAAAATTGCAAAGGTTTTTTTTAGAATCCATGCCTTCATCATAATTCATGTCTTGATTTGGCTATTAGTCAGTTTTCGTCAGTTTGCCATCTGGAATGAAAAGAAAGTGTTAAGCTGATTTTGCCTTTCTTTGTACGTCCTTTAAGAAAAATTGCGGGCAAAAAAGTGTAATGATGGGAAAACAGATTAAAGCAGCGTAGAAGAGAAGAAAACTCTTTACCACAAGTGCATGTTTGCATCTTTTCTATAAACAAACTATTTAACTGAGATAAACCTTTTTGGTTTTCTTCAAGGAATACTGTTAAGGTTCATGGACTCCGAATGACCCACTTCTTGTTTTTCTTCTCATGCTCCTTCCTATTCACGGGAAAGCCCGGCCTTTTTGAAGCACCTTTCTGCCATTCTCAAATGCCTCCAAAGTCTCCAAAACAAAGACTTATTTAAATAGTTTCCATTTTTCCACTGGACTTTTCTGCCTTTTGCCAATTGTCTGTCATTGTCTCGCTGCTAGGAGGTGAAGGAGATCATCTTGCATTATTTTATTGCTAATATGTATATATGTCGTGAGCCTCTGCAAACAGGGGGGCAGAAGTGGAAAGGACTAGGACATGATGGAGCATTTTATCCTTTCTTATATATTTTTTAGTTTTAGCAGCTTATTCGCTGTAACCATGGTGCTCAAAGTATAGCTTATGAAAAAAAATGGTTGCAACCTTTCTTCTTAGAAGTTTCTTCACTGCATTTTCAAACTGCTTTGAAAAGGAGTGAAGGGGTTTGGTTTTTTTTTTAGATACATATGTTCCTCTAGAATTCCCTTAAAAACTATCAAAGTGGATTTGACTGCTTGCTTTCTTATTGTAAATAATTTCTAACTCGAACGATGAAAAGTACACGTAGGGTAAAATCGTTTTTACTAGGAGGCTTTTAAAAATACTCAATTTGATAATGTTCCTATAAGCAGTTTCCAGCGTGTCTTGCATGGAAAAGAAGAGAACAGATTTCTATCTCAGAGTTTTTCCCCTGAAGCCTGTGAAATTAGTCCTTCTCTAAAACCAGTATGGTGCAATTTATATATAGGGAATACCTCTTTGAGACTTGCTGTGGATTAAAGGCCACAGAATTAAGATTTGTATGAATATGCTAATGTCAAGGACTTTATGGCAGTACATACTTGATTCTTCTCACATTTCTGCTTTTCTTCATGCAGTGCAAGTCAGATGCAAATAGGAAACTATTAGGAATAAATGATCGAGATGATAAAATGCAATTTTCGTTGCTTCCTTAATGTCCATGATTGGCAAACAGCCTGTAGAAATTGGGCTAGGAGATGTAATTTATACAAGGAAGACCAGCCCTGAGTTTTCCGTACATTTGCTTGTGAAAGACCTTTTTATGTTCTTTGAAAGAGATTTACACTTTATTAATTTACTTTTTAGCTCTGATGAAAGCATATGGGGGAAGAGGAAGAAGGGAAAGTAAGGGAGCACAGACCAGGAGGAGCAAGATTCAGTCCGATTTGGTGCACTGAAATGAAGCATTTTGGTCTCTCTTGATGAAGGAAGGATCCTGTCAGATTAGAGGCCACTGTCGCCCCATTTTGAGTTGCAAAAAGGGTTGCATGCGTATCCTAATAATTATCTGTAATGCTAAGGAACACAGATGTAGCATTAGCTTCTGACTCAAGCAACCGACGAATTAATTTTCAAGTGAGCAGCAGCAGAAGCAGATGGTGAGATGAGGCAAGGATGCAAATGTTTGCCATCGATAGCTTTTACCTTTGTGTAATGGCAGTGGCTGATGCCGGGCTGAGCCAGTGGGGCCCGATCGCTGCCCAGCCGCACCAGCTGGTCCTTCCCCAGCCTGGCTGCCAAGAGATGCTGCACAGGGCTCATCTGCGCACGGCTACGGGCCTGACACGGGTTGTTTGTGCTATGATGCAATGGGATAACTTTTATATAGAGTCAGCACATTTTTTATAATAACTGAGACCAACAGATGCAGCAGTCTGTGGTTTCCTAGTTAGGTTACGAGTCTGTGCAAAACAAAGCTCAGGAAAATATGCAAACTTGCTATAAACTGAACTCTTTGCTGTTTTTTTTTTCTTGGGGGAGGGTGCTGGGTTTTTGCCTTTGAGATCTCAGTGGGCAGACATTTGGCAGCGCATCTTCTTTGTTACTGAGGAATACAGGAAGAACTGGGAAGCACCTTTTGTCTAATATTGTTAAACAAGCCATCCAGGACCTTATCCAGCGATACAAGGCACGAGATCGATGGCACACTGAACCCTTGGTGAAGCTCATGTTGATCAGGATATTCCCTCAGCTGTGACAGGAGACTGGTGAGGACAAATGGAGTTGCAGTGATCCTCCTAGTCATAAAATGTGGCTTCCTTGCCCAAGTGATATTGCTGAAGTATGCTCAGAGGTAGCTGTGTATTTTGAATAGAGGGTTTTGTTCTGGATCCAATGGTCCATTTTTATCTTTATGGTATCCATCAGCTGACACAAGCAGGCAATCGTGCGGAGAATATACTGAGGATATGTGTAAAGTGCATTTTTTCTCTCTCACGGCCAGATATGAAGTTTTTGGATGCCGTAACAGTGAGAAGCTGGTGTTGCTTGTGCTGTTCAGTTCTGTGGCAGCACGTTACCAACAGTAAATTAGCTCATTGACCTCAAAAAATGCACCCAGCCTCAGGGTGTAGGAGCGTGGGCTGATACCTGTTACAGTTCTCCTGGAATGATTTTTTTACCCTGGACTTTGCTGCCTTTGCTTTTGTAGCTATAAAGTGCTTCGACTGCTATGCTACGCCTCTGGTAATATTAACATTTTGGACATACATCCTCAGAGCTTTGAAATACTTTCGTATAGGAGAATAATTTTAAATGTCACCTCCCTGTTGGAAAGGGCCAGCTGTGAGGGGGAAGGATGGAGCAGGCGCAGCCGGCCAAGCAGTGCCCGTGCTGGCGCCGGGGTACGTCCCGGCAGCAGCCCTGTTCTCTCATCCTCTGTGCTGCATCCTCCTGCTGCTGGCAGGATGAACAGACATCCGACTGTTTGTCTACTTTGCTCCTGTTGCACAGGAATGAAATTACTGCCTTTCAGATCTTAATAACTGTAACACGGATTTTTTTTTTTTCTCTGAACTCATCCTGTTGTGGTTAGTGAAACAGATCAGAAGGATTGGGACTTTTTTTTTTTACCATGGGAAAATGTTTGCAAGGTCTGGCCTAGAGGTAGATAAAAAAACCAGTTGCATGACGAGACACAGCGCAACTGTTAAGCAAGGGGGAATGTGAGCATTGTTGTTGAAGGGACTGCTGAAAGAAAGAGGGATTTCATGGGAGAGAGGGAGGTTGCTTGGCAGGGAGAAGGGAGGCTGTTCCAAACATATGGGGCAGTGTAACCAGACGTAGAAAAACTGGATAGTGTGTGGCAAACAGAATTATGAGTGCTGTAGTCCATTTCGGTGTCCGGCCTCACACTTCATCTTCCTGCAGATCCAGCTCACCATGAGTCTTCAGAATAACTGTTGGTAGTATGAGAAAGACGGAGTTTTCTTTAAAAGCTTGTGCAGTATCCAGTATTTAATGTTTCAGGGATCTGACGGTGCATTTTGAAGGCTACCATGAAGAAATAAGTTCACTAATTTCAGTGGTTCTGTCCATCTTATGACACACTATACAGTCAGTAATTAAAATGATGTATCACTTACTGATTTTTAAAGGAGGAGTTCATGGTTTGTATTTCATGCCATGAAATGCTCAAGTCTTCTGAAATGTAATGGTCTGATACCTTGTTTTCTGCCTGATCAGTGCTGGAGACAAAACCCACCATTTATCAGTACTCTGGTTATTGAAAATATTTGGCTTTGCCATTAGTGTATTTCATATGGTTCACTGGGTGGCTGTTGGTGACACGGTGACAACATCTTACATCAGTTTTGTGGGGTCTAAATCCATTCATGAAAATTGTTCCAGAGTGGTTGTGATCCTTCTTCTACAGCATGCTCAGTCTCGGGCCCCATCGCAATAATATTGCCCATCTTTTGTCAGGGCAGTGAACCTTACATGCATACAGCTGCATTTCTTTAAAACTATCATAGACACCTCCTGCATTGTGCTAGAATATTTAAATGAGGATGTTTCTGGATATTTTTAAAGCTGGCAGTATGAGATTTTGTGACAAAATAACATTTTGAATTCCAGCACAGTCCTTAGCTCAACTGGCAAAATATCTGCTGACTTATTGCACCAGCATATCGCTAGTGTGTTCTTTAACACCTCTTCTTTTCTAACAAATAGGTGAAAATGCACTTTTTTGACTTCTAAGTCTCCTACTTTAAGGAAATAGAACTTAGTTTCTGGGACGTAAATTTTCATAGATTTCTAAAAAGTACTTGCTGACTTTATCTGCTTTTAGAAAGTGTAACCTTCACTTATAAACACATTTACGGAGACAAAAAAGGGGCCTTGAAGGTTGCTCTGTGGAGCTCCATTAGCAAGTGTGAATTCCACTCTTGGCTGATCCCTTACCTCTAGTTAGTCTGTTTGCTGTGGCTGTCCTTTGGAGCAGTCTCTGTCCAAGCCCAGGGGCACCTGGACCAAATCCAGGCTCCCAGTGCTCACTGTGCCAGTTGGCACAGTGGGGTTACATAGGGAACCTTTGGTCAGTCTTATTATGGATGCTGTAGAGGTGTGCTGAGTGAAGGAACTGAAAGGAATAATTTGCCTGTGGGTGGCTGAGCTTGACTTTTTTTTTTCAGAAACTATAAAATTAAAAGTTTGTTGAATTTCCTGTCTACGTAGTAATCATGAAGGAGAACCAGAAAGAGGAGAAATCAGAGAGACATTGATGTATTTCAGACAATCAACTTGAGGGCTACATGGGACAAAGGGAATGGAAATTCCCCATTTTAGAATTACAACTTTCCTACTTTATCAAGCTAGCTGAATCCACTGTTCAAATGCATACATTGCTGTTTTCAATAGGGAATATATTTCATGGTTACATTTACGGATCATGTGTGTCAGAGATGGGTCCAAGTGAATGGTACACCAAAGAAGTTCAGCAAAGTGATACAAGTTGTGTGTGTGCATGCTGGAAAAAAAGCTTTGAAGGCATAGCTTAGGAGGAGACCTGCTCCATATCACCCATTGATGGATTTGCTCTGCCACCAGCCCTACCTATGTGTCACCAAACAGTAGGTCCTCACTTTCATTACCCGCCTGGTGCCTCAAACCCTGCTTTCTATTTTCTGCTGCAGAACAGTGTCAGATCTGGTACCGAAAAATTTCTCCATTGGTACCACACAATTCCAGTGCAAGGGGCTAAATAGTGAATACTTTATTATTATTATTATTATTATTATTATTATATATGCTTCTTTGTGAACACTTCATTTACTGTTATCATCTTGACTGTGTCTTGGTTTCTGAGCTGGTTTCAACATGTTGATTTTCAATTCTCCATAAAACCATGAATGTCGTGGGACAACTTATCTAAGACATTGCTCCTTTTTGAGCATGAGACTATGAAAAGCTGTTTTAGATGGGTGCTTGTGAGGGAGGGCCAGCGTTATGAAAGAAGATGCTCACTGCAGGATATTCTCCCTTAAGGTCCCATATATTTGCAACTGCTTCTCCCTTTGGTCTCTAAAAGTCTATGCTGGAGATGTAGCAAAGCTCACTTTCCTTCTGGCCTGGAAAATCAGTCTAAGAGTACAGACTAATAAACGGGGAATTTTTATGGTGATATTTATCACGATGGTGGGATTTTATGAAATTTCGGTTGCATTTATGTCCTTATTCAGAACAGAGGTCTAGGAATGAGTCAACAGGAATAGTGGGAGAAGGTGCTGATTTTAGGGCTCCTGTTTATGTGTCCTCCAGATTTTTGAATGAGGCCAAGAAAACTGTGGTAGAGAAAGGATACTCTAATTTTCTGGCAGTCTAACATTGCCTTAGAGCACTGGATCCTCTGTGTCTTCAGAGTTGCATCATGAACCAAGTATTTCAGACTTGTCTTCCCAGGAGGCTGACAATGACCAGGTATTCCTCATTCCCTACGCATGGAAATCAAGGTCCTGTGAGCAACCTGATAAAAGTGCAGAGCACTCTTAATCAGTTGGTGTCCGGGAGAGCTGTGCTTGCACGAGTCAAGTTCTGCATGGTTTCAAGCACTTTGAAAAACTGGGTATTTCAAACAGGATCCAGAATCAGGAGCTCCTTCTATTTCTGCTCTTAGTTCCTTCTCCAAAATGAGGTGATACTGCCTGTGCAATTGTGCTTTGTAGCAAACTTAATTTGTGAATCACATGGACAATCTAAGGGTGAATGCCATCGAAAAGCTCATAAGAAAACTAATATTTCTGCATTCCATGCAACACATAAAAGAGTGTGAAGTCCCTAAAGCCCAGAGCCACCCCTGGATAAGGAACAGAGCACACAAGATATTAAATAACTGCTATATATATTCATATATTCACCATGATATTCACAGTGTTCAAACATTTTTTGCTATGAAGGATTTGTGGAAACCTTGTTGAGCATTCTTTACAGATTTAAAAAAAAAAAAAAGATTTCCATTTTTATGTTAATGGTTCTTCACCTATGGGGCTTGAGTTTCAAAGCTACCTTAAGCTCTAATTTTTTTTCTGTTGACTACGATCTACTTCTCACATAATGAAAATCTCCAAAATAAGAGTAAGGGGTGACAGTAAAGGAGACAGGTGTTTCTTGGGGCACTGGTGTGAGGTGGGAACGATGTATTTTCCACCTGAAGAGAGATTTCAGCTCTCACCAGTCTGCTCTCTATCAGTGTAAATTACGTTTCTTTGTTTTTATTTTCTTAAGATAAATCTGTATCAATGTGTACATCTATTTAGAGAAATTTTCAAAAGCCTGACAGGAAAAGCAGAACATGCTTCTCTCTTTGGGAAGAGCATCAGACAATAAGCAATTTATGGTAGAAGTTACTCATTGCATAAGGGACCCAGCAGTGAGAACAATGGTATAAAAAAGTGGTTTAGGATACAACAAAAATTGATTTTTTTCCATCTTCACATACAAATGTGAGGACTTCTGGATCTGTTCTTATAAAACACAATATTATCTCATTTCTGGCTTTAAATTGGCTGCAAACAGGACGCCTAGAGCACCAGATTCACACAGTGCAAACTAGTCTCGGGTTGTATTGCACATATGGCTGGCATGATCGGACTCAGGACTTCTTGAACAATTTTTAAGTTTGGTATTTGACATGTATAATAAAAATTGTATTGCTGAATACAAAAAATACCAAATGCTGCTCCGCAGTTCCTACCATTGCCATATTTGTATTTCTTTGTCATTGTTTTACTATTCTGTTTTTCCATTCCATTAACTTCATTAACTTACTGTCTCCCATTTCTGCTGGATATGTAATTATTCATAACTTTGAAAGAAATCCTAATCTAAAACCAGATCTGTGTGCAGCTGAGGAACCAAGGGAAGAACTCACAAGGTGTCCTGCAACCTTCGCTTTCTTTTACTCCCGCTGGTTATCTGCTTCAGTGTATCTCAGCCTTAACTGAGCCCCGTCTCCTCCTGAGACCTGGAGTCTGGGGCAGCCTTTCACCTCCTACCACAGATTTTCTGTCTCCTTTTTGCATCACTGCAGTGACTGCTTATCTTTTGTGGTTTGGTGTAATGGAGGAGTTGAGCTAATGCAGGAACCAGCGAGCAAGACCTTGAATGTCTTGTCCTGATGAGATGATGTCATCTGATACATTTGGAGATGGTTAAATGGAAGAAATTTCCATTTTCTGCCCTAGTAGGGTAATGAGAGTCTGAAAAGAAAACGCAACCTGAATGCTCACAGTGAGCACAGAGATGGGAGGGTGAGAGTCTTGCCCAGGCTGCTGGGCGTAGGGTTGGAGTGAAATCCGTGTTCTTTTGCTTTACAAGGTAGGTTACATT
>WAAD01013652.1:265270-361020 GCA_013389945.1 Fregata magnificens
AACATATTATGAGTTCAGTGTAGCTAATCAATACTTAAATAAAAATAAATGCCTGTAGTACTAATTTTTTTCTTTTTTCTTTTTCCCTTTTTCTATTTTTTCTTTTTTTCTTCTTTCTTTTTTTCTCTTTTTTATTTCTTCTTTTTTCTTTTTCCTTTTTTTCTATGAGTCTGTGAACTTGCTTAAAAGGAGACATTCCTCTCCAAAGTCTGTGGCAGTGCTTAAGCACTGGTTTGGACTTTAAAAAATAAACTCTTTATCCATCTACCTTATGCTACCTTACACTCCTGCATTGCTGTCACTCATTGCATGGCTGTAGCTGATTGAATAGGATTTTTGTTTCTTGTCCAAACATTCCTTAATGCTTTCCCACCTCTTGTTTTATCACCCAACAGCAGCATTTGGAGCTCTGATAGCTTTTTCGGAAAGCTGGTTTTGTGAAAGCCAATTTCTTGAAAACTGAAGCAGAAGGAAGAAAGAAAAAGAGGAATACATGTGGGTTGTGGCTGAAATGATCCCTTGACACTCACTGAGGTTGATCATAAATATGCATGAGACAGGAGGAGTTTTTAGTAGCTGTGTTTTGCCTCTCTTGCCCCGAGCTGTCTGGAAAGAGAGCTTGTGACAGTCTGGGGAGCTCCAAATTTTAAACAAAAGATGATTGTTATGAGTTTTTAGAGAGGCTTGAATATCATTATTTTTATGTTAAAACACTCCGATGACAACCTTTGTATGTGTTTTACTTGCTCCATGCTAATTCTTCATCCTTAGGGCTTCATCTGCGATTTAGGGTTCACCCCTTTTTCATACACTTTTACCATTTCTTCTTGTAATACCATGGACCCCAAGATGATCACTTCTACTTTCTGGAGCAGGTCTTGAGCATACTTAACAGGTAGAGTTCATCACACCTTATACACCGTCATTAATAGGACAGCAAAAAGGGCCAGTGCAACCATGAGAAAACTCTTCTATTGAAAAGTCTTGTCTTTTCACTCTGTTCTTCAAACAGCATGCCTTTTCATTTCTTGCTGGATAGAATTTTGATAGAGTTTTCAAATATGTCATCTAGTTTCTGGTAGGATATTGAGGAAAGTAAAAATCTTTCCTAGTGCTAAATATACTACTGCTGCCTGCTTCCAGATTTTGTGTATTCCTGTGTGAAATTCTTTTCCTAGGTAACGATAAAGTCATCATCAAAGGAGCTTTTTCATTAATTACTGGATTTTTGTAACTGCATTATAGGATTGAGTGGAAGCAAGTCAAAGTGATTTTTGTGCTTTTCTTCATCATTTAAAGATTTTTGTCTGCTTGTGGCTCTTCCTAATGTCTCTGATATTTATATCTTTATAAAATACAGACATGGTTTCCCCAGCGGTATTCTGTTATGAGCTTTTTAATAAAATATTCAAATGACAACATCCAAAACTAAGGATGATGACACTATTTCAGTAGAAATGGGTATAAACACGCAGTTCACGCTCTGTTTTTGATTCAAAACTAGATCATATGTCTGGTCTCTCCACTGTTGCTTGTGTACCCAAATGCCAGTGAGGCTTTTTTGGCAGGGCGGGAGAGTCTGTATGTTCCAAGGAGTTTTTACACATTGGATCTTAGTAGGCTTTAATCAGATCTTGAAACAGAATAATTTTTAATCATTCAGCCACCAGCTTTAACTTTTTTCTGAAGAAAGTCCCAAAGTATCAGACTGCTAACAGTATATGGAGGCTTAGATTTTTAAGAGGTGACAACATAGATGCATTGAAATTGGCCCATGTGGTGTATGAGTTAGAGAACATCTTATTTATGTAGTCCAAAACTGCAGCGTGAACATTTTTCAGAGAATAAATACTATTATAGGATTAGGCCTGTATTTCGTTTAATATAGCCTTGCAATAAATGACCATAAAGGCAGGGTTAAGGCTGGGACATCCACTTTGAAAATCTCTTAGTGGTTGCCAAATATAGTGCTTTTGTGTGTGTGTGTGTGTGCACACGTGCACGTGCGGGCTTGTATTGGGTTGTGTTTGGATTGAAGCACACCTATTCTCAATACCTGATCTTCATATATAGCTTGAAGATTGGCATCAATATTATCCATAAATCCAATCAAATATGTTCCAGGAAGTTAAATGGGATTCCCCCCCCCACCCCCCAATGAAAGTAGGGCTCAAAATGCTGACATAGATTTTTGGCTTTCCTGGAAGATGTGCTTTAGGTAAGTACAAGTCTCTCCACTAACAGAGGAGTAGCTCCTCTAGATGAAAGTCCCTGGCCTATATTGTACAGAAAGTCAGATTAGGTGATTTCCTCTAGTGGATCTCATTGACGTGGTCTGTTCTGGCCTTTAACATCTGTAAATGACAAACTAAACGGAGAACAGAAGATTTAAGCTCAGAGAAATTTGATTCAGCAACGTGCAAGGAACTGATCAAGAGGATCTTCTAAAACTTTGAAGCTCAATTTTAATTCATATTTCTATGATAGATTTCTATACCAACATATTTGTATACATGCATTTATAATAGACACACAAGCATGGAACTGCATTTACTTTGTGTGGGGTTTGTATTGTATGGACAAGACAATAATTAATAAAAATACTTCGTGTCATCCTTCCTGGATTTGTCTTTCTTTTTCTTTAAAAGTTCTTCAGCAGATATTAGTAAACGGGAAAACGCTTTCGGGTCATTTGTGGTATGGCAAGGTTAAGAGATACTGTAATTGCTGTGAGTGACCAAAAAACAATCTGACCATTCTTTTAATGAGCTCATCCTTGTCTTTTTTTCTGGTTTAAGCAACCTTGAAATCGTGTGTGTGATATAGCACTGCTCCTGTGATTTTTTTTAATCAATTGGAAGTGAAAACTTTATATTCTTTAAAAAATGGTTATAGGCTAGTGCCCATAAATGTAGATTTGGAATAATTGCATCATCATCTCTTTCAGTCCCAGTTGGTTTTAGTTCTGGTTTGGAACAAAAACTACAGTGTGATGTAATTGCCTTCCTCTGATTATTTTTACCTTGGTGTATTCCGTTGCTGGCTTGTGTATATAGTTTTTATGTGCTGTCATTTGAAAAACTTTAAAACTCTTGAGAGCCAGTCTTGGAAACCCTTCTGGATGTATCATTGTTTTTTATTTGTGCATGGCAATTGCAGCAGCTCATTAGGGGCCTATAATTCCTATTGAGCATAGAATGGACTTCTCATCATTTAATATGGAATGTGATTTTGCTCCTCAGCCGAGCTAAAATCTGCTTACTGTTGTGATTACCATCCCTGGGCTCCACCCTGCCTTTCACCACCTGCCACTTACAAGTAATTCCTTTGGCAATGAGAATACAGCCAGAACTGTCAAATAAATTGGCCCCCTTTTGAAAGCCTTCTGATTATTATTCTTATTTTGTGGTGATGTGAGATTTCCAAGGGTACTCTCTCACTGGAGGAGTATGTTTTTCTTTGGGACTTGCATCACCCTCTCATTTTTAGTCTCTGCTTCAGAAGTAATGATTGCTTACTGAAAATATGCATTATGTGGATTTTCTATTATCCAGTTCCATTACTTTTTGTGAGCACATCATTACATTTCGAGGAAGGAGAAGAGAAGATTCTTCAATCCAGAAAATAAGCCAAGGATTGACAACAGGCAAACTTGTTTTTTCCTGAGTACGTCCAAGCTTATTTGTTACCATCTTAGAAAAAAGAGGTTTCAGTTCCTTATTTAAATACTTTAAATGCACTCTGTGGCAGTATTTCTGTTCTTCGCTTAAGCAGCAAAAGTATTAAAAAAGAAAAGCGCATTTTTAAGACACATGGAAAGAGTGTTTCTTACTAGCTGAGAACAGTGTTTGTTTCCCTTTTTTCTTTTTGGATGTTTGACATCATTGCATATGTATAAAGTGAAATTCAGGACTTCCTTCCTTCACACTTTGATGTTTGTGATGCTATTAGCTCCCACAAAAGAAAATACAACCCCACTTTAATCCTGATAGACAAATAAGAGAAGCAATGTCTAAGTATTTATGCCTAGCAATCTACAACAGCTACTAACAATTTTATTCTGTTGTCATACTAACATTTTAAAGTAGCTTTTTACAACTGCTTACTTGAAGTCAGTGTCATATGCCTGTAAGCATACAAAGGCAGGAAGAACAAGTCTTCTCACGCTCTGTATTCCTTTATGATGCACTATTAGGTATTTGAACCGCAGTGCTGGACACCGGGCCAAATGTATCACTTACAGTGAATGTGTTACTAAGGCAGTGGTTTCGAGATTTTTTAAGCATTGTCTCACTGGTATCAGCTTCATCTTGTCATCCTCTATCAGTCCTAACCGAGGCTTTATTTTTTTAAATCCTCTGCTGAGTGCACTTAAACTGCTTCCAGTAACTTAGGTGGCTTTGTCATTGTAGGTCCACGAACTGTGGTCACCAGTGACTGCAATGCAGATTTCCTCCAAAGACATGGAGGAGGAGGAGGAGGCCATACGTTTATGTGATGAGGCCTCAGGAGAGATTTGGGCTGATGCCAGCTCCCGGGAGTCTCTCCAGCAGCGGTTTGCCATCTCCTCTTCTGTTCCTTCCCTGTCTCTTTGCCTCATAACTCTCTCTTGCTCTGTTTTCATTTCTCATCTGCTTATATTAGATTATAAGCTCCTGAGTACAAGGATCTTAACATTTTTAATAACTGGAAACAGTTACGCACACTGTGCGTGCGCATCAATGGTATATGACGCTTTCACCCTTTTCTCTCTTCCTTCCTAGAAGTGAAGGTTCTAGGCAAAGAAATGGGGTTACTGTGGCGTAGGGTATTCACTGGTGAAGAGGAGAATGGAGAGCTCCCTTTCAGCTTATTTACAGTCCCTTGCCTTAAAGAATCCAGAAAACATGCCATTGCAAAGAAATTTTAATGCAGTAATGTATGCAATTACTGACATTTATATGGCTGTAGAACTACTTGAAAAATATACATTTCTAGTAGTGTATACTGATTAGATTTCACAGTGACTGCCTAGATTCTATGGTAATGATAGCTTTTGAAATGCATGTATTATAATAAATAAGTAAATATGAAAAGATTCATAAATTCCATAATTAAAATAAAGCTCATAACAACAATATTAGTACATCTTATATCCAAAGCATACTTAAAAGCAAGAGACCACTGTACACTTAATGGAATATACATCTTATTTCTAAAATCTATCATTTACAACATAACTCAGAGCTGATTATTTGGGTATTATTATTTTTCTTAAATCATAGGTCCTCTTTCTTTTTTCCTCCTTGAGTCTTGTGATCATTTACCGCTTTGCAAATCTGAACCTATACCATTTTGCTTCAGAAAGCTGTATGGTGTGGGTATGTATATTGTTTTTCCATAATGTGAACAACACTGGAAATAATAGGGTTGTCGTGAAATACTTTGGATTTCTGACGGACTTCTAGACAGGTTAGGCAGCTACAAGTGTGATGGCAAAAATAATTACCTGTAGCCATGGGATGTTTTTCATGAGCTACGTTGTGAAGTGATGTAGGCGGTTTTGCTGTTACTTTGGATACCCTCTTTCTGCCTATCTGTTGTAAAAATCTTTGGGAAACATATTTCCTGAAAATGTGGACAGTTGATATAATGGCTGTGCTACTGCTCAGCTGAATAGAAGAACACATTCACCAAGAGAAAACTTGGGCAGGATGGATGTATATGTGCAAATTAATGGTGTCTTTCACAAAAGATTTGCCCAAGTGTACTTCTTATCAGGGATTTCTTTGTTAAGACGCTATCGTGCCTTAGTATTGCAAACTGGCATGTCTTCTGTGCCTGCTAGGAGTATGTCAGGTTTGCCAGAACACCCTGAATGTACTGGCAGGTACAATCAGCAAATAAATGGGAAAATCTGCATTCACTGGAGACAAGAAGGGGCCAACAGCCCCTTGTAGGACCGTAGCTACATCTGCAGGTTTCCCTGCACAGTGCTGTTTTCAGGTGTTGGACAAAACAAATGCATCTTGACCAAGGGTTGTTTAAACATCCAGACACATTCTCAGAAATGGAAAAAAGGATTCCAGGTTCACTTGGGTAAACAACCATATCAGAAAAGGTTTTAGGAGTAGGGAAGAGGTGGTAAGGGAGTAAATAGCAAAGAATGTAATTTTTAGATGTCTGAAGAGGCTTAGCAGCAGTTGCCCTGTTAGGCCTTGGAAAGACTATAAAAACAAATGTGAATAAGTAGGGAAAAATTTAAGTAGAGGCATTTTGGAATGAGGATAGCACTGAGATTAATCCTAGGTGCGGCCCTGAAATGAAATGGATGTTTCTCCTCATCTTTTAATGAGGATAATGTCATCAGATACAGAAAGTACGGAAATGTGAACTATTATATCCAAGATGAAACTTAAACAAAAAATAGCCAGTCCGCTTAAGCAAAGGGGCCAGAGAATCTCAGAATTATGAGAGAACTGAAGCATGAAAATGAGGTTCAATACCATGGGCTTTTCATAAATCTGCTGAATAGGTATCATACAGTTAAGCTGTAACAAATGTATGGTCTGAGCTACTGCAGTCATCAAGACTTTAGAGGTAATTTGAAAGGAAAAAAGTAGAAATGTGCTTATAAAGTTTGTTGATAATAAAAAATTGAGAAGCATTGGTAATACAGAGAAGGAATGTAATTTTTTCTAGAAAGAATTGGAAAGCCTTGAGATCTGGAATAGTAGAAATAGGAGGAAATATGAAGTGCATCATCAGGAATCTGGGGAGTAATAAGAAATATGTGATGGGTTGGGAGCTTGTCTTTGGAAGTTACAAGAAAGACAAATCACTGTAAAGGAATACCTGCTCTTTTTTTTCCACAACAAACAGGAGAAATAAGGTGAGGGAAAGACAGCCTTTCCCTAAAGATTTATGAAAATATCAGTGTCTAGAAGTTTTATCAAACTTTTATCAAACAAATCAAAAGGGAGAGGAACCAGAGTGGCACTGCTAGAAAAGCAGATGGCCACCACTCCTGCACTTACTTTTGTCTAGTGTTAGCTTGATGATGTGGTATGTGAAAAGAACCGTCTTTTCTGCATCAATTTTGAGATAACTGCTGCAAATGCCAGTAGTGCTTACTAATGGGCTAGTCTGTTGGTTTTACTAATGAATAGTCTGTTTGCAGCAGGGACGACCATACATTTTTACGAAATGCTAGAAAATAACTATGAAGATGAATAAATGAGAATTAACTCTGTCTCTTTTCCAATGGGACTTTTTAGAAAAAGTAATTCTCTTTTTTTTTGTCTTTTAGCCATGGAAGAGTTAATAGTTGAGCTGCGCCTGTTTCTTGAACTTCTGGACCATGAATATCTAACTTCCACTGTCAGGGAGAAGAAGGCAGTAATAACTAACATTCTCCTGAGGATACAGTCGTCAAAAGGTCAGTGTGAGGGGTGGGTTTTCTCACTCGCAGAATGCACAGAATAAGTCTGTGCTCAGTGAAATAGCTTTAAGGGCAAAAGACAAGCCCTAAATTGAAGCAAGACAGAAAGACAGGGTAAAGCCAAAGTGTAACTTTCCTGAATGCTCTCCTTCATGTTCAGCAACAAAATATAGCAAAAGGCATAGTGGAAGTACCTTGGGTGCACATGGGTGAATCCAGCCACAAAATTACATGCTAGATAGAATGTTTTCACTTTTGCTGATATAGTGGTTACTTCATTTTATTTGTGGCAGCAATGCTATTCATGAGTTTTGATGGAAAAGTAATACTGCATCAGGGAGTGCTGGCCACAGCACCATTTTATGGATGCATGGGTGCTGCATGCTGCATCTCTGTCAAATGACCCAAATCCATCAAAAGCCTTGATACTGAGGCAGACTCTGGTGCATGACTGATAGAAGAGTGTTAAGCCAGAGCTCGGAAATGGCTGTCAACATGTTTGGTTTGCATTTTGCAATTAGAGTTATATTCACTTTCCCCATTTCTTCCTATCTAAAACCACTTTGATTGCACAATCACTTTTGTTTCCGTCAAGATTACGGAACTGAATGCAATATGAATGATTCTCTGTGTACAGCAACCTTTCCACAGAGCTTATACAAAGAATATTCCTCACTATGTTTCCTAACAGTACTCTTATATTTCCTTACAGCACCTTTCTGTGCTGTAAGAGGCATCTGTAAGAGGCATCTGGGCTATAAGACCTCTCTCTCCTACATTTGACAGACACACTGTCAGTATAAACCCTCAGTGTTTAGATTTTTGAAAAATACCAGAGTGTGTTGAAGAAAAATGCCACATTGTGAGCAGCTGCATTTCTCATGATTTGTTTCTTCTCCAGTGCTAAAAAAATATGGTCTTGTTTGATGCAGTGTTTCCCCCCTTCAGTAAAGAAATCATTTTTGCCACAGGATTCAAGTCCAAGGAGGTCAACTTGAAAATAATGATTGTCCTCCTTTCTGTTTTGACATTCCTGAAGACCCATCACTATTTTTACTTTACTACTGAGAGGAGGCAGGTACCAATTTCACATGTTGTAGAAGGAGGCTTCATGCTCCAACAGCCGATTAAAATACACCAAACTCCCCAAAATGAAAATCTGTAAGTGAGAACCTCCATTTTGATATGTTTAGAAACAGCTGTGTTTTATAGGAGTTCAAAATAACCTCAACAATGCTGATCTGACACTGCATGTTCTTCTTGTAATCTTTTCAACTAGATTTATTAAGAAAAACATTTGACTTCCTCAAGAAGCCAGACAACATTCTGTTGCCAACTTTGCAAACACAGGCAAGGGTTGTCATATCCTTTTCTTCTGGATTGTGCACGGTGTTTCAGGATGCAAAAGTTACAGCTCTACTAGTAACTTAAACAGTGCTGGGTATGTTTCTGGACCCTGGAACTCAATTATTTACACTGTTAAAATTATGGAGCACTCCTTGGCATGGGTTTGGCCTGAGCTGGCTCATCTCCTCCATCAGTTCCTAAGCGTGATTTGGGAGTTAATATGGGCAAAGATCTGTTCCCAACAGACAGTTCAAAATCATCACCCTCCATCCTGGTTTTGAGAGGTGAGAAATTTTAACCGTATGGGTATGGATTTCTCCGTATCAGAGCACCTTCCCAGGCATGTTTTATTTATGACTATAGATGTGGCCAAGGATAAAAAGACTCAAGGGCCGTAGCTGTCTACCTTTTGCCCATACCATTTAGGTTTTAAAGCCTATTCCAGAATCTATAACAAGATCCATTACATCCTATTACAAGATCCATCCATTAACAAGATCCATATGAGATCCATATATTAAGCAGTGGAGCTTGGTTCAGTGCAGTTGTTACTGGAACAGTATACCCACTTCTAGCACCTACATTCAAGGAGATAAAATTTAGACATTTCAAAGAAAAGTTGTAAAAGTGATTAAAGGATCCAGAAATATGCCTTCAAATTATCCAAAATGAGGTATCATGATTAAACTTGATGTAGGAAAGGAATGACTGAGAATGAGCTCTTAGACTTACACAACAAAAAGCAGTGTGCAATGGCGGAATGTTTGTTTCAAAGTGGAAATAAAGCACGTTTTGCGCATTGAAGCTATGAACTCACGGAAGAACTTCATAAGGTCTGCATGCCATTGCTGGCATTTTATCAAGATAGAATATTTTGCTAAAAGATATGCTCTAGTTCAAACAAGAATTAATTCAAGGAAATCCTATACTTCAGTTAAGCAAGACGTCATAGGACTATGCTTTATATGTCTATAAACTCTACTTTAAGGAACTGCAGTTTAAATAGAGTTTCAGCAAGCATGGCCTCTAAAAAAAAAGCATCCTGTTTCTCTCCCCAGGCTACTCATTCTTGCTCATCATGTATTGCATCTTCCTTTCTGCTAGCACAAGCATTATTTGCTTTTTTTTGCTGGTTTAGTCCTAACCAGTGTCACTTCCCTGGTCTGGTTCAACCTGAGGCCACACACATGCTGGCACAAAGGAGAGGTTGGTGCAGGGACAGGAACAAGGCAGGGAAGGAGAGGAGCTGCCTCCTTGGGAGCTGTGCCATCCCGCGCTGGCTTCAAGTGTGTGTGAAGCTACCCAGGAGTCATGTACTTTAATGGAGCTGACCCCGCTGCTTTTTTTATCAGTTATAACATTCAGTACTCCCATCCCTTTGAAACTATTCATCTCTTCATTAAAATTAAAAGCAATAAAAGCCGCATAAACCCACAGTACTCTGTAACTAAGCTGAACTGTCATTCGGAGTGTTTTTCAAAATGTTGTTTTTCTCCACCCACATAACTCCACGAGAGCTCTTGGGTTGTTGGCACAGTTTAAGAGGCCTGAGGACTATGCTGAGTTCAGACTCTTTATATGCATTTGCAAAAATCAAGTGTGTGAATCCAACAGGATATTTCGATTGCTGGAATAAACCATTTAAAATCAATGGGGAATGGTAATGAAGGATCTGTGCAACTGGGAACTGGCTGGGTTCTTTATAACATCTGGAAATGAACAATTATGTTTTTCTTTGTAAAGGTGTGGAAATTATTATAATGGACTGGTTGGCTTTTAGTAAAACACTTTAAACTCAGTAAGTTCTTACTCGGGGAATTCTTTAGAAAACTTTTGCCTTGTTTTGTTCCATCTCCCAAATGCATGCTGTTTTCTTCATTTCATATCTATCAGCCAGAGAGAACTGGGCCGGGCAGATGTGTTCTTCAGGTCATAGCTGCCTGGCCTCGACCTGCCCCACGTCCAAACCAGTGGTTACCCTGAATAGCTGGCAAAACTATAAACCTTATTTTTCTTCCTGAGCCTTGGCATGCCCAATGGATTGTAGGTCTGAACAAAACACTTGGCATTTCCTTCTGAAACTCAGGCTTTCTTCCAAAAAACAAAGACACAAACAGTTTATTCTGGAGTAAGAACTGTTGGTGGATTTAGTCATTTAATATGACTGTCAACATTGCCTGTTTAACATTAAAGGGACCTGATGCCGTAAGCCTATTATGCTGACTTTGCTATGTAGTTTGGTAGAAGAAAATAAATGTTAGAGCAGGTTCTTGCTTAAACACACATAGTTTAAAACTGGAGAAAACCTAGTTTTACAGAGTCAATAGAATTCATTTGGGATACTTATTTTTGCAGTAAAAAGCCCATCATATTTGACTTCTGGTTGTTATGGAAAGCATGGGAGACTTGGATATGTATAGCAGTCATAGTATGGATTCAGCCTACATAAAGAGGAACAAGTGAAAGTTATGCTGAAAAAAAAAAAATTGGAATGTTTCCTGACACTAATCCCCCTCTTGATTTGTGGGAAGAAAGAAGAATCTG
Source organism: Fregata magnificens (assembly GCA_013389945.1). NCBI lineage: Eukaryota > Metazoa > Chordata > Aves > Suliformes > Fregatidae > Fregata > Fregata magnificens. The sequence goes on from WAAD01013652.1 coordinate 276,582, forward strand.
TGGCCCTTAGAGCCAGTTTATTTTATCAGTGTTGTTTTTCAATCCATGACTTCACAGCCAGTGGGACTGGGTTATTATGACAAGAAACATTTCATCATTGATTACATTTTTGAGAATTATATGATCTTGACCAAAAGACATCCATTTGACTATGTAAATATATATTTTAAAAACTGAACTAAACACTAGGAGCTAAATTCAGTCTAGGGGTAAGCAGGATACAATCCGTTGATGGAATTTTTGCCAGAACATGGAGGAGATGCACCCTAAACTCCCTTTTGATATTTAGAAAAATAAATGATATCATGTTCCTATGAAGTGAGTTCAACTGGGATTTAAATTATTGTGCCAAAAACTCACAAGTGGGTCACTCTTCTTTTCCCCTGGGAGGGAGATGCAATAGTGATACAAAGGACCCTCAAAGCAGCTTTTACATTCGGCTCCTTTTCCCTTTTCATATTCACCTGGAAAACGATGGGATTATTTTTTAAAAAATTAGAGGAAGAAGGAAATAGTGGGAAAACATGCTCAGTGTGCGGTTCTGTTAATGGCAAGTTGGTTAGGGCAACGTCCCCCCCAGCAGCAGCGTGCTCCAGGTTGGGGTGTCGTAGCATCCTCCGTCTCCCAGGACTTGCGCAGACTCCCACCACAGCTCCAGGATAAGAGATGGTGGTGGCAGCAGGGAGCCCAGGGTACATGGGAGCTGTGGGCTCGGCTGAATGGCTGTCACCACTGCTGCAGGGGAGGGAGAGAGGCAGGGTCTCTTCTTCTTCCCCACTCTTTTGGCATGAAAGGTGGTTTTGGACTCATTTCTGCATGATGGCCTTGCCCATCCAAAATGTGCCATGGGAACAATGGTTGCTCGTCTCTGCTGGTAAACGGCAACCAGCCACGTACTGCCCGCAGGCTGACCATGTTTTATTCGCTGTATGGTGCCGCTGAGACATTCACAAGTGTGTTTTTTCCCCCATAAGTGGTTTTATCTGGATGGTAGATGCCTGGCAATGTGTTTGAATTGTAGCTGTTTAAGTCTTTCAGTTCCAGATGGATAGGCAGTTCAGAATGATTTCCTGTAAATTTTTTCTATGTCTGGTATTTGTTGATCCAAATAGCCTATATGTCATTATCATATAGAGTAAGTATGTGTTTGTTCTGCTTGATTAAATTCCTGAATTCCCAGCATTCTTCCAGTCCTGCCTCAGTAACCGTGCTTGGGAGGTAGGTTGTGAGCAGCACTGCGTGTCAGATTTCGGTGTGTGACAGTCAAACGTGGTGTCCATGTGTGGAAAAAATGTCCCATTTGCATCCACTGAAGTGTTAAGCGATATGTGTTGCTCTTCCACAGGTTTTGAAATAAAAGAACATGTACAGAAGCAAGAAGTTGCCAACAGTTTGCCGGCACCTCCTCAAATGCCTCTGCCAGAAATACCTCAGCAGTGGCTGGTGAGTGTTAATTTAAATATATAAATATATATAAAAGAGAATACAATTGTGATAAGCACTAACAGAAATGGTTACAAGGGGAAGGAGCCTGCAGGTCCAGGGAAATGGTTATTCCTCTCAACTCTGCTGTGGTTGAGGGAATTGGGTTCAACTTGCAGAAGAGAAGGGAAAAAATTCCCTGTGGTGAAGTAAGTCTGGGAACAGGTCACCTGCAAAGGCTGTGGAATTGCAGTCTTCGGTGATTTTCAAAATTCAAGTGGCAAAAGCCTGAGGAATTTAATTTTAACTTCAAAGGTTAACCTGCCTTGTGTTGGAGGTTGGCCTGGCCAAGCCCGCAGGTCCCAGTCTGTTTCTTATGATTTTAAGGATCAGCTTTCCCTAGAGCAAGCCTTATGAGAAGACTCCCTCTTGATAGCTGAAAAATGAAAGTACAGAGTTTTAAAATGAAGGAGGAATACTTCCTTTTTTTAATAAAGTCTTTAGTGCCTTTCTGTGCTCAGTCTCTGGGTAGGAAATTCCCCGCAGAACAAGTAGAAGTGTACGTTCTCCAAGATGTTTATAGCAAAGATACTGATTGAGATCTGTAATTCAATTCCTCCAGTTGGGAGCAGCTGTCTTGTTACAGAATAAACTATAAACAAGCTTTAATGCTCCTCTGTTACTGACTTTACAGTAGATTTGAAGGAAACATTTTCAACATTTTTTTTAGAGGAGCATAAGCAAATCATGGTTTAGCCTGTTGAAAGGTGAACATAATACTGATAAATTATCCATCTTTTTATTCATTTGTGGAAAATTTTGTGCAAGGTGACAAGGGCAATCCATGGAGACCCGTGTTCATTGGCTGAAGCAGGAAATACAGATGCAGCTTACAGGGGCAGAACAACTGGATGACTGATGTTCTGCTTCATTTTAGTGTGTTACTCTGTTACTGCATTTATGCCCAGTTCTAAGAGATATATAAGCCAGTAGTGTCTTATGAACATAAGAACTAATTTATCAGATCAAACTCTTGGCCAGACTTTCATAATAACCTTTATTTGATGGTGAATAATGCTATGTACTGCAGAACAAAAGAAAAGAACCCAACAAACATGTATTATGTAGAATACCTTAATAATGGTGTCTCCCTAAGTGCTGCCAGCTTTTGGTTTGTGATCTGAACAAGATTTTTTTTTTTTTTTCCAATTTTGATTCTACCTAATGTAATGAGATATGCTGAAATCATTATAGGAAGGGAATATTTAGGCTAGAAACATTCATATCTAGGGTTGGTATATATATTGTAGCAAAATTCAACTAAAAGGGATGCTATAAAATAATTACGCATAGATTTGAATGGATGCAGAAGTAGTCTTATTAATATGCAGTGAAAACTGGAGAGTTGATTTCATGGTTAACAGTGCCTGAAAATGATTATTTTTCTTTAATTCAAGATGCATATAGCATAAATTACAAGGGACGGGGTTGATGAGAGGCAGGAAAATTATGCAAAATGTACATGCCTTTGAAATGCAGAGTTCAGGTGCTAGCTTCAGAAACTGAAGCCGGTTGAGGTCCTCATTCTTTGACATTTATGTAGGTTCAGTTTAATAAATTGGCTCTGAAGATTCAAGTTGTTTTTCTAAAGACATCTGACCTACTTTTCCTTTCTCCTATACTAATGTGTAAATTACCTTAAAGTTGGTACAGCTGCAGTGAGTGAAATGGTGTGAAGTATGAATTAGGTCCAGGAGGTCAACACTGGGTTTTGCAGTAGTTCAGTTTGGATTTTGGAGTAACAAAAATATTTCTCTGAGATACAGTGGGAACTACCGTGGAAGTTGACACAGTTAGAGCTGGCTGGTCTGGAGCACGGTCTTCCCATGTTTAGCCTGGCAAAGTGGAGTTTGAACATGGTCCTCCCCTCTGACCTGCCCGTAACGCTGCGGATGCTTTCATCTCGGTGAAGTCACGAAGCTGAGCTGGTTTCTCCATAGTGGCGGAAGCTGATTTTTGCCAATTTTTCGACAATTCTGTTGCTGCTATCAGGCAGCGGCGGTTTTCGCCTCCCTTTCTCATGTCGGTGCCACTTTGAGATCAGCCAGGAAATGTCCCAGGCCTCTCGTTGTGCTGCATTATCCAAATACGGGTTATGAGTTGTGCTATTTTAAGACAGTAGCACATCGTAATTTGTAAAAAAGATGACAGACTGCTGCTGTCCTGCAAAAGATCAGGTGAAGTCAGAAGAGAAGGACAAAACCATCAGCTTTTTGACCTTTGAACACTGGGGCAAGCACAAACCCAGTCTGTTTAAAGATTTCTCCTGAAGTCATGTTGAACTAGTGGAATAGATCATCAGCTGTTTTTTGGAAACCTTTCTCTATTAGATGCCTCTTTGTTATTATTACATATGACTCATTATTATTACATATGATCAGAGACTGTCATATTATCTTTCTTTTTACACCAGTCTGGACATCAGTGACAGTGGCTAAGATGTAATTTTCCCTTCCATTAATGCTCTTGCATGGTGATTTTCAACCTACCCTGAATTAATGGACTCCTAAATATTTGTAGCTGACGCCAATCTCTATAAAACTGTACATAATTGCAGTGCTCAGTGACACAAATGCTGAGCTACCTTTCCTAGCCGCTTTCCATAGACCGTGCTTTTGTAGTCGAGTGGAAGAAATCCCCTGGGCCCACCAGAGGCTAGGAAATTCTGCTCCAGGTTGGCCTTCTTCACACGGCAAGTCAGAAGTCGTGTTGTATGGCACCTCTTTTTGTCAGCCATTCAGGACAGAAACTTTTTCCACTTGCTGAATAACATCTAGTGGTTTTCTCAGCCTCCAGCGGAAACACAATGTGCTGCTGGAACACAGGAATTTACTAGAAGTGGGAATCAATAACTTTAAATAAACTATGCACTGTTTTAAAATCTATGTTTTTAGCACATCAGTTATTGAGCTTGATGGAAATTAAAGTTTCATTTACACCACTGTTTCTTTTTATGGCACTCAAGGGATTCTGCATTCAAAAATGTTTAGTCTGAACTGATGTTTAAGTTTTTAGTTATGTAAAGATGTGTGGGTGGGAAGGAATTCAATACTCCTTAAAGTAGTGCCAGGAGCCAGAATTATGTGTGGGCAGGTGCTGTGCAAGGTTTCCTTTGTAAATCCGTAAATAGACCTGCATATTTGCTCAGGCCAAATCTTGTATCAGTTTTGTTATTCATCAGCCCAGGAACAAAGAGTATAAAATTAATTTTATTTAGAGACATGCTGCTAATAGTTTAAATGAAGTCTCCAGTTATTAAAACACATTAAAGCCTGGAGAGTTTTCCTGGACTCAGTGGGCTTGGACCAGGACTTAAAATTGAGGGACAAAGTTGGACCTTGCGTATACTTGAATGAAATGAATCACTAAGGACACAATCTTTTAGTAGTTCTCTTTTTCTGTATACATTCCCTTGCCTACATCTGGTCTAGCAGACTTTCTGTCAGGCTTAGAAAGCACAAATACTCGCTTTAGCCTGTGCGTACAGCTCCTTCAGATGGCCGGCAAAGTAAAAGCTGCAGATAAAGGATGTGAGCTTGAGGGCAGTTCAGAGTCCTCCTGCGGAACTGAAGCACCACTTGCCCCTGTGCGTTAATCTGTGCTTGCTAGCACAAATACAGTGCCAGCAGCTGGTGGAGCTTTGCCTGGGTCAGCAGTGGAGGAGGAGATCACCGTGGCTGAAAGAGAGTCATATTGGTTTGCCCCTCTTGAATCTGCTTACTGCGAGGGTTTGCATCTTTTCGCCTGCTTTCTCCATCTTTACATCAGCAGCTACTTTTATGAGATTTCCCTGTGCTTGACAGGCAAGACACAGTGCTAGACGATGGGTTTGGAGGAGTAACGGCAGCAATGCTCTGTGTGTACCTCACAGTGCTGCTGGTGGTTTAACACCTGGGATCCCATCATTGCACTATCAGCAAGTTGCCTTGTACATTTGCCACTGAGGCAATAGAATAAGATCCAGTGTGTCCTGCTGCTCAGATTCGCCTGAGGATTACTGGCATAAATTATCCACAGCATGACAGTGACAGAATACTTCCAGCCTCCAAGCATTTGGTTGTCATATTACATCCGACAGTGGGTGATTTCAGTGCGCTGTGCAGTCCAACAAAATGAGATACAAACAGCACAGCTATTTTGCATGATTTTCACAGTAAAATTGAGTATACATTTTATTTTTCTTGGAATATTGACAATTTAATGATTATTTAACGGCAACAAGTGTCCAGCAAGATGCCAGAACCCCTGTAGGTATAAATCAAAAGGATAGGTCATCTTCTTCCAACCCTTTCCTGCAACGTACACAGTCACTCTGTAGGAGTGTTTCATATAAATGGGTTTCCTATTGTGGAGAAGCAATTTGACAGCCTCCCTTTATCTGGCTGCCTGTCAGGTATACTCTCAGATGTTTATTAGAAAATGCTGAAAGGAGACAGTGTCCTTGGAGAAGAAAAAAATTATCCTGAAATCAAAAGGATTTCTGAGGTGATACATCACCAATTACATTAATCATTCTTTGAACAACAACCAAAAAAGTGCCAGTCTTAAAGCTTCTTCTAAAATGTGCAGTGAGACTAGTGCCATAACAAAAGCAAGGGGCTCATGTGCCAGGTGGGTACTTATGAATCCGTATTTCATCTTGCTTTTTCTTCCAACAGTGGAAAGCAGTTGTTATTCTCTGTTCTTCTTAAAAGATAGTATTAGCCTTGGAGTTTTTCTCCTTGCAGAAAATTTTTAAAAGCAACAAAAGTAAATTCAACAAAAATTCAATTGTTTCCTTCAGAGCTGACTTCAGTTTGAACAAATCTCAATTAGTTCTTCTGTAATGAAGGAACAACTAAAGGGGCCTTTTTGATTATTCAGTGCAGTCACTTTTACTGCGGGCAATTACAAAATATTAACCCTTTCAGAAACTTACCAAAGTCTATTTACTAGCATTTAGGTTTCTTTAACCCACTATTTCAATTTGAAAGGCTGTTCCACCATCCCAGTGTTCATTGCCGGTTTTCGTCTTTGTGTTTAAGTAGCTTTTTTCCTCACCTTGGTACCTCTGCCTCAGATGTCCTTTGAAATCACAATCATATTCCTCTCAGGCTTCATTTCACTCCATTGTATATAAGAATGGCTCTACCAGTTTCATTTTGAGGTATAGTTTAATGCTATTGAACTGTATCAGTATTTCTCTATGCACTTGCTGTAGGTTCATATTCTAGTTTGATCATGAGTGACCAGAACAGCAGAGACTTCTGCACACCATGCGGTTGGTTGTAGAATACTTTCGGTCATCATAAATGACTGCATAAGGATTAAGGACAAAGAAGTGTTTGCAGCCCATTTTTTGTTGGTCGTGTCTTGCAGGACACTAGTTGCCATTCCCATTTCCCCTGGGTGGGGTTGGTGCCTTATTGTTGATTATTTATTTCACAAGTGCAAATGGTATCACAGAAAAGTTTTAGTAAAAGTAATTTCCTTCTCAGTTCACTTGTATTATACACTTATAACAATGCACATCATTGTATTTCAAAGCTTTCTTCATTTCTAAGCTGCCAGAATGAGCTGGAAATTTGCATTTAAACTGGATGAACTCAGGTGAGATTTAGAGTAGGGTTGAACTGCTTTACCAGATTCTTTCTATGACCGTTGGGAAGATGTATGCCCTCTTTTCTGTCTTAACTAGATACTGATGGACTTTGACCTCCACAGACAAAAGCTATTAGATTACTAATACCACAGGTTTGATAGGATATTGTCCCACCATTTTTCATAATGTGCTCCCTCAGGTTTTTGGTTTCTTATTTCTATGCTATGTGTGTCCATAAAACACCCTCCTTGTACTGCTAGTTAGGAACCAGCCTATTTACGTTTCTAAACATGCTCATTAACGTGCTGTGCGCAAACACACGGGAAGGGAATTAGGCCAGTTAAGTACCAAAGTCTTTTATTGTTTTTGTCTGATGCAGTGCTCAGGCCCTTGGAAAATATTGTTCCGGTAGAAACAGTGTTGCCCACACTTTTCTCACTGTACTGCCTTGTCTTGTCCACACTGTCATGTCGCGTACCTGGATGAGCTTATTAACTCCTGGAATAGGAAGGTGATTTTGTCTTTGCTGGGGAATATAGACACTTCTTTGAGCACAGTGACAAAAACCACCTCTGACTGAGGGTCCCATGCTGCTTAAAAGTCAGATTCATCTTTCTCATGTAATATGTATGCATTAATTAAAGAACATTTCTCTTCTTGGCACACCCAGACCCTTTGCTTGATGTGAGTCAACTCTATTGTTTTGTCTGAGTGATGCTTCCAACCGGCTGTGTAACAATCTTTTATTATAAAATCTGAATGATACAGAAATATTGGTTTTTTGTTTATGGCTCATTCTTTTTAACTTTCTAATTATTTCCTTAGACCTTCTCTTACTTCCATGGAGTCTGAAGTTTATTTCCGCTCCTGTCTTCCACAGAGTTTGGGTGTAACTCCTTCCAGCTGTATGTCCTTTCAGTGGTGCATTCTGTGCTCCGGGCTTTTCAGTTTTATTTAATATCTCAAATGTTAATTAAATACAACGGCAAGAACTGAGACTTAGCCTTACACCTGGGTTCTGCCACAGGCTGACGTTGCCATCAGAGAGATGCAACAACCAACTGGGTTCTCTGCTCAGTCGATATACTGTGTTGGCTTCTTACTGTTTCCATTTGGTCCTCTTCATTGCCATCTTTACCTTCCTGTTGCTTAGGTAAAGGGGTTATCGTGTTTTCTAAGCAGAACTCCGATGTGCTGTATTTTGTGACATGGTAACTCAGTTCCTGGTGAGGTTCCTGTGTAAATGCTCTCCAGACAATCTTCAGATCAAACTGTGGAGCCATAGTACGCCCTGATTCATTCTTTAAATGCGAGCAAGTCTGTTCAGATCCCTTTCCCATCATCAGGCTGTGCTTTCTGAGGCTGTGATCTGTTTGTAGTTACTCTACATACTGAGCACTTTTCTAGAGATACCTTTAATTAGGCATTCACCCCTGAGTCAGCAGGCTGTGTGAGATGTACCTCCACTCCCTGGAGGACAGTGTGCAAAGCGAGTACCTTCTTTTGTTCTTAGTCTTAAACCTGCTCAAGTCACTGTTCAGGATCACCCTAAGGAAAAGCTTCACTTGTGCTTATACTCATCCTCCACCTGGTAGTCACTTCTGCTAGGGTTTCCTCCTTGCCCTCATCTGTTCAGCACTGCAGTAGGAGCTGGCGGGTTACCACTTCAGCTCGTCGTAGGATTGCTGGAGGTTGCTGGGCCTCCCATCATGTCTGACTCTGGCAGTTGATTTCTTGGGCAATTCCTTTTGGTTTTTTCCTGGTAGCACCAGTGTCCCAGAGGTGTGTGCTGTAATTGCTTGGGTACACTCAGGGCTGGTTGGGTGGGACTGTACCAACAGCCAGGCATGCAACCGTGTTACCGACACATGGGACCGACAGGGTTACTCTGTTCCAAAAACCCGAGTTTGGTGTCTGGCTGGCTGGTTTGCTGTCTTTTGTCAGATGTGCTCAGAAGCTGAAAAGAGAAGTTGTTAGACGACTTTTACATTATTTGGTTCCCAGTCTTGTAGGGTCCAGCTGACAAGCTGCGAAATTTATAACTTTGGAATCCAGAGCTGAGGTCAAATGAAGAATGCTTCTCAGCTTCTGCTTGTCTACGCTTAGGCTAATATTTCACTCCTGCATAGCTCACTATGGTCTTAACATGCCATATAGTCATCGCTTTTGTCCTGAATAAATCCAATGTCCATGCAGGTCCTCAATAGCTGGCAATAAATGGTAATTTCTTTTTAGTGCCTTAGCGATTTTGAGTTAGTCTAAAGGCTTTCATACCAACTGTGTTGCAAGCACTGGTGCCCAATTTCCAGCCTTTACAGTGGTATGACAAAGCCTGGTTGAAATGTACAGTCAGTAATTTTGCCAATTATATTGGTACTCAGTTTGTTGATTCATCTTGCTTTCTGGACATCCATTTTTTTACATGTGGGGAGAGGGATCATAAACGTGCGAGCACTTTTCCCCCTCCAGGCTGAGGATGCGGTGGGGTTGTACGGAGGTCAGGTCTAAGCTTGCTCCAAAGCAAATGGCATATGCATGTGTCAAGGTTTCTTCTTGACAGCTCACATTTGCCTGCTGGCTTCTGAGTAGCTTTATTATGCATCACCAATGTGTGACCACTTTTCCAGTCTCATGTTGCTGCTTTCAATGTTGAGGGGTTACGTAGCAGCTGGCTCCACAGTCCTACTGGATCCGAATTGGGGGTTGATCTAATAACACACGTGCGAGCATGGCCCTTGAATTGCTGGCAGCCTTTGCCTGGAGCACGAGTGTACTGACAGTCTCTGCTAAAGTCACTGCTTTGCACTGGAAATCTTCACGTCCTAAATCATTGCATAAAGGGAGGTGTTTCTTTCTATTATTTGGTACATAGTGTAAGTCTTCACCGGGGTGTAAAGTGATTTTATATCCTCAGGCCTCTATACGATGACATTTATTTTCCTCTGCCTTTCATACTGCTTTCCACACTATATACTTCCATATTGTCAGCAGATACCAGCTAGACTGTCCCTAAAAAAAAAAGTCACTCCCTATCTTGGTAGGTACCCTTGGACAGAAGGGGGAACTAAAGTATTTTATCTCCTGGGACAAAGAAAGAAAGTTTATTTGTGGCCTGTGGTACACAGAGGGGCAGGTGGAGCGGAAGACCATAATACGCCATAAAATTAATATTTCCACTAAGTCTGTTTCATAGTGTCCAGTAGAATAACGAGTTTTACTGTCCAGGTAAATATTGCTTATTATTTGGAGATATTTGTTTCTTTCTCTCAACAATCCCTCCTCTAAACTGGAGTTGGGCATCCTGTGCACAATCCAGTCTTTCAGAGGTCTCAATTCTGTAGTGTTAATTATCACCCCATCTGCTGCTTCATTTCAAATAAAGCATCTCTCATTTGGTCTCAGACCCAGCACCTGACAAATACCTTTATCAGTATTGTTTCAGTATTACTGGTGTTACTCTGGGCAACAATATCTCATTCACGTTTGTCCCTTTTCCTCCCATGAGGTAAAAATAATGGTAATTTTTTTTCTAACTCAGTTCTTATTCCTGTGGTTGAGGAAGGTTATTTGTCTTGAAAGGCAGCATTCTCTAGTTTTCTTCCCTGTGGCCTGTCATAAAAAAAAAAAAAAAGTAGGAATTTGTGCTAATGCCGCCTTTGCAGTTTGCCAGGTCTTTCCTCCTGATACCACTCAAACTACACATGTTCTAGGGGTTTTTGAGGTTTAATCCTTTTATAGAATACGTAAATAGTTTTGTGGGTTTTATGGCCTTTTTATTTTTCAGGTAAACTAATGAAAAGTTATTGAATCAAGAATTATTTCAGTTCATAGTTCATAACTTCGTCAAAACTCTTCCACTAAAAAATTGCCAAGTTGAAAGAATTAAACAATACAACTCGCAATAGTAAAACAATTAAAGCACTGGAAATATTAGTAAGTAATATCAGAATGCTCAGATGTACTTTTTACATTTCTTGATGCTCAAACTCTTACATATTCCATAGCTCCCAAAAGATGTAGCTGTTTATGGTACAGATTTGAGTGAGGTATTTTTGTTTTGCATTTAATCAGTTGGATTTTCTTTCAATACGAAAGCATCCTTGCTTTAATCAGAACATATTTAATGTTGGATGTTTCTGTTTCTCCTAATATTTTTTTTTAATCTTTTTTATAATTGTTTTCAACTTTGTTATGGCAAGCACTGCAAAACGCATTTCAGAAAGGAGGGCCTGCTTAAATCAGCAATGGATTCCATCTGTGTTGACGTTGGCTGCACAGCCCAGCCCGCCCCAGCTGTATGAAGTAACTGGTGCTCCGGCAGGGTCGAATTCAGACAAACACCATTTGTGTTTCATTTCCTTTTTTCTTTCTTTCTGAATAACATTTTGTCTAAAAACAAGGATTTTTTTTTTTGTCCCCCCTGATCTTTATTGGAAACTCTTATTTGTTTCTGGATAAAAGACAGCTTTGAAACCTTGGTGCTGTGTCAAGTCAAAATTGGGATGACTCTCAAGATGGGTATTATTTCCTGGGTGAATTAGGTTTAATCATGATAGGAATTTCATATACCGAATATACACCTGACAGGGAAAATTGTTTAAGGCTAGACCAAGATATTAATATATCTGTCTTATGAAAGGGGCAGTACAAGTCTACACTGCCCCAGGAACAACCCTTAACCCCGACTCACTTAAGCAAGGCTCTGCCCACCTGCGTGAAGGGAGAAATTACAAACTCTCTGGAGGCAGTTCCCCTATTGTGTCTAGCAGTTCAGGCCACACAGAGCTGATGTGTGCAGGTGTGTAGGGCAAAATTCATAATGTGCTGTCAATTTTCCAACGTTAATGAACATGTAATATTTTTTCACGTCCCTTACGCCTGTTGCACAGCAGCAGCTAACCTGGAAAGGCTCATTTATTTTGTGATTGTGTGCAGATTTGCAATTTTTTCAGCAGAATCACAGGGAAACGATGCCAAAAGTCATGTTTTTTCATTATTTTGCTTCTTTGACAAATAATTTCTCTAGCAAAACTGGTCTGTGAGGAAAACTCGTTTGGTTCACATTGTAGAGAACAGTAATTGCTATCTCTTTTCTGTAATTGAGTGTGACATATGAAGTTGGCTATATCATTTGATATGGAAGTAATATTAGTGTAAATCTCAATCTGACCAAGAATTTCTCTGTTCAGTCACGAATTGGTTTATTGTTTGTGAGGAAGTTTCTGATTTTACTCAGTGCACAAAGGGAAGTCAGCGCTGGATGAGCTGAAGGGCAGGTTTATTCACTAGCTCCTTGCCTTCCTGCACATCGGGAGTACACAAGCACTTACCTGCAAGGTGGAATAACCTACTTGATATGAATTTAACTACAGAGCATACTAAGGGTGGGACTCATCTTGCTGATGTTATTAAGAATTAGGTGTCTGGCGTAGATGTGTAATCGGTAATGAGACTTGGAGGTGTCTAGCTCTGAAATCTGCAAAGATTAATCCAAGCCTGAAAGTGCCCACAGAAGTAATTTCATTACAGCTAATCCCACATGTTATTAAAGCTCAGCTTCCTCCTGGGTAACTTTAGGTCTATAGCAAAAGAGGAGTCTAGTCACTGTGGCTTCATTTATATTACGTGGAAGAAGGCTCTATGCCTCTACGAGACCCTTCAGCCCATTGAATTGCACTCCAGAAGTGTCTGTATCTGACCATGAGCAAAGCTCACCCTGACTAGTTTCTTACTTTGGTGTCTCTGTTCGTTCCCCGAGTTTAGACTGGATGAGTCCAGTGCAGATAAACACCATTACATCTCTTTCATTACATGAACCAAGAGAAAGATGTATTGAAAAAATGTTACTGCAGAAATGAGACTCTGCTTAGAAGTTATATTTTTGTAATCACGCAATAAACCACTGGTGTTGGAAAAAAACTTCAGTATTTTCTCCAATATGAAAACATGGAACTAAAAACCTGTGGCAAATATGAATGAGTTCTATAAAATACAGTTGTATTGGTACTTGTTAAGGAAATAGAACAGTAAAGTCATATGGAAGAAGTCAGAGAGTACTAAATTTACTTTGTTACTATATCAACATACCAGCAGTTGGTCAGTTTTAAATTTAAAACAGGTTTATATTTAGAAAAGAAGCATTTTAGAATTTGACCCGGTATTTGAAATATTTATTTTATCCTATAATAGTTTCTTGATGTTCCAAACTTCTCCTTGGTTGTAGCTCGGTTTTCACGATGTAGGAGCATTTTAAAAATTAATGTCTGTATTAAGAATTGATTTGCCATTGAAAAACAAAACACGTCATGAAAATATGATCTAAATTATCTGTCCTTTATCTCTGCCAGCCCAGGCTATTTAGCTTTTTTAAACTGTCCAACCAAGCTGTTGTTCACTGCTGTAATACAAATTATTTTAGATGTAAAATACAAATAAATAAGCCTTAACACTGTAAAATGGCCTATGCACAGAAATCTCTTTCCTACATAGGCCCTTTAAGTTTCTAGTTCTTAAATAGAGAACTATATCCTTTCAACATTTTTCCCATGTAATGCTGTTGTAGAAAGGACTTCTTTTAATGTAGTTGTTGTCTTGATTTTGCCATCTTTAACAACAGCAAGTAATATCATACTGTGTTTATATCGCCAAAGGACTCAGCTGGAGTACATGCAAGAAGGTTCTGCTTCCTTATAATGAGTAATAGATGTTCACTTTTTCTTTTTCATTCTTTTTTCCTTTTATTAGCCACCAGATAATGGGCCTCCACCATTACCAACATCTTCCCTTCCCGAAGGCTATTATGAAGAGGCAGTGCCACTTAGTCCCGGAAAGGCTCCCGAGTACATCACTTCCAGTGAGTAATATATATCCGGGCTAGTTTCTGAGCAATTGGTAATTCCAGTGTCCTTCAGCTTTTTCGGTGTTCTACACCTACATCTCTATTAGTGCTGTGGTGATGCGTCGTAAGCGTGGCTTTGACAATTTGGGGTCGGTTCTGGTTATCCTCACTGTCCGTGCGTTGGTTTGGTCTGTAGAACTGTTTTGGTGTGCACAAACCAGGCTCCTTTTAGAGGAAACTAAACCTGGCGCTCAAGTTAGGTGCACATAAACATGTTTCAGGTGCTCTTGGAGACAGAGGGTCCGAATCAGCCTCTGGTCTTTTGGACAGCTTTGAACCACGAACATGGTGGGTGCATTGGACCAGGCCAGAGTAAACCCCTCTAAACTGGCGGTACTGTAAATGTAGAGGTCTCAGAAACTGGTGCTGATCTGCAGATCTACTGGTATGCCTCTATTGCACTGAATTACTTGCTATAGTAGACAAATAAAAACAAAAAAGGGATTATTGAAAAGATGTGATTTGCAGCATTTCTGAAGACACATTGTGGATAGGGATAAATCACTCATACTGTCTCCCACAAGCCATGTTTGATGCATATGACAGTATTTTTGTGACTACTCGTTTAGTGCAAAAGGCAGAGGGCTGCCTCCTAACTGACCACCAGAATGTCCTTCTGCAACACACAAATGCTCTTTCTCACGTCCAAATACTTATCCAAAGACCTATGCACTTAAGTGGAGCTACACTGAGAGCATGCTGATGAACCGATGAAATGGCTGCTGTGAGCATTTGCACAGGGTCAGTCAACAGGACATTACGTACCAAAAAATTGCACAGATTTTCCTTTTCGCTGCTTTTTTGTTGGCTGGGGTAATTTATTACTTGTGTATGGCTGATTTATCACTAATCATTATTTTCTATGGCCCAAAGATGAAAGGCATATCTTCGCCCATTTTATAGACATTTTTATTATTTGAACCAGAACAAATGAATAAAATGATATCTCTGTTCTTAAAACACGTGCTTAGGAGTCACCTTAGAATATTAATTATTCACTGCACAAACTGAGGTTATCTTAATTTACCTGAGAAATTCAGGGTGAGAAAGAGTTTCATATACTGTAAAGCAAATGAAGGAACGTACAGTCTTAGCAGAGCAGCAAAATCACTGCTCTCTTCATTTCCTCCCTTGAAATGCTGCAGGGTGGTCCTGCTACACCCTGTAATCCGGTGAACTGCTGATTTGTGTTTTGTCATTAAACAAGAGCCATGCTCAGGCAGACAAATACTAGTAGAACAAATATTAATAGCACTGCTAAAGGATCGCCTACGGAAAAAAAAGACAAAATATGAAACCGATTTCTTATTGTAATTAAACATCCAAATCCATAAAAATATTTAGGATATCAGCCTTAAAAGTTCATTAATCCATAATTTAAGTATATATATCCAGACATTTAAATGTCTGTTAGTGTAACTTATCATCTCACTTGCTGTGATTTTGCTGTATTTTCTTATGTCCTGAACTCCTTATCATCTCTTTTAATTTGTCTTAAAAGTATTCTGCTCTTCATCAGTAATAAAGTTGCTTTTAAATTCAATATGCCATTAGTAATGTATCTCCACTCAAGCAAACCTTCTACTAAATCCAGTGTGCGTGGTAATTAAAATAAGCCACCAAAGAAGTGTATTAACCAAAGATGTGACCTTAGCTCCTCAGACTGTTTGAGGTGGAAAAGACCATAACAAAGAAGGGCTAAAAGTATAAGAAGTGCAAGAATAAACTGTTAAACAACTGTTGGGATAGATAGCATTATCTCAAGTAAATATTCCTATGGAATATTTTTGTAATGTCATTAATGGCAAGGAGGCTTACATACCATGTGTCCTACCTATAAAGGCAAACAGCAGCAGAAGAAGATTGCAGAATACAGATCATGAAAATGAAATATCCATAACTTCCCCAAGTCCCTGTAATCTGTTTGTAAATGAACACTTGTATGTAGATGAAGACTGTATATGCCTTGTCTGATAACTCTCTCTTTATTAAAACCTACTGGTCTGTACAATATGCCTAAATTATTACAGACTAGTCTTTGGAATACGCTATTACAAATAACGTGAAAGTCCACTGTGATTTTCACCCCCTAACAGTGGAAAATTTTGATGAAGATAAGTGTGAAAAGCCAATGTCAAAAGAAGCTAGAATAATCAGCAAATGTAGAAGATGCAAAAAAAGGGTAGATCAGTAACATTGGAGCATGTATCAGTGAATCTCAGTCTCTGAGACTTTAGTAGACTTAATAAAATAACTTTATTTTGGAGACACCCTTTTCACTTTCTCTACACATTTTGTATTTCCTTTCTCTCGCCCCCTTCCCCACGCCAAGACCCAAAGAGTGTGTTGACTTGAACATATACACAAGAAGTTTTCAGATCTTACCTATAGATTACTGTCAAGCCTGTTTCATTCCTCGCTGTGATGACACAGTAAGAGACAACAGGATTTAGTCACTAGTAGCCTCTCCACAACTTACCTTTACACAGTTTACTTCCACAATTTAGCATTTTTTAATAGGAAGTTTACTGCTTCCCAAATTCAGTTCATGGTGAATATTAGTTGGAAGTAATACTGCTTCAAACCCCTTTGAAATTATATGTACGTGTTGGATTTCTCTGCATAACTTTCTGAATGTCTGCTAATGCTGTTACGTATGGGTAGTAGACTGCCTATGCTATTTATGTTAAAATAGTCACCTTCCAGTGTGAACAGAAGATAGTTTGTGTCCAGAGCCTGAAAGCCTTGTTTTGGTCATGATGCAGCGGTTTGGAGAAACAAAGAATAGAAGCGGGATGTGGCAAAGAGCAGCAAAGGTTTCAGCCCGGATGCTATGAGTACTCCAGGGTGGTCATCCTTCCTGGTGTGAGTCACACAGCAAACTTCTGGCCAAGAGTCCCACAACCCAAGGAGAAGAGAAACATTGGGAGTAGTTAATGGGCAGGATATGGCAACAGGTCCCCAGAGATCTCGTTAGACTGTACGAGGATGGGAGTCCAGAAAAGTCAGCCTCAGAAGCTCCTGTTGGCTTTCATCCCCCTATAAACAGAGATTTGGATGAACCTGCAACTGCTGTGCCAGCAGAGTCCCTCTGCTGATCATACAACTTATTGCTAACATGAAATCTGACTTGGACTTCTTGTGAGCCGCATAGGAAGTACCAGTAGGATATTTAACATGCAGAATTTCAATCTCTACTTTGAAGTCTCAGTCAGCACTTCCTACAATTAATTTAATCAATCATCTGAAGCTTTTGCCACTTGCCTGTGTGGAGCTGCCCCAAACCAAACACTCCGTAGCAGAATTGACCAGAAGATGGCAATTCAATTAAATTTTTAAAAAAAAGTTTCAAGAGCTTGAAATTTTATTTCCATTTCACTTTGGAATGAAGATAAATTATTTTTGTGAAAACACACATCGGATCAGAATATCTAGTCTAGATTCAGAGATGTGAGGTCTGGGTATATCCCATTCTGGCTCTGCACGTAGGCAGGAACTGATTCAGAATGAGCTTTCCAGCAATCCACTCTTTTGTCCTTTTCCCAGTTGTCCAAGGTCTCCTTCCTACATCCCAGCTGTGTCCTAAACACCTAACTAAAGCAAATGAGAGATTTTTCTTCCACCTTCTGGCCTAAAAATATATCAAAGTCTACTTGAAATGTTTGGATGCAATTTCAGCTATTGAAAATATTCCAATCAAGTGTCCTCCATGGCAGCATGTGCCTTCAGGTGTTGTTATCTGAGGAACTTTACTTATATGCCTACATAAACAAATAAATAAGTATCGATGGTGGAAGAGAGGGTTCTGTGATAATGGCAAATTAGCTTTGTAGTTGAGGGGACTGATAGAGCTGCTTGCATTGTTGAAAACGAAAGGCCTGAACAAAGATTGTTTAATTAAAAAGGAATCCTGCCATTACGTCGCCAAACTTAGAGCAGGATTAAACTGTTTAGGCTGCCATAACAAGACATTTTTTGCAGAATGCCTTTAACTCCAGCAGAATCCATAGTTCAAGGAACAGTATTGCCTATTCAACGTTAATTGTATCAGCGCAGGTGCTGTATTTGAGAATTGTATGAGATGTTATGATAGGTAGATAGTGTCCCATAATTTTCTCTTGTGACCTTTGTCATATTCAGTGTTTGTTTCTTAATATGCTGTACTAATACTGACATTTCTGTGCCTACATTTTGGATTATGCAATAGGGCAAGATGAAGATGCTTGTCTGCAAAAGAATTACAAAAGGTGAAGGTATCTGCTAAGCACTATTTTGAAGATAATAAAAAACTACCTAAAATTCTAACTATTTATGCCCAGCTCATTCTTCAATTAAAATTCCCAAGGTATCAGTATGGGTCTTCTATAAAATTTCGTAATGGAACAGCATCTCTTATTCAGTTAACTTAATGTATTGATATTACTAAGCACTGAAACAGTAATTTGTTCATGGCTGACGTTCAAAAGCCTTAACTTAAAATGAACCCTGTTGAGATTTTTGGTTATTTCAGTACGCTTCATTGCTAAATGTTTTAACTTGACACTTCTACGCTTTTCTTAAAGATTATGACTCAGATGCTATGAGCAGCTCTTACGAATCCTACGATGAAGAGGAGGAGGATGGAAAGGGGAAGAAAATGAGACATCAGTGGCCTTCGGAGGAGGCCTCTATGGATCTGGTGAAGGATGCCAAAATCTGTGCCTTCCTCCTTAGAAAGAAACGATTTGGGCAATGGACCAAACTACTGTGTGTTATCAAAGAAAACAAACTACTGGTAATTTTTATTTTTATCTAGCTATATTTTCTTTGTACCTTTTAGATGATGTATTTATTTTTACAGGAATCTGGTTTTTGGAATATGTTCTGCAAACAGTGGCCAAGTCTCCAGTAACCTTGCAAAAGAGTTTGGTCATGATTTACCCAAGAAGCAGAGAAGCACGAAATTATTAGTGTATCATTTAGCCACTTAGAACTTTGATTTTTATTGCACTTAAACTTAAACCCAGGCAGTTCCCTCATATTGGAAAGAAAGTCTGGCCTATTAGCTTCTTACATATTTCATTTGGAAAAAAAATTGCTGAAACTGTAAATCCAATCTTTCATTCCCTGCGGACTGAAAATCTCATAGGGAGCTTTGTGTATGAACTGTTGGATCAGACCGCTGGAGAGAAAAGTCCCTTGTTAGACTGAGAACTCACTTGGCAGCATATGCCGTGGTAATGTATACACTTTAAACTAAACCTTTGCCATCTGTTCTGCGGTAATTACAGATGCAGTATTCACATGATGCACAGCTGCATTATAGAAAGGAAAGAAACAAGTGGATGTATTTGTTTCTTAAGCATATCTGTTATGTTTCTTTCTGATTGGAGGCACCAGTAAAAGATTCCATAAGTTACTAAATGATCTGCTCATAGATGTCTTTTTGTTTTCTGAAAAGAGAGCCTAATTGAGGGAAACACTAATTTCTGTGTAATTATAAGCGAACTAATGCTTACAGTAATAAATAAGTAGGCACTCCCTGTCTTCCTGTCTGGTGCTTCCAACAGTTGTAACTAATTCTGTAACTAATAATTACTGCAATATCCCAAACGTTAGAAGCTGATTAACAGGTGATAGAACATTTTCTATAGAACCTCATTATTCTACACTCTTACAACACAGCTTAGATGTGTTCGCTTTCCAAGTACGTATATGCTCGTGGCAGCATAGGAAATAACAGGATATGAAATAGAGGTGTCTGGGTAAGAGGTTTCTGAAAATATAGTTGGAATTCATTTGCCAGTTCTCAGTCATTACTGAGGATTTAATTTTTCTATCCTCCTCTATTTAAGCGTCGAAAAGAATGTTGATTCCGATTCGGTTTGTATTATATTGTTATAATGCTATTATGCTTAGTCCACATTTTTATCACCATACACCAGTATCATATCAAATTTCAGGACCATCTGATAACAGCTTGAAGAAAAGAAGGAGGGGAAAAAACAGATTTTCTCTGAAGTTACACAATATTTCTTCCACAATTATGTTTGTTCTTCTGTATAGAAATATGTTATTTTTACTATTTTCATTTCCTTTAGCCACATGTGTGGTCTGAAGAGCTTTTTTTTTTTCCCCTTGTAGGGATTGCCTTTCAGTAATTCTGTAACAGGGATTAAGAAAATAAAAATCACAATGGGAGTCTAACGACCAAGTTACACAAGATTGGTTTATTGTTTGAAGGAGGACTTACACATTTAACTTACAAGATATGCAAGTAAACCAAATATATGTTCTTAGGGATTAGTAGTTGCCTGTGTTATAAATGCAGCTGTTATCATAAAACCAAAATATTTTAATTAGAATTAGACATTAGAAATAACTTCTAGTAGGGAATAATTTTTCACTTAAAGTCCTTTGATATATAAATACTTCAGTTTTAGTAATGTATAATAATAAATAAAATATTTAAATTAATATAAAGGGAATTATATGCTGTTTATTGCTTCTTAAAGTGACTAATGTTGTATGTTTTCAAGATTTCACAGCTTGAAAACTTAACATTTTTTTAATGTTACAAACTTAAAATCTGTGACCAAGCTAGAGAAATGTTGAGTTAATGGGCTTTGGAGAGGGAAGGAAGATTATGAGTGACTTGTAGGGGCTGGTTTAGAGTGGCTGTATTTGCTCAGCCTAAGTTGTAGTGTTTATAACATACTTTTAACAGCTACTGTCTTCCTGACAGTTGCATCATGACATGAATACTGCTGCAGACATGCAAAAGTTCATGTGCTTTTCTCTGTTCACATTTATACTCAACTATTCTATGTATGCATATACTAATTAGTCTTCTTTATTATAATATACCTTTTTAGCCTTTGTATGAGTAAAGTTTTTAGCCATTTGTATGAGTAAAAGCCCAATCTACGTAAGTATATAACATAACTGGACATTCATATACACAATTAAACGTTCTTCTGTAGTCTGGCACTCTATGACAGCTTGATGAACCTCAACTATACTGATGTGTTAGAAGATGGGAATAGGGACTAGGTCTGTAGGAGAAGTGATGTAACATGAAACCCTTGATCTTTAGATCACCAATTTAAACATAGAGCAGGTCATCAGTGATCCAGCATGAAATGGCTGTTCATTGACAGCACTTACTACTGAGGGAAAAAAACATCGGGTAAGTCATATAGTTTTATCCAGGAGCTTACAGGGTAAACTAACATGGAGAGGTATGTGATTTTGCGCAGTGACTGATTAAACTGAAATAGCTAAAAAAGTTACCGTCCTGCAACTTTGCCCCCTTTCCATGGTGTGACAATTTTTTTACTTATCTCAAGAAAAAGAACAGCTGAGTAGGGCATGTGCCAGCGCCTTTGTGCCTGCAGTGGGTAGGCACTGGCGTAGGTTTGCCTTGATACACCGGGCTGTTGCTGCAGAGCAGGGTAAGCATCCAGGCTTTAAAGTCATTAACTGTACAAGTTTATTCTTCTGCTACACGTGAACAGATATCCTAAATCACCCTCTTCCTACCTGATCAAGGTCAAGGTTGAGTCATAAGGATAACGCAGAGAGCTTAATGGTCTCCATATGTTGTACCTGTCCTGCAATAAAAGATGTCTATTAATGTCAGTCTGGAAGTAATTTTGCTTTACAGAGGGGATCAAGAGGAGAAATGCAAAGTTGGCGTTGGCTGAACTCTGTGGTGTGTGGTAAAGGGATGCACGAAAAATATTAAAAATTAAGAAATAGCATTTCTATATAATAACAGCTTTCCCCCAAGGTTCAGAAAGGTGATATCTAACTTTTGAAATTTCCTTACATTTCTTTAGTGTTACAAAAGTTCCAAGGACCAGCAGCCGCAGATGGAGCTGCTCCTGAATGACTGCAGTATCACATACATTCCCAAAGACAGCAAAAAGAAGAAGCATGAGCTGAAAATCTCGCACCAAGGAGCGGATGCCCTGGTTCTGGCAGTACAGAGTAAGGAGCAGGCGGAACAGTGGCTAAAGGTAAGGGGGGATTTCTGACCAGGAGCTTTTCCACCCACAAAATGCTTCCATTGACTGCTCAGTTGCTGTTAAAAACGGAGATCCAGACAATAACATTCAGGCAAATCCAGACCACTTAAATCCCATCTAATTTGGGACTGCAGAAATACAGACTTAATGTTCAGGCCTCGAAGCAACTCCTTGGGCAACCAGCAGCTCAGTATTACACAGCTGCTGCTGCTGCTGCTGCTGCTGCATATGGTTTGCACTGCTAATTGCACAATAACCTGGCACCAAGAGGAGAGCTGGCAAATTCCCTTCCATTTTCATTTCCACCTCATTTTCCAGAAAGCTTTGGTGGTTAGGGCACACTGGTAGTGAGATGAAGGTTCAAATTCCCTAAGGTGGAGGGGGCTGGCACCAGGTTGCTTTTTGGAGTGCTATATATGCATAACTGCCATAGACTACCCTGCAAAAATTGGGCATACCAACATCACAGTCACATTTTTAAAAAGAAGGATCTCTGGGGGGATACCTGTTTGAATTGCTCTGGATGGAGAAGAATCCTTCCTGAATTCAGTTAAAGTTTGCTAATCCTGGTTTAGCAGGATATCATCTGTTATGGTTTGCGCTGGGAATGCAGACTTCTGAGAAATGGGATTTTGTCATCTTCCACTCCTTTCTGTTCAGTGTCTGCAAATGTGGAAAATCCCAATGCAAGGACTGCAGTTTTAGATCCTAACCAGATTACTAGTATTTATGTTGGATTTTGCTAGTCTCAAATGTGGAGGTCAGTGAAGTAGTGTGGGAAACTATCATTGCAGTTTCAGTAGCTTGTTTTAAGACCTTGAAATCCAGCCTTTTAAATGCATGTAAAAGTCTGAACGCATAAGACTCATCAGGCATTCTCCATGCTGCGCTCTGATCTAACCTTATATGGTACTTATTTTTCTAAGAATAAATTGTATTTTTCCAAATACAATCGAATTAAACACACAGGAATTTCCTGATGGCAGATAGTTTTTCTGCAGAAGAGGGAGACATGAAATGCGACTTAAGAGGTATGAGTTCTGCTGTGGGCTAATTTACTAAAAGGAAAATCAATCTGTAATTTCCTCTTTTGCAATATTTGAATATACCTTTTGGGGGGTTGCGGTTTGTGTGTGTGTGTTTGGTTTTGACTGTGAGTTTGTATCTTAGCTTAGAAAATGCACTCTCTATTGTCTTTTTAATAGAAGCTAACCACAGACATGTATTTGTTAGACTTCCTCTAACATCAGTATCTTGTTTTAAGTTTTAAAATCTAGCACCATCCAAGTGTCCCAGTAACTCACCTAGAGTTTCAAAAACACTGATTGGAATGAAAAGAAATTCATAGGTCATATTGTTTTCCAAGGGAATTCCGCTGTAATTAGATCATAGTAACTGCACCATTATTTCCTGTGTTGTTCTAAACTTGGGTTTAGTAATGCTGAGTTCATTGGTATTTATCAGACTTTCTTTCATAAAAATTGTTTTCTTTTTTCTTTTTTTTTTTTTAAGTTGTACATAGGGCATTCCCCACACAGGCAGACAGAGCAGAGCAGTGCTAGATTTTTCCATATCCCAGATGCATTCCTGCTGCTTTAATTAATTAAAAAAAAAAAAAAAAAAGATTTTGTACAGTTGCGTGTTAACAAAGTTGTGTGTGCCAAGGGTGAATGGCCGGACAGTATGTTATCTGCAAAGCATTTGGAGACAGTCTGACAGCACTTTATTTAGTTCCTTTACGCTGAAAAGCTCTCTATTAATGCAACTCTTTCAAGTACATGGCAACGCTACTGTACGCTCAACTTCCAAGTCATCAGCACTGCTGCAGCATTCTCTGTTCTGTACAGTACAAATTGCCTATCCAACAGCTAACCAAAAATGGTCTGTGCAGCTCTTGCAACAGCTTCAGTGTTTTGAAGAGGAGGTATAGCATTTTGAGATAAAAAGCGCTGGGTTTTGTATTTTTAAAAATGTATCAAAATTTAAGTTTGGGGGTTTTTTATTGTGAAAATAATTTTTTTTTTTTTGTCATTCAAGCCTTACTTAAAATGAGCATCTGAAAATCATGTGTGGCTTTGTGTAGCAAGTTTCTATACTGAGAAAGAGATCACTGCTTTGTCTTGGGAGAAGCAGTTTGAGCTTTCCCTGCCTGTCACTCAGAGGGGCAGGGTCGCCCCCAGCTCTGTCAC
This sequence comes from Fregata magnificens, assembly GCA_013389945.1. Taxonomy (NCBI): domain Eukaryota; kingdom Metazoa; phylum Chordata; class Aves; order Suliformes; family Fregatidae; genus Fregata; species Fregata magnificens. The sequence continues at coordinate 300,741 of WAAD01013652.1, forward strand.
CTACGTGTGATTTCTGTAGTTAATAAAATGGGCAGATTCAGAGACTGACAATGAGAAAGGTCTCTGCAACCACATTTTTTAATCATAACATACCCTCTCTGTCAAAGATACCGTGGCACAATACATGCCAGTGGAGCCAGGTTATCACTCAGGAGTAATGGGTTTATATGTAAGTGTCAAATTAAAGCTTTACTCTTGAGCCTGAAAAGCTCAAAATGGCTTTGGAGGCCAGATTTTCCCATGAAAGCTAAACCAGATGATTTTTTTTTTAAGTCAGATGTAATAGGTATAAAATACGTTTACTTAAGCAAATAATTTAAAAATATCTATTGGAAGACAAGTGTGAAATAAATGCAGAATATTTTAGACCTTTTTTGTAAAGATGACACCAAAAAAACCCAGCTGATAAACCTAGTGGAAATTGAAGTCTAGACTGGAAACCACAAAGGGAGTTTCAGGTTTACCAGCTAAGAAATGCTTGATGAAAAAAAGATAGCTATGTCACCAAAGAGCCTGTCAAGCTTTCAGAGCAAGGAACGTAACTAGTATAAATTCAGGCTAGAGCTGAGATCATAGCAGTAATATGGTGTGCAACATAAAGTGGTGGAATTTTCCGGACTTGAGTCCTAAAATGTTCCCACAAAAATGTACATGAAAAAATGTGTGCAGTTACACACTCAGACCCAAACATGAGCTTTTTCCATGCACGCTTGAGTATATGTGCATCTGTGTGCGCTTTTGTGCATTTGTGGTCAAGTAAGGTCTTAAATCTGCCTGTTTGTCTCAGCACATCCAACGGACTGGTTGAAACTACATTTATTTGTCAGCATCCCTGGGAAATGCTACATTAAAAATAAAAGGACTACTAAGAACATGACATTACAAGAAGATGCTTGTTTAGTGGCTTCATTCATACTGATGAATGTGTTCTATGTGCAGGACCTTCAGACTAGGCCACAGAAAACTGCTCTTAGTATTAAAAATACATGGATGCCAAAGAAATTAAGTTCTGAAGTAGCTTCTTGTAGAAGACCAGTAGAAGAAGGAAATGGTCATGGTGTCTGGTCCCAAGACCTTCTCTTCCTCTTAGCATTGCCTCCTGCAAAAATTCATTTCTGATTTATCATGCATGAGAGATCATTTATCATTTTGGAGTACTGGCCTTGGTTTTCATTTTTCCCTAACGTTAGGCACCCTTTGCTAACTTTTCTTTATTTTACGCTGTGCAGCCATTTTGCAGCAATCTCTTCAGCTGAGGGTCTATAATAATTGAGCAGTGAATCTTTCAGGCATCAGTAGACATTTCTGCATCTATCATTTTGACAATGTTCAGTCAGTTCTGAACTTGTAATAAGAGGGATTTTTTTTGCCCTGAAGAGAGAAGAAAATTAAGGTTGTGACTGTATCCAGCCATGCAAAGACCGTGCAACACTCCTCGTAGGGCTGTTAATCCGGTTGTCCTACCCGGATGCATGATAACTGCATGTTGTCTCTCGTGAAAGTCTTTGCAAATGTCTTTTTTTTTCACTGCCCTGAGCTTAGTGAGGGGAGTCCAGTAACTTCTGGGCTCCAGTCTTAACGTGGACTGAGTTTTACTGAAGAATAAACTACTGACACAGCTCTTCTTTTACCAGTTTAAATCGACACAAAACTGAGCTTGTAACTGTAAACATTGTGTGGCTGGTTTTACTTTCTATGGGAATTTCCAGCTAGAGATCGCAAAACACTTCAAACATTACTTTCTTGGCTTAAGTAATTTTCCCCAAAGAGGTTCTTATCTCCATTTTGTAGCTGAGTAGAGTCAAGTGCTGAATGATCATGCCTTAAAACTGACTGGAAAAAGTGCGTTTGGGAATGCATACTCGGTACAAGTGATTTCCATATAGTGTTTGTTAGCTTATAAGTAACTTCAGGAACATACTATGTCGCAAGACAGTCAGGCTGGGTACTTTCTCTGCTGCACATCATCACCAGCAGTGAAGGCTTCGCAAACTAAATTAAACCTCCCAGAACTTACACCCCTATTGTCTCAAAGAGATGGTTTTAGATACCTTGGTACGAACCACAGCAAGGTCAGTATGTTTGCATAAGAACTATTTAGGGCATGATCTGCAGCCGCGACAGACTGAGCTGCATGTGAGAGCTTTGACCAGCCTGCAGGACTGCTGCCAGCATGCTTTGACAGAGCCAGAGGACCCCATCCTGGCTGGGAACCAGAGTGTGTTTGTGTGACTGGCACCATGGAAAACAATACATGACTTAAAAAAAGCAGATGCATATGTAAATTTTTAAAAAAACCACCAGTGAATACAGAACCGCAAACATCCTATTTGCTTGTTTTCTCAAGGATAAGCTTTCTTTGAGTTCCTGGCTAAAATCAGAAATGCAAGCTGTAGCAGATCTCAGAGCAGAACCCAGGAGGGCTGAGACTTGATCCCTTGCTTTCACCACGAGATAGTATTCCTCCTCTCTCCTACTTGCAGTTTTGAATGGAAAATTATTGAAATCATACCTAGCTCAGATTTACAGCCTGAAGTGCGGTCTGCATCTCTGCACCACCTGGGCTGGGGATGCAGCTCCCCTTGCATGGGGTACCGCTGCCCTTGCAGCAGCAATGCCTCCAGCCGCCCTCCCCAGCCACCCGGCGCCTCCCTCCCTGGGCTCTGCCCGATCCAGTGGCCATATATGGCAATAGATTTCATGGTAATAATGCAGGAGAAAGGATACAGAGGTTGTCTTGGTTGAATATGTCAGAAGAGTATTTTTAAGGGGATATACAGGCAGTAAAGATAGGCTTGCTGGCTGCTAGTCTGCTAGAATCTCATCCCCACTTTGCTCAGACAAACAGCAATAAGGCAGAAAGATGAATCTTTTCAGGCTAGGGGATGCTTGAGAATGATGTTTTCCAGTACAGAAGGTAAAGGGGGTTTCTTTTCGAGTCTTAAAGCGTAGGCTATGATGTGAACAATTTCTGCTTTTCCTCTCATTTATCTAGGTAAACTCCTTGGGGCATTCTCTGCAAAATGCTAAGAGAGTTTTGCTGCTCTTTTAAGGAGGAGGAGATTGATGCTAATGTATGTAGTGTGTAAGGGTTCAAAAGCGAGAGTAAATGAGAATTTAGTCATGCCAAAATGATGAAAAGTCCCAGAAAGTCAGTACTCCTCCAGCACTGAAAAAGGAGTGTTTCAGGAATGAGAAATACTGAGTTACATCTGGAGCCAAACCCTTTTCCCTCTGCTGTGTTGTGCATAAGTGGATTTCAGCTTGACCATATTCCAACCTTCAGAGTTAAGCAGCAGAGACAAGAGGCAGGGGATTCAGCCCATCCTATTTCTAGCAATTCCTGTATTTGCAAAACATGTGGGTAGATGGGGATGAGGGGGTGGGTTGGCTGGATGGATTTCTAGCCTGGTTGCATACAGAAGTGAAGCAAATGTGCAGTCAGGCCGTCAGCCTTCTCCCTAATCACTTTTGAGCTCGATCATATTAAAAGTGTGAGCTTCTCCTGTGAGTTTCATGAAAACACGAGACGAGATGAGATGCTGTAATCACATCCCTGTGGTGAGCACAGCCTGCAGCCTGAACTCGTCCCACGGTGTCCATGAGGAGAGAGGTCTGCAAGCTCCTCAAATGCAGGAAGACTCGGTCTTATTCCGTACCGGGTCCCAAAGAGATCAACTACAAGGAACCAGCTACAGACTTAGTACTTTTACTCAGAATTTGTTGCGTTTCTGTGTGGCAGGGTCTGGCTGGCAAGCAGCTGGCTTTCTACTTTTACTGTATAGCCTGTGCTTTTTATCCGAAGCCTAGATCTTTGAAGGTAGCTGGAAAAATCTAATCCAATTCTTCTGACTTTGCATGTATGGTGAGTATTTTGCCTCCAGTCATGGTGTGTCATTTAAAATAAGATATATAATAAGTATAGAAATTTCTAGGTGACGGCAGGTATGAGGGTTTTATAGTAAATGTTAGTGCTTGTGTAGTAAGATAGTTTTAAAGAGAGAAATATTCCAGACGCACCACGTGGCAGAAATTCCACTGACTTCACCCGTCACTGTCAATGGCTTGCGGCACGGAATCTTTCCAGCTTTGTACCTGCAAATATTTCCCTTCTATTCCTCATGTCACTGCAGTCAATGCGATACGCTGGTGTTTATCCTGATCCAGCTGGAGATTCAAGACCTTTCTATAACATAAATAAAGAATAATAAAATAGTTCAGGTTGCACAAGCTTTTTCCAGGTCTGCATTTGAAAGAGGCCATTCTGAAGTCCACAAATTGTAACATTGTAATGGTAATTGTGGTATTTAAAATTCTTGCGATGGAATAACAGAAGGTTATTTTAAATGTATTTAGTTTTGAGGCTATCCAAAGAAATTAAAGGTCTCCAGTTTTCTGATTACATTTGCTTATACATTTTAAATATTTGAATACGTAGTCTGTTTATGATCTCAGTTTGATTTTCCTGGCAGATCACCCAGTCTGTGTGTATATGTAATGTACAAAGGCATTTGTGGTGAGAGAAAGAGAATGATTTCCCTTTTCTAATGTGTGGGAAAACTTAAACTATTAATGAAGTATGCGCCATTACAAAGTATTCTCAGTACAGCCTTCCAGATTATGCCGTTTTATTAAAAATAACACATTTGGGAATTCCTTTTATTTGCTTTCTATTTTTGGAGCCATTGAGATTCATTTGTTCATATTTTCACACTTTTCATTGCAGTGGATAAAAGTTTGCTAACCTCCTTTCCCCACTCGCACTCACATCTATTTTTTAATGAAAACAGTGATCTTTTGTTTTCATGTGACTCCAGGAGACTCCATAGAAAAAGTTGACAAAAACGCCGAGTCTTGTGATTGAAATTATGCAAGTTGGCAACACCGGTGGAATGTTTTATCCTTAAAATTTTGAGTTAAAGCTATAAGCATGTGAAAACCACATTTATAATGGCAGCTGTCTGCAAACGTAATTATAGAGAGTGCATCCAAGCAACCATTATATATTAAAGGCATTTCATCCTGGTGAGCTGTAGAAGTATAAGTTTTATGCTGTGCACCGAACACAATTATATTGCATATAGAAGGTGATGAGCAAGTCTTTGCCAGTGAACCCCTTGATCCCAAAGGCAGTGTTGGATCCTTGAATATGCATTTACTTCAGATCTTGCCATGAACTTCTATTTGATAGTGTGTCATCTTTTTAATCAAAATTTAATTACAACCCAATTAAACACTTCAGCTTCTCCTTAAATATGTGAGGTATGATAAGAACCGGATTTACTTGAGTGCATGACTTTGCACATACTATTCAGTTAGTGCTGCCAAATCATTTCCCTCTGTTCTGTCTGTAACTCCCATTACTATCTGTCTTTGCCAAAATTAACTAACTGTGTGGTGTGAGCAGATGCTGAAAACACGAGCCATTGAATCAGGGTCATGCAGGAGACAGAAATGAATGTTCCCAGAAACTGTATGGTCACATTTCTCTAGGAAGAAAACAGCAGTGTATTTACACCATACTGAGGACCAGCAACTGAAGATAAAACACCACACATTAAAAAAAGTCTTATGATCTTGGGGAATTTAGGCCTTCATTTAACTCTGAGATGCAAATACTCTTCACAGATATATCTAAATTTTCTGTTACAAAGGACGCCAAGTACCATGAAATACTGTGCTTGTGTTGCTGGGAGAAGGTATAGGGAAGTTCAGACAGTCAAGAAAGGATGCTGAAGTGTTTTAAGACACTAGCTCAGAAATAAAAGCGTAGGTTCATTTCCCTGCTCTGCTTAGATTTTTTCATGTGACATTGAGTGAGTGATTTAATCTTGGTTTTGTTCCCAAGTCCTCCATCTGTGTAAATGGGGCTGGTGCTCTTTCTTTCTTTATGGCCTATAATTGAGCATAAATTGAGCACACAATTTATGATGTGCTCGTGAGCTGTAGCAATAGGGTCTTTGTAAGCCCGTAAACATTTGATTTGTTTAGCTTCACCCTTAAAGGGAACTTCAGTGCTGTGAAAGGACTGTTTGGTGCCATCTTTAGCTCTTTAATGGTTTCCACGTCAAAATTGTTCAGTTCAAAACGGAAAAGATGTTGTTTGCTGTTTTGCTTTTCCTCTCCTTTAAAGAAATCTGGATTTTGACAGTTAGCTAATTGCTGTTTTCTCTGGAACTGGGAGTTGTCAGGCCAGATCCTCCTCTCTGCCAGCTGAGCTTGCTGTAAACAGTGTGAAGGGAGGAGCTGGATATGTAAACACGTACATGTACATGTAAAGGGGAAAGTTTGCATGTCTAGTGGTAATGCTTCCAGCAGAGCAGGGTGCCCTTCTTTCTTAGCTCGCTTGGCTCTGCTGTCCTTGCGTGGCTGCATGGCTGTAATCAGCGGTGTGGAGCTCAGCACCCCCTCGGCATGAGTCTGGATGGAGAGTCGGGACCTGTTCTCATCAGCACAAGCAATTTCAGACTGATAATGGGCTGGTGGTAACCTCACAAGACATAAAAACTTAATTATGCCCATTGGGAATCATCAAATGTCTTTACTCATTGCGTACTTTTACATTTATATAGTTTCAGGTTCTGAAGTTCTTCAAACTCTATCAAAATCTCAGTGAATTCAGTCTGGATTTTTCTTTAACTTTTTAAAAGCAGACTTAATGCCATTCCCATTTCCGAGAACACATTTACCATTGTTTTGACCTATACCTTTATGTCAATGTGCAAGTATAATAGAAAAATACCACAGAATACCACCGTGCAGTATTAACTGTAAGTCGATCAGCACTTCATTAGTTCTCCAATAGCAAAAAAAGAGCAGCTGGGTAGTGTATTATGCAAAACTCTTGTCCTGTGACATGCAGGACCTTGGATCTAATCCCACTTTTTCGTCATCATAATGAAATTAATTTAGTGGTGTCAGCTGAGTTCGTATTGCAAAACTAGCACACGGAAATCAGCAGCGCTGTTGGTTTCTTTACTCAGGAGAGCCTTGGAGCTTAGCTTGTCTAGAAACTGAAACCTTCCACCTCTAGACGTTATGTTTCCTCCAGGTTGTACATGAAATGACTTAGGGAGGCAGCGTGGAGAAGTTGGTGTAGTGGCAGCCTGCCTGACACCTGCCAGCCAAGTAAATGTTTGAGGGATTCTCCTTCCCATATCCCTTCACGTTCCTATATAATTTCTCTGATTTGTATTTTATGAGTAATGAATAAGTTTTGCCTTGTCTCCTAAGGTTATAAAAGATGTGTGCAGCAACTGTATGGGAGCGGTAGACTCTGATGGGCCGTTGTCTAGTTCTCCAGTACACAAGACGGAGCTGGAAAAGGTAAAGTTATCAAAGTGATGAATGCAAAATTCCTTGTGATTACCTGTTATAGAGGCTCTGCTAGACACTGCATGGTTTAGGGGATGTTCAGACCACAAAGCTGAAATTGAATTTAGATTCTGGATTTCATGTATTAACTTTTTCATGTTAGACCTTCTGCTGGGGCAATTTTCAATAACTATTTGCTGACTCATGTTACTGTTTTAGACTATTAGCCCCTGTGTCATTTTTGTTTGTTTGGAGACGTGCACACATTCTACAGATTTAAGACTTCTGCCATGTCTATTCATTTGGTCACGAACAACCAGCAGACTGGCTTGTATCCGTTAGCAGCTTCTCTTTAGCCATTTAGGGTGCAGACTAAGCAGGTCTGATACATGTGTTCTGATGCAGAGACGCTCTCCATCAAGTGCAAAGAGCAAGCAGGGATGTGACTCTGCGGGAAGAACAGCTGAAGAATATACAAAAGTTTTAAGGGGAAGTCTTTTATTTTTGAGAATTTAGTTCTTGAAGAGCTCCCTGGGCATGCTGAGGTCACTGTTTTGGCAAACCCTTTGAAGCATTCGTGCCTCAACACAGAAACTTGGCTATTCACATGTGGTTGTCTCTGCTGCCTTGACTCAGCAGGATATGAGAGCAAGAATTAGGAAAGAGAACAACCCTGCAGTGAACGATCAGTACATTACAAGCACCGATTTAAGCCCCTGCTCTGTTAAGGCATCCATGTGAGCAGACCCATCTGCAGACCCTGCTTAAAAGTCCCACTGACAAAGGTTTCGTCACCAAATTCCTGATGGCAAGTTCTACCCCCGTGGTGGAAGGATGCTGCAGTCAGTAGTGTCACGTTGCATTGCACCTGGGATAGTAAGAGCAAAGCATGTTCCATGACAGCTCAGATCTCCTGATTTCACAAAAGCTGTTGTGTTTGTATGCTTGCACACACCTGCAGAGTATTAACAGAGTAACTGGAAGTGTCATAAAATAGTTGTTTTCTAAAATGCATGCCATGAAAAAGGGTAGCAAAACTTCTCATTTGTTTATTTTCGTGATAATCTGCACATCTTCTTCGTGGCTTCACCACTCATGAGTAATGTGGTTACCAAAACTGTGCTGGCATAAGCTCTTTACTGTGTCATCCTATATCTCGTACGCAACTGTTGCAGAATAATCGGTGCTAAAAATTTATTTCAAAAGGCTCTTTTTTGCACATATTGAAAGTACTGAAGCACCATGTAGGAATGCACTATTTTCTGATAAGTTGTAATTGCAAATGCATATGTGAAGCATTTTTTAAAGAAATTATTGTAAAATTATCTGATCCATGTAATTGTTCATAGCTTAGCAGTTTAATAAACAGCAACACTTAGAGTCTAGAAATGAATTAAAAACATATTGTGTAATAAGAGGTATTGAATTATGATTATTTCGCTGTTTTGACTGTACTTTCAAATATAGTCCTATTTTGTGATTTCTGTGCTTTTCTAAAGCCTATATGGCAATATAAAAAAACCCTCTAAAACTGAATTTTTTACTGTCTTCTTCTTCCAAGTGGATGAGAGCTTGAGATGTGTTTTGTTTCACAGTAAGCATACTTTTAAATTGACTCATGACACTTTATTTGGCAAAGGTGCCAACATTGTATGTCAACTAATCACTTTGTCCCTGCAGAAGTTGTCGTCTGAGAGGCCAAGCTCAGATGGGGAGGGTGCTGTGGAAAATGGCACCACTACTGTGTGCAATGGGAAAGAACAAGGTACGTCTCAGATCCAGAGATGCTTGGTGTAAATAATATGTGCATATAGGGAGCGATAGGTAGTGAAATACCTGGCTTTTGTCTTTTAAAAACAGGCAGTAAAGTTTTTGAATATTTTTATTAGGATTCAATTTAACTTGAAAGCTGAATTATGTCAAGAGTGAATCCTTAAAATTTTGCAGTAACAGAAGGCCTTTGATATTGCCATTGTGCAGGTAAAATCAATATAATTAGCATAAGGAAACAGAATATAGAAATTTACACTTGGCCTTTTGTGTGCTCAAAAGTACAGTTTTTTAGAGCTTGGGCGACCACTATAGGCAACTAACGGTTGCTTTTCATAACTGTAACTGTATAGTGGCAACATAAATAGTGGCTGTAGAGCTTCTAAGCAAAAAAGCTACCATTAAATACTAGAAGAAAAGAATCGTCATTTTTATAGATATATATGTATGTATACACATATATACACAGTTTATATATGTGTGTGTATACACAGATACATAGATATATAAACTGTTATGTATGATTATTTATATTAACATACTAAAATGTATATAATCATGTAGTATCAGTGGGTTTGTGAGTGTATATGTATATAATTTTACATATACTACTTTGGAGCCACGCATGTTTTGTAGTTCTTATAATCTAACAGAGGCACATCCCAAACCCAGAGGGAATTTTGTCCGAGTTATAGCTAAAAAACTCAGCCCCTATGCTCTCTTTCCCACCCCACTCTCTGCTCCCCAAAGCGGAAGAGATTCTGTGACTTTGTTAACTTGCCGTATAGCAATGGTATCGTTTAGATAAGACATTTTTCTGCAGCTGTCAAGCTGAAGGGTAATGTGAGCTGCAGTGAGCACAATGTCAATACTGGCCTTGGTGCCAGCACTGTCTCGCCTTTTGACTCATTTCCTTTATCTGCTCCCTGGGTCATTTTCCAACATTTCCTGACTATACAGATCTCTGACATACCCAACAGTACACAACAATGTCAGGTTTTGTGGTTTCTAGAAGTTGTGGTGCGTGGTTAGATTTCACCCTGTAAAATCTTCTACTAAGCTTTCAAAAAGCACACTACTGTTTTAGCCTCTGAAACCTGCTGAGAAACATCTGTGACCCAAAAGCTGTGTTGTCCATGATGTCCAAAAGTGCCTGGTGGCTCAGGCACCCCACAAGAGGCATGCTGATGGAGCATGTGCTGCTGGAAAACCAGCCCAGCTTAGATGTCTCAAGGAGGATAATTAAAACTACCAGTTGCTTTTGAAAATTGTGACCTTCAATATGTAGTAACACAAATAATGGGCATTAATGACTGCAAGGAAATTAAAATATCCTTGGCATCATTTTAAGTGGTTCTGGATGAAGTTACACTATTTTTCTAAACAATGGATAGGAAACACTTAAGGGAGTAGGTGGGAAGGGACGCTTTGGAGAGCAGTCATGTCCAGCCATCTCCCATCGGCCAGCCTCTGCTCTGCTCTCAATCAGCTGCTCGTTTTGCTGTGGGGAAGGAAATGAGAAGAAAGGGCTTTTGTGACAACAATCACTGGCAGTCAGGCAATCAGTATGTCCTTTAGACTCGAAAAGATTAAGTCATGAAGGCCTTATTTCTCAGTTCTGCAGGAAAATAAAAAAGCACTGTGAAGGGAAGATAGGACAGGAAAACAAAAAAGCACTGAAATGGGCTTATTCCACCATCTGTTCACACTCCTGAGAATGGTTCCTTTGGGCTTCTGTCTCAGAGAGATGAGGTTTTCTCAGTCTCTGGCTTTTTTCAATGCTTTTCATCTCTCCACTCAACAGCCACAGCCGGTCATCGGCTGCCACTGCGTGGGACGGAAACCTGTCTGCAGGCAGGTGCTGCCTTCGGGTCTTCCCTCAGGCAGGGGGTGACATGAGCAGATGGGACGGGTGGCCTTCTTCCCTTGAACACGGGAGCCCATTGCATGTTTAGAGAGCACAGTATAAGTTGTGAACACCCTTCCCTTAGGAAGAGAGAATTAGACCTTTGCACACGCACGTTGCTGTATTGGAGTTTGCTGGTGAACAGCTATCCGTACCTGAGAAGCTGCCTTTGCCCCTCAGTTCCGCATGCAGCAGGTGACAGATTTGTACAGTCTTGGCTACAGATACAATTTCTAAATAATGTTCCATGATTCCTAACAATGAAACTAAATATGATAAGTTATCCCATTGTGAGTCCCAAACTGCTTCTCTATTTTCTGTGCATTCTTCTTTCCAGTTCATCAATTCATATAGTAATTTCTCATATGAACATTTTGTCCTTTTTTCCCCTCAGTTTACATAAGTCCATAATCACTAAATGGTCCCCGTTGCAAAGGGAATTGAGATGTCAGGGATAAAGTTACAGCAGCTTAATTAGTAACTATCCTAAATGTATTTTTCATCAAAATCATGTATCATCAGGGCAAGTTGATGGATATTTTTGCTGCCCTTTCAGTTAGCAGAAAGAAACTTTTAATCTGTTGATGGAGTCCAAATTAGACCACTGAACGCAGTTTCTGTTCATTTTGTTTGTTCCGTTTTGCAAATAAAAGGTCTTCTTTTCTGATTCTGTTTAATCTTAGAAACTTTTTTAATTTGTTAAGATTTTGGTCAGGTAGGCACTTTTAAAAATGATATCCATAGTCCTTGCCATGTTACGTTCAGCAGCTCAACATGCCTCAGCGCACAGAGCCGTAATATTGCTAGTATCATAGTAAGTTAATGGAAGCGTAGACTGGATGTTAGCAAAATACCTCTTTTCAGCAGAGCTTTTTTATTCCAGGCCCTCATGATCACAAAAAGTGCCAACTTCTAACCATTGAATGCTTATAATGATCCCACTAATTTAATTGTTAGTAGTTAATTTATAAGTCTTGTCTTTCTAAAAGGTCCATTGTGATAAGATACCTTAACCTAACTGTACATGGCAGGAGTATTTTTGCTAGGCAAGCATATTCTGTCTTAGTTGTGTACTTCATTGTTGAAGTATTTTGAGGTAAATGTTTGGGAACAACGAAGGATCGTCTGGCTGGATTTTTATTCTTGTGTATATGAGCTAAATTTGTATGCAGATACCTCAGTCATACTGATAAATTAGGTGATGACTGCTGTGGAAAGAGACTTCCAGCTTGATTAGATTAAATTAAATTAGAGGCTTGATTTTTTTTTCTTATCCTTCTGAATGCCATGATTTTTATAGCACAGAGGTTATTTATAGGCATCTGCATTAGAGAGGGCATATAATAGTTATCTCATTGCAGGGTGCAACTTTTGTACAAATGTTCATCTTGTGCAGGATTGTTTGTCTGAACCACTATATTTATTCAGGTTCTCTCTATTCATTGGTTAATTTAAACACACTAAAATACACACTTCTGCTTTGTTAATAGTGAAGAGGAAAAAAAGTTCAAAATCAGAAGCCAAGGGCACTGTGACTAAAGTAACAGGGAAAAAAATAACGAAGATCATTGGTTTAGGAAAGAAAAAGCCATCAACAGATGAACAGACCTCATCAGCTGAAGAAGATGTTCCAACATGTGGTAAGTGATTTTTCTCCTTGAGTCTTAAATGCACATTGTGACTAAAACTTTATAAAATTTTAGCCTAGAAATTCCTCTGAAATTACCTTTACTGCTATAATTCTTCCCGCAACATCAGAAGGATGCACTCAGACTGAAAGAGGAGTAGAGTAATCAAGAGCTTATCATTTGAAAAGAGACTAGAAGTTGACTTTTAAAATAAAATGGTCACACAGGCTCAGAAGGAATATCATTGCTCTTTGCAAAGGTGAGGGGGAAGAGAAGTGTGGACAAAAAGCAGAAAGAAACAAGAGCTGTTTTCAAACAAATGGATATAAAATGAATATAGGCCGGACTATGAAATAAATTTAGGCTAGGAATTAGAAGAAGATTCTTGAGAAGGGATCAAGTCTTTTATGATGGATCGTGGTGGGGTTTTATGGGCTAGCAATCAAGACAGCAGTTGACTGGTCTCAGCCAAAGTGATTTGAGTTTAGTTGTGGGTTCCTAAAGTGGTACATATTGGGCAAAACTTGAATCAAGTAACAACTTTCTAGTAAGCTATTTTAACTCCTGATGTTCATCACTCCATATGACAGCTGTAGTGCTTGGCAGCACCAAGGAAGTATATAAAAAGACATGCAGAAAATGCTTATGTTTTGTATCTTAGCTGTTAATATTTGCTCACAGTTTAGGACTTTGTGCAATGCACTTAGCTGTTGTCCTCACAGCTCTGGTATTTTCAAACAATGCAATGTATTTACATTCTCCTGTTTGCCTTCTGGTGCTTCAGTATTAAGTAACACTTCCATACGTGAGTAAGGTTGGACCCACCCTTCTCCCAATCCCTGCCAAAAAAAATTTCCGTAGAGAGCAAGCTGTGAAGCAGTTGCTCCAGATTCTGAAGTTGGATTTGCCTTTTCACCTTTAATTGACTAGGAAAACTTTGGGAAACCCAGAAATCTGTGATTAGACAGCAGTTGGCAGAACTCATCGGTGCATGAAGTGTGATAGATGCTTGCCCAATGTGAAAGAAGCAGATCCATGGACCACCAGCAAGAACGTCATAGATCACAGGTGGCTCTCAAGCCACACTTTGGGAATCGTTCACATGAGCAATCTTTGATTAAATAAGTGTGTGTATATATGTCTATACATCAGCTAAGTACAGATGTGATTTATCAACCAAAAGAACAGCTGGGAAAGCTGTGTCCAGCCAGATGCATTGTCTGAAGCATCTGGCTTCCATAAAAGCTCAAACTTCCGGGGTCTCATACTCCGTTGATTATTCTGTATTATGTGAGATGTTAACCACAGCTGTACAATCTAATTCCTAGTATTTCTATCATTATTTCAGATATGGACATAAGTATAGCCATTACTATTGCCTGCATTTGGCTCTACTCAACACCACTTGCAGATTTTATAGGAAAATATATAAGTGTCGAGGCTTTGGTCATTGCAAGAAGTCTTTGCAGAAGGAGTTTCTCACCACCAGAAATTTGGCTCAGTGCAATGCCCTCTGGGAGGTTGCTCCATAGTTGAAGGCTTTTACGCTTTAAAAGGCTCTACCTCCCATGAACAAAGGGAAAAGCCCAGTGGGGCTGCAGGGGACACCCAGCTAGAGCGGAAATGGAAACCCACCTGCACTTGGAGTCATTGCAAAGATCTTCCCTACAGCATCACTGGTCTTTGACTGCCTGGGCTAAGCTGAAGTGCTAATGCCCCAACTGGGAACACACTCAAGGCATTTTGGTCATGTCAACTGTTTAAATTTTAAGTAGGGTTATGTGGGAGGAAAAGCATGGGATCCTGCTTAGTTCAAGTGAAGCAAGAGGGTTTGGAAGAGCTTTTCTGAGAGGTGCCTTGGGAGCAGAGGGGGAAAAAAAGTACTGTCTGAATAAAAGGACTCTCACTCCAAAACAAGCCAGCTGGCTTGCACGTGAAGGGTTTTCCATTTCTAGGTATTATATTATAATGCACAGCTATACAGGGTTTTGTTACAGGAGAAGGGAGGAGAGGAGGAGAGCTGGAGAGTGTGATCATCACAAGGAGCCAAAATCAGAGGATTGTGCACATCCTCCTTTTTTTATGGCACCTTCCAAGACGTGCGCAATTCTCATCCGCTATATCCTGTTGGATCAAGCTTTGACATTGGAACCATAATGTTGGAAGGGAAACCCAGAAAAATTAATGATAAGTCATAGTTTTAATGAAAACCAAAGAGATAGCTGTCCAACAGGATTAAATGAAAATCAGACCTGAGACAGAAGACAATTTTGCGTAAATTCTGGCCTATGCAAGATATTATTTGTTTCCCTCTTCATAGCCTGTTTGGAAGCAGCAACATGCTGAATTCATGTACCATTTGTAATGGGGAAGCAAAAGTAGATCTTTTTTTTTCCATTCCCAAAGTAAATAAGGCAGGAAAGTTGGGCATTGTCTTGATTTTAAGGTTTGAGTCTGGAATGATTGTTGCTATGGGACAGAGAAGGAAAAACACAAAACACTGCCCATTTAATGATATTATATACCTAGACACTATATCTGATACAGAGCTTGATAAGAAAAGCGGGTTTTTTTAAAAGGCACTTCGTTCATGAAATTTTGATTTGTCATAGGGATACTATATTATCCCTGGGGGGAAAAAAAAAATCTTTGTTTACACTTTTGTCTTAAAGTTTAGCTAAATTTCATATACATTTACTTCTTGAATTTTAAACCAATATGAATTTTATTTTTATTGGCATCGCTAGTGATCTTTTAAATTCTGCTTTAAAAGTGTTGCAAGCCAAACATTCATTCTTCTTTCTAAATGAAATTTAGAAAGATCAACACTTAGTAGGTCTTTAAAACACTGATTTTGGATGTTACAGAAGGTAGCTCATCACCTAATTATATAATATGAGCTGTGATTTTCCCAGAAAATTTTGGTCAGCCACAGTTATCAAAGCCATTACACATGGAGAACGTGGGTCTTCTGTGTGAGCACATCAGCTGTGTACATACCTTTTTATCACTGTCCCTCTCCCATTCTTACTAAAGTCTTGGGGATCGGTGTGCTCCTGCTCATCCAGCCACTGCAGTGACTAACAGAACAGCCATTTGCGCATGAGCAGCATCACATCTTTATATGCTTTTTTCTAGCTTATTGTCACAGTGAAAGTTTTCATTAAAAGAAGTGGAGCATGGTCATTTATTTGTCTTTCTAAAATCCATCTGGACTTTCTATTATAAGAGGAATAAGTTGTTTAAGTACTAGCATTACACTGAAAAGTAAGTTTCTTTTTTTTTTTTTTTCCTTTTCAAAAAAAGGCAGGAGTAAAATATCTCATGTTTCGTTTTATTGCAGGATATCTCAATGTGCTCTCAAATAACCGTTGGCGTGAGCGCTGGTGCAGAGTGAAAGATAATAAACTCATTTTCCACAAGGACAGGACAGATCTGAAGACGCACATTGTTTCTATCCCTCTCCGTGGCTGCGAAGTCATCCCGGGACTGGATTCGAAGCATCCCCTGACCTTCCGCCTGCTCCGAAATGGGCAGGAGGTCGCTGTGCTCGAGGTGCAGTGGTTGCTAATGGCTATGACTTGTAGGAACACTCACAAGCTAAGTTAGAGAAGCACTTTCATACAACCTGGCCATTCAAAATATCTTTGGAATAATATTATTGCAGAGCTGGATAATAAATACTGGAAGGAGAAAAAAAAATATTCAGAGTTGTAGGCGAAGAGAGAACTGAGATTTAATGCAGTTCAGAAACCTTCCCAGTAAGGTGCTTTTCTCTACACTGACCTTCCCTTGACCTGTTACTAAACTATTCCTGCTCCTTCTCTATACACACTAGGGATATAATTACTTCGGGTAAATAACTTAGCAATAATTAAATAATGGATCACTGTTGATGGGAACTCTAGAGCTCTTACCTCTCATTTGTCTGCTACTTATGTGAACCACTTTTGCTCAGTCTGTATCTGTATTAAAGTAATTCTGCAGTAAGAAAATAGAGTGTGCCAGCATCCTGGTGAGTCTCTTGACACACCACACGTGTACACAGTGGCACACTCCTCGCACTACGAAGGTCATACCTTCATCTGTGTTAGGTGGGTCAGGATTTTCTGAGGGGCTTTATTCATCATATTTTGAAAGCTGAAATGAGAAGACACTTAAAGCCAAGTATAATGAAGATACAGGAGAAGGCAACCTTTTGTTTTCGGTGACAGGATGGACACTCTGACGACTTTGGATTTCCAGCTGCAGGTCACGTTAGTCTCCTGTCCTTGCAACCAGGCCTGATATATGTGAGCAGTTCAGAGAAGCTGAAAAACTAGAAAGCAGCTCAAGGAACTGTGAAAGGCAATGAAATATTTAAAAAGATCAAGAAATTTAGAAACCACACAGTTTCCTTCCCCCCACCCTTTTTTCAATTATTTATTTTGCTACTGTTTAAATTTGCAATTGGTGACTTGAAGCAAAATATGAAAAATTAAAAATTATTTTAACAGTATTCATATTTGTAGTTGTGCTATTAGGAATATAAGTGCATTCATCTAGACAAATGTATTGGAATTTTTCAAAAACCAACACTAAAATTTCTTCTACTGTTTCATTTTTGTTTCCCTTTTTTCTACTTAGGACTGAGATTTTCTTCTCAGGGGTCATCCTAACTAAAATCCCCCAGCATAGCATAAGAAAATAATTCTGTTATAGCTTTCAATTTTCTGATGTCTAAAATAAGCATGACTTGAATCTGAATCCACTAGCCTTCAAAGACTATTTTTTCTTCTTTTTTGGAGATTGCCCACTTTGTGTTACATCATAACTAATGAGCTTACTTAAAGTGCACTCCTGGCAAAGCAGATTTAATAAGAAATCCTGGGGTTTTTAGGAGTTCAGCAGAGAGAAACCAGAGCCTCTCATACGATGTGGTAGCAATTTGTCAGCCAGGAAGGATTTCAAAATAATGCTCAGCTCAGTGGCAGACTAAAGACCTGACGTACACCCTTGCCCTCTCCTCGCAGGCGTCCTCCTCCGAAGACATGGGCAGATGGATCGGAATTTTGCTGGCTGAAACAGGGTCTTCGACAGACCCTGGAGCTCTGCACTATGACTACATCGACGTGGAAATGACGGCAAGCGTCATCCAGGCTGCCAAACAGACCTTCTGGTGAGAGGCGTTCAGCTGCCCGGGTGTTTCCAGTACTGTGAGAATTTATATCTGTATGTTAACTCTGGTGCCAAGAGAGCTTATCAAAATCCAGCCCCCCTTTGCCAGATATTGAAGTCCTGAAGTGTTTCAGCATCGCAGCATGTTAGATGTGTTTATGATTATCATGTTGGCATCCTGCTAAGTTCTGTAAAAGATGCAGACACCGTCCAACTCTACTCAAATCTTGACTCATTTTTTCAGTAAGTCTCCTTATCAAATGCTATATTTTAATATTTTGTTTTGCCTGAAGACTTAGAACTATCCATGGAAGAGGACAAATAGCTGAAAATTAGTTCACGTTTATTTATTGGCTGTATTTGCTGTACATGTAGCCAATATGTACAGCATATATTGGCCAATATATGCTGTACACTAAAAATGCACAGCAAATTTAAGTCTTGGGTAGTCACATTCTCAGTATTTCCTTCTCAAGTTCTTTTTTGATTAATTAAAAACTTCATCATGCTCACACCAGTCCAATTAATTTCTGGGGTTTAATTTAGGAGGTGGAAGTTGGGAAGGTGTCTAGGGCGCAGCACAGAAACTCTGTTTAAATTGCAAATCAGTACAGTGAATTCCCCATCGCCCATCCTGTGCTAAGAAAAGTAATGCATACTTAGCACATATAGTGATTTACACGTTCAAATCAATTTAGGTGTTAAAGCAGTCTTTGGTGAGAAGAGACCGTCATTTTTCCTTGGCTAGATGAGGTTGTTCAGAAACAGGAGTGAAGGAACGGTTGGGACAGGCAGGATGCCCTGCTGCAGATATACCCTGTGGTTTCCCAGGGTCAGAAAGTGGGTGGCCTGAGAAGACAGCTGGCAAAGGTGTCATCCCTCATCTCGCTGCAAAATGAGACTACCCACACAAATTTGGAATTTGCGTGACAATATATTAGAGAATCACACCCCATCTGCCCATCATAACTTTAAATAGGCTGAAAATGAAAAAAAAAAAAAAAAAAAGGCAAAAGCTTCAGGGTTTTCCAGAGAAGACTCTCCTGCCATTAGCAAGGCATTAAGAGAGTTTTGACAAGAGAAAATGGGCAGCTTCATTCAGGTTTGAATGACTTCTGATAGAAACCAAAGGGACTCAGTGTTACCACAAGCCCAGTTTTGTGAAAACCAGATAATTTTGGTAGAATCAAAATGCACTTAGCTTACAGACTTACATTCATGTTTGTTTTGAAGTTAATAGGGCTCAAAAAGTTTATCCTGTGTTGACATGTATTTTTGCTTCAGTCAGCATCTAGCAATAACCACATTTAAGAAAGAAATAGAATGGAAACCTTTTCCCCCTGAATGCTGCTTGGCTTTCCTTTTCTGAACAAATGTGATATTAATTGGAGCCAAGTGAAAAAACATATGCAGCTAGACCACATGTTAGAAAGGAATGTCAAACAACTTGCAAAATAGCAGAATTCCCCTATTAAGAATTAGTTAAAATTCATTGGATGTCTTTAAAAGACTGTAAGAGCTTGTTGATAAGCAACTAGAGTAGCTGTCTGCTGATTTTCAGCTACTCCTAGAAAATGAGGAGACATGACAATGATACTTAAGTGTTAAGAAAATACTATTGCTGCCCTTTACAGAATGAATATCACTATTCCAAATTAACTGCACTTATCATTAAACCTTTGATAATCGCAGTCACTTCAGGATTATTGGTTATTCGTTTCCTGCGACTGATGCTTTGCAAACTGATCAGCTCTTCATTAATAGTCCCATCAGTTTTCTTCATCTAAATCATTAGGTTTCTAGGAAAGGCTGAAGAATTCTCCATGTGCTTTCCCATCTAGCATTTTCAGAATACAATTAACTTACACGGATGCATCTGTAAACAGGATTAATGAGGCTTCGGGAAATAATGCTTATGAAGTGCTTGCAGATACTTAGATAAATCTTAGCTTCCTTTGGCGGTGGAAATAGTTACTACAGGTGCATCAGATGTCATTAATGAATATCCCAGTTTTCAGACATGGTTATTATGCAGCACTCTACTTACTTAAATAAAAAGAAATACAATAATGGCTCCAATGGAATCCTTCAGACTAAGCAGAAACACGAGTGATGTTCTTCAAGAGGAACAGTAAACAAATGCAGCCCTTTAATAATGTCTAATAAAGGATGAGATATGATAAAGTTAAAAATATTTTTATAATGGAATTTATCTTGGGCCTTTTGTTGTTTGTTTGTTTGAAGTAAGAAAAGCTTGAGTCTAATGATTATTCCACCCCTGCCCTGCTCTGAAAGGTTCACACCGAACTGGGCAGGTTCATCCCTCCTGTGAGCCCGGGTCTCCCGCGGCTCAGGTGAGCCACAGTTGGATGAGGTCTGTCTCCCTCTGAATGAGAAATTCAATGGACTCCATGTCATTCCAAAGCCAAAAGAAAGCAACTGTTGAAACCACAGCATTCTTGAGCTCAGGCCAGCGCTACAGAAGACCCTCTCTGCTTTAATATGGCTTTATCATATTTTATGAATGTCAGCACAGAGTCTGAATAGTTCCATTGTTTGGGACGGAAAGCTTTGTTTTTCCATTCACGTACACCTAAAGCTATGGAAATTATTTGGGATCTCACTCTATATCTCGTTCAATTTCAGCGGTTGCTACAAAGGAAAACTCACCCTTGGGGTCGTCATTGCTATTGGGCCTGATTCTGCCATTTTCTGCATTGTTAGATCTTTGCTCCCAACACAAAGCCCATTCTAGTCCATGATATCTTGCATGTGTTCTGCAGAATTCCAGTAAAACAAGCTGCAATGTTGATTTTGGGGAGAGGGGGGAAATAAATAAACAAACAAATACAATATATAACAGTATATATAAGTAACAACTGATAGGACAAGCGGAAATGGCCTCAAGTTGCACGAGGGGAGGTTTAAATTGGATATTAGGAAAAATTTCTTCACCAAAAGGGTTGTCAAGCATTGGAACAGGCTGCCCAGGGAGGTGGTTGAGTCACCATCCTTGGAGGTATGTAAAAGACATGTAGATGTGGTGCTCAGGGACATGGTTTAGTGGTGGACTTGGCAGTGTTAGGTTTACAGTTGGCCTCGATGATCTTAAAGGTCTTTTTCCAACCTAAATGATTCTATGATTCTATGATTTTTATATATATACACATTTCTCCCTTTTGAAGTGTCCAGAAGGCTCAGATCCACAGTGTGAAACAGAGCAAGAATGAGCATATAGAGTATTTGCATGCACAATTACCCAGACAGAGAGTTGGGAAGCGGAGTGCCATTGTGCACACTCTACCCAGCCAAAAGTTCTGATATGGAAATGAAAAATTCCCAGATTTTGAGGAAGAAAATATTCAGCAAATTTTGTTAGAAATGTGAACTTGGATTTCATCAAAGTTCCACTTTTTTTACAAATCTTTGCTGGATTTGATTCTTGTTTCTCCCAGTTCCTAAGTTCGCGTACCCCCTGAACGCGCACGCACCCAGAAACACCTGCTTCTGCCCGATGCAGACAACAAGGGAACTTTTATGGGACACTGGCAAGCTGGTTTATAACACAGGTCAGCAGGTTCCCATGTAAACATGCCACTGAGCAGTTACAGCTGTTGCCCTCCTGGCGTTCACACAGTCTTATCCCCAATGTAAGAATGAAGTACAGGAACACATGTTGTAATATTGGCTGCTAGCAGCAACATGTGAATAGCAAAAGAAGGAAAACTGTCCTCAGCTTTCCTGCAGAAAATGAGAAGATATGTGCTTCCAGGCTACATAATCAGATACAGGGAACACACCACTGAATCATCATTTAGACTTAGGTTCAAGCACTGGTTTTTATTATTTTTATTTTGCTTTATTCAGTTTTATGAACAGGCGCGTTATATCTACAAATCCGTATCGGGGAAGCACTGCCAATGGCTACGCCTGTCCGAGTGGAATGGCACTTCATTACGATGATGTTCCCTGCATAAATGGATCGGTAAGAATTGAATTTGCACAGAACAAATGGTTTGCATGTGTTGAATGCATGGACATCTGAAAATTGTATTATCTAAAAAGCCCCACTGGGCAGTTTCCAAATGAACTCCTATTTTTTTTGATTGGGGGCTGCAAACTTCTCTCACACCTACAGAGTATTAGGGGTGCGGGACATACTGTTTAGATTAACCTGCACATGAGCCAACGTGCACTTAGAAAGCAGTTGCCTGTTGATGATTTTTTGCCAAGCCCTTGAATATAATACTCACTTGAGGGGGTATTTTTTAGATCACACCAGATCCGGCAAAATTAAGGACTCAGTTACACCAGGCACTTTTTGGTGTCTGTTGAAAAAAAAACCAAACACTCAAGCCCTGGGGCCGCATTCCTCGTGACAGCAGGTACTGCTCGTCCCAAAGGAGAACCACAGTGGTCACTTCCATCTTCATAATTTGCAGAGCTGATCGTAGGCAGATGTGTAAGAGGGTTTAACACATAGTGGATGTTAAGCCGTAGCAATATGTGGTCCTCAGGAAGATTTACAGGGGAGCTATAGCCTGTGTCAGCTCTTAATTTGGGCTGCTTCAGAAAGGCCCCCACTGAGGCTGAACTCAAGAGAAATTCAGAGTTTCAAAGTGTTAAGTGGACTGCAAGTTCAGTCCTCCATCGTGTCTTAGTAATGTCAGAAAGATGGTAGAAAACCCCTCTTGGGAACAACACATGACCCCATGTGTGTTGAGTACGGTGTATGTGTAGTTCTTGGATGTGCTCAAGCCTTTGTATGAGTAGTGTACTGCCACAGCCAGGATGGATTAAGGAAGGATATTTGGCAACCAGGTTGGTTTGTTTTAAGATTAATTGAATGAATCACTGGAGTATTGTTGTTGAGCTTTCCATTTTTCTGGGGGGAAAAAAAAAAAAAGAAAAAAAATAGGAATGGCCTGTAGCTGTTTTAGCTGGTTAGCTCAGAATAATAATTCTCCAGCAAATAAAATGTAATACTAGCATACTAGCAGCTGGTATTCACTGGAAAGACATATAGCCTGAAGAAAGGAAAAAAAAAAAAAGAAAAGAAAAAACCCTCTTGGCTTCTGCCAACTGTTAGGCCATATTACTTTTAACAACTCATGTACCAGATGTAATCCCACAGATTCATCTGTGTAGCCTGTGAGTGTCCCCGTTAACACAGTCTGCTTGTGCCTCCTCAGTGCTAGAGCTAACAACTGAAGGTGCAGTCTACGAAACAGCAAGGTTTCATATAAGATAGTACCGGCTTCCTCATACTACGGAAAATGCAAAGGACTGAGGCTATGAGCTGTATAATGCAATGCTTCCTTTCCACACTGTGTCCTCCCTCCCCTTTCTAAATAGTTTGACTCAAGTGTAAGCAATAAGCATATGCTTGCTAAACACCGAGGGCTTGCTATGGTCAAAAGAATTACTAATGTTTTAATTTCACTTAGGAGGTTCTGCATGGTGTATTGTTTACTAACTGCCAAAGTGTATGTGTTGCAGTGGGAACCAGAAGATGGCTTTCCTTCTTCTCGTAGCAGGAACATTGGAGAAGAAATGCTTTATGATAACGCAGGCCTGTACGATAACTTGCCGTCTCCAAAAATCTTTGCGCGCTATCCGCCAGCTGACAGAAAACCCAATAGGTTATCTACTGACAAACTCTCCTCTAACCATTACAAATACCCTGTCTCATCCAATCTGTCTTCTGCTCAGTCTGTCACTAATACCTCTGCTGTGGGGAGGGGATCTGGCTCACAGGTACTGTACTGTTTAATACGTAGCAAAGCTTTTTATTTTTTGTCTGTTCTGTTT
This sequence comes from Fregata magnificens, assembly GCA_013389945.1. Lineage (NCBI taxonomy): Eukaryota > Metazoa > Chordata > Aves > Suliformes > Fregatidae > Fregata > Fregata magnificens. The sequence goes on from WAAD01013652.1 coordinate 324,327, forward strand.
ATCTGGTTGTTATCTTAAGGGCCTTGGGCTATTTCAGTCCCTTAGTGTTAGCACTGAAGTGCTTAGAGTTTAGTCATGAGTCCACTGCAAATGAAAGAGGTTTGCTAAGTTGTAAATTCTGATGTGGAAGTATTGGCACCTGGGGAAGGCTTTCCCCACAAGTTCTTGATGATTTACAGATTGTGGATAATAACGAAAAAATAGATGTGACCTTCCAAACTTAACCAGAATGCGTATCTAGCTGCCTTCTGTCTCCTTAGGCAGTGATGACTTTAAAAAAAAAAAAGAAAAGTGAAATATGACCTGGCTGTGACAGCAAATTTGCCTCGCTAGAATTTTGCTAATCTGTATATTGTATGTACTATGGTTCTATATTGTGAATATACATATATATCATAACATATATTATATAGATACTGAATTATATTGTATATAGTGTGCCTATACCATATTTAAATTACTGCCTGTTATTTTCCTCCCCTGAAAAAAACCTAAGCCTATGTCTATGATGCTTTCTGAGGGTGGCCTCAGGCTTCTGGCCCTCAGCTGAAATGCGAAGCTACAGAGCAGATGAAATCCTGGGTGCTCAGCCTCAGTAGCAGACAGGCAGACCCCGGCAGGGGGGCAGAGCAAGCCTTGCTCGCTCACAGCCACGCCAGGGACCTTGTTGAGCCTGAAGCCAGTCTCCAAAAGCTGGTCATTGGCATAAACCTGTGAACGTATCACAGAGATGGGTGGTTTTCAATTTAATCTGAAATGGAACAGTTAGATAAGTGTTTCCCTTATAGAATCATAGAATCACAGAATAGTTTGGGTGGGAAGGGACCTTTAAAGGTCATCTAGTCCAACCACCTGCAGTGAGCAGGGACATCTTCAACTAGATCAGGTTGCTCAGAGCCCCATCCAACCTGACCTTGAATGTTGTATAAGGTACCTGTCATATTGCGTGTTAACTCACTTAACTCTTACAAAAACTTCATATCAGAATATTAGAATTCAGTGAAGTTGCAGAATCAGAGGTGGACCTGAGCAATAAATTGCCCTGATCCTCGGCTGCAGCATCAGGCTTTTCCTTGCACTCCCAGTTCATGGCACACGTATGCTCTGTGCTCGGCTAAGGCATCCCCCATGGAAACACTACGATTGGTCAGGACAGTGTTGCTCTTGCTAGGGTTCAGTTCATTGCAGGAGAGCCCTCTAAATGGAAACCCCTTGGACATGAAATGTGCTGTTTCCGTTAATCTTGTGAGCTTGCCTGGCCATTATGAGGGGTTGCCTTTTTATAAGTAAGAAAAACTTTGAATTAGTAGCTAGAAGTTGTATAAGAGGAAATTGGTATGTTAACTCCTAACATTTAAAAAAAGAAATATTGTTTTGGAAAAAAAAATCCATGCACCATAAGGATGGCAAGGTCATACAGTAAATAAGAAACAGTATTGATTTTTGGTGCAGAAACTGTTGGGTTTTTCTCTATGAAATTACCTCTGACAAACCTGTGTTTCAAAAATGTTTACTCCATAAAATTATTCAAAGGTACAACTTTTCTGCCTCGCAATGACTTTCTTAATATAGTAAATGCCGGTTTTAAATAACTTGGAGACTGTGATGCCACCAGAGATGGGGAGTTCATCCCATTGTTATCCTGTGATTGCCGGTGTGGCTCCCGCCGAGCAGGCAGCTCTGAGTCGACATCTCTGGAGGAAGCTCTGTCTCCAGCTCAATCAATGCGCTCTATTAAGGCTCTCTGAGCAGGCGGCTTTTTGTCAAGCTTTGCCCTTGATGAAAGGGTGACTGTAATGCCAGTGGCACAGGAATAGCTGGAGCCCATTTGTACTTTTGTTTTCAAACAGTTTAAAGGCAAGAAGCCTCCTGCGACTGCTAATGGGATCACTGGAAAAGGGAGAGCTTTAAATAGCCAGCCGAAGAAATCTGAATCGGTGTCATGTGTGAAGCGCACCGCATCCAGTAAGTATCTCTCCTCGCTGCTGCCTCGCTTGTGAGAGTCATGAGGATACCCAAAATAGCTGTCTTCTTAGCAAGCAAGATAAAGGACCACTGTGGTTCTTCTGTGGCTGAGAGGCTGAGCAGGAGAGGCCCACCAAGACTTTGAATAGGAGATATTGTGTGCATTGGTGACTCATTAGTACTCCAGCCATGCCACGAGACAGAGGGTTGTCATATGGAGAATGATGAATATGAGACGTGGACCCAAGGCTGCAAAGTCGTGAGGGCAGCAGGAAAAAAAAAGGGTAATGATTCTTCATTTGGGGCAGAGAGTAATTCTGTGTTCTTGTTGGAAGAGGCATATGAGCAGCTGAGAAAGATGTGAGAACACTTTATTGGTGAAAAAGGGAAGCACTCTTATCACTAATGAAAAAGAAAAGGTATAACAAAATGATGAAGACAACCGCACAGCTCAAAAGCTTCCTCAGAGAGAGGAGATTTCAACTGGTGAGTGGCACATTCAGAAAGAGGGTTCTACTGGGCAGGTGAATTGCCTCTAGGAAATCCCGAACAGGGATTGCTTTGCTTAAAGAAGAAAAGACGAAAAAGAAGTATAGTCATATTTTTAAAATATGGATTCAAAAAATATGGCTTCTGCTAGAGAAGGAAAGAATGAGGGTTTTTTAATCCCATGATAAATGTTTAAGAAGTCATGGATTTAATGGCAACAAGAGAAATTTGGATTAGGCTTCAGGAAAAAAGTATCTATCTTTCTAACCATGCAGGTCAATTGGTACTGGAATGGATAGTCGTGGGAGTAAAGGCATTTCGGTTACTAAAGACCGACTAAAACTGGTTTGACAACTATTTGTCAGGAATGTTTTAGTTGACTTTGCCTTCAGATATGCAGACAGACAAAAAGTGATCTGTTAGCTGACATATTTTCTTTGAGTCTGCGACTGGAGCAGAGGTATAGAAGGGGCTGTGATATAAATTAGACCACAGATACATGTGAACCATGAAATGAAAGCATTTATATGGGAAATTAAAAAAAAGAAAAAGAAAGCTCTCGAGTGTCAAAAAAGTGAGAACTTCTTTGTATTCTCTTAACGTCAGGTGAGAAAAGACGTGTGCTTTAAGAGCTTGAAGTTGGAATGGAAACCAGGCAAAAAAGGGCAAACAGGTAGCTTTTCCTCTGACCCCTTCCAATTAAAAATCAAGGGGTCAGAGATAAAGAGGAGCCTCCTTTCCTTCTTCTGAACTATGTAGAAAGGCAAGGCCATTTTTCAAAACCAGTGTACTATAAGGTGACTGGTATTTCTCATCTTCCCTGTCTAAATGTAGAGAACAAGCTATCTATCCCATATCATTTCCAAAGCTGTGCTTCAGAACTCAGTGGGAATCACAGACCTTGAGAAGAAGTCAGTGAAAGAGGGATGGTAAACTGGTTTCTCAAACCATGAAATGCATCTTGTGATGTTCAGTCTCAGGGAACAGTTTAGAGGTTTGCTGTTAATTTAACCATAAATAACCACAATAATCCAATACATACAGATGCAGAACAGTACAAATACGGCAAGAATCGTGTGGAGGCAGATGCAAAGAGGTTACAAAGCAAAGAGGAGGAGCTGCTAAAGAGGAAAGAAGCGCTCCGGAATAGGCTGGCCCAGCTCCGAAAAGAAAGAAAAGATCTACGCGCTGCCATTGAAGTCAATGCTGGTATGAGGTGCTTTTTTGTGCTGAATTCTGCCCTGGGTAGGCTTAATTATCCAAATAGCTTTGTATTCTGTGCTGAAGACATACCACTACGTGAGGTTTGGTTTTGATGTCAAACAATACTCTGTAATGTCTACACTTACTGTCTGTATAGATATAAAAAATGTAATATAAATATATACATATTATATATATGTATAGGTGTATATACTTATTTTATATACATATTTTTATATATGCATATATATATATATACACCCCCCCTATGAAATTACACTGATGGACAGTTCAGACAGGCAGAACGTGGGAATAATTTTATTGTGACTGGCCAATTATATTTTCATGACATGGAAAAATAACAAAACAATTACTGATTTGAAACTAGACCAGAAACCTAGGGAAGGGACCTGAAAGAAAGCATTTGATTTCTGTTGCTAAACTTTTTACATTAAAAAAGCGGGTTTTGCAAAATACATATCTTTTTTGTGATGATTTTTAGAGACCTTGTTCCTTACTTTTTTTAAAAGAGAATAATTTCTGTAAGTGTCAATTTAAGCTTCTTATTGAAACACTAACATTGCTGTGGATGACAGGCAGGAAGACCCAAGTGATTCTTGAAGACAAGTTAAAGAAGTTGGAAGAGGAGTGTAAGCAGAAGGAGGCTGAGCGTGTAAACCTGGAGCTAGAACTGACCGAGGTGAAGGAGAGCCTTAAGAAAGCCTTGGCTGGTGGCATCACACTGGGCTTGGCTATTGAGCCCAAGTCAGGAACATCAAGCCCACAGGTATGCAAAGCTATTAAATATGCAAATCCCAGTACCATGAGCTTCTCAGCTCCAGTAAAATGAGTGGGAACTGAGAGTTTTCAAAATGTTTATTAAGCCCAGGAAATAGGAGCAGAACTAAATGTCTCTCTGCCTTATTTGCGTTCTTCAGCTACATCTGGTGTACTTTCTACAGCAACGGGGAGCAGGTAGACATGGGAATCACAGGCAGCGTGTGTTAGGGTGATGTACAAAAGCTGACACCTCATTGTCCTCAGTGATTGTAAAAGTGCATGAACTGAGACGTTGCTCTATCCCAGGGAGATTTAAATGCACCAAGTCATCATGCAGTGACGGAGACCTACTTGTGTCAGTCCCCTGTCAGTCACTGTCACCCTTTGCAAGGGCTGCATCTCACACATTCACAATGGAGCATGGCAGCCCTGGCTCATGCTATGGGTCTGTGTCAGAAGCAACTGGGTAGCTGCATCAGAAGGATCAGAGGGACGTGTCAGTTCCTCCAGATGACCCAATGTTGTTTAATCCCAGAAAACAAACTTGAATTTTCATCACAGAACACACATTTTATTTTGTTCTCTTTTGTTCTAACCTCTTTTTCTTTTATCCATCATTATTATAAATATGGTTTCATTTAAAAAAAAATTTGCAGTTTTAAGTCTAGATAGAAAATATTGCTCGTGTGACTATTTGAAGGAAACTCAATGTAGGGTTTTCACTCTTTATTAGTCTCCAATTTTCAAGCACCGAACTTTGGAAAACTCTCCAATCTCCAGTTGTGATACCAGTGATACTGAATGCTCAATACCTGTGAACAGCGCAGCAGCTCTGAAGCGACCTCCCTCGTCAAATAATTCCCCATGTCGAGGTCATGTCCTTCGAAAAGCAAAGGTGAGAAGACTTATGTCTAGTTTGTCTGTCCTTTTTCTTACTTTTAAAAAAATCTTATTTGCTTGTGGTGAGACAAAGACAGAGAAGGAGAGAGGGAAAAGTTCGTTCCTGCTGCTTCTGTGGGTGACATTTAGCTTTAAGAAGAGGATGCGCCATATCTAAATTATTTGTATTACTACATAAGTACTGCTGATTTTGGGGAACCTTTTGCAGAATAATTGGTAAGTAGTTTGGGAGACAGATTTGACTCCACTCTCTCATTCCCTGTTTTTCTCTGTTCCTTTATAGATTTAATTTGCAAGGTAAGTGGTCTGCGGTATAGACAGTCCATCTAAAATTCATACAGTTACACTAATCTGTGTAGCAGAGAAGTGGTTAAAAGAGCACTGTTACAGTAAGTGTTCTGAAACTACACAAGATCGGGTCTGATCTTTGCCAGCTGGTGCAAGAAAAGAATAGTTCTACATTATAATAATCAACAATGTGTTGTGCAAGTATCTACTCTTATTGTACATTTAAAGTAGAAATTGAATTAATTTAATTTAGTCTCACAAGCACCAGACTGAAGTTTGCGTTCCTCTTGTATTGTTAGAGCTTTCTAATTTTTGTGCTTTAGTTTAAATTAGATTTTTATGACCATTCTTTTGGGCTAAATTTGCTAGCAACATAAGCATGTGGGCAGCACACAGCCAAGGTGACAGTAATAGCGTTGGCCCAAGCTTTTGTTGATTTAGTACTTCACTGCTAATTGTAATTATAAACAATAATAATCATAGACATTTGTCTTCCATGCAGTCCATTTCTGTTTTCAAAACAATGAAGTATTCTGTATAGGGATTTTTTTAACTAACTAACTTTTGTTACATGTCTTCATTGATTATATACATTTACAGTGACTGAGCATGAGCCTGGCACCTAAACATAGTGGATACTGAAAAATCATCATCTCAACAAATGATTTGGTTTTCTGGTACATCCTAATCTCTCTGTTTCCTCCACCCAGCCTCTTTAACCTCTCTACATTGCCCAGGCCATGAATTACTTCTCCCGCTGTACCTTATGTGAGAGCCTTCTCACCCTTCTTCTATCACCATTTCCTCCATCTTTTCCATGGACAGCAACTGCTTTTTCTGCCAGTTAGCCTGATTCATTTAAATTCAACTCAGAATAATTAAACTCAGAGTAATAGGTTTCAGTTCTATTTAACTTTGAAGTTTGCTGCTTGTGTTTCAAAGCTGAAGAAGGATTCATGTGCTCTAAAGCTTTTCTGTGTATTCCAATTATACCCTAATTAGTCTCATAAAGATATCATCTCTAACTATACACTTCATCTTAGATTTGCATGGTAGCACAGTGTTACTTGGGGGAACGTGGTCTAGCAGTTAGAGCACAGTCCTTATGAAAGGGAGTGTAGATTTGTACTACATGCTGGACAGGCACATTAAAGCCTTATTTAACTTAAAATGTAACTTAACTTAAATTTTAACTTAACTTCAATTTTTAAAATAAGTATATAATAAAAATACAATCAAATNAAACAAAAATTTATGATAATAAAAAATGAAATTAATAAAAATTAATAAATACTAACAAATAAAATTTAACTTAAATGAAATTTGACTAAACTTAAATTTTAATTTAACTTAAAATTTAATCTGTAGACCTGGAGAAACCAAGGCATTATAAAAACCTAAACATTTTTTCTGTAAAGAATACCTTCCAGCTGTAGTACATTTTTTTATGCTCAGCATATACCCTACAGGAAAAATCCTGCTGTGTTATTTGATATTGCTGTGCTTTGGCTGGCATGATAGGTTGGTCAAGCTCTTTTGTAGAGGAACCTTGAATATAAGGTTACGCTAATCAGAAAGGATATGGAGCTACTAAGCGTATTTACCATCCTGGGAAAAACAACTCGAAGTGTTCAATTCAACTTTAACAGCTTTTTCCTGAAACCTCATGCACTAAATATTGAGTGAAATTTTGCTGAATTAGATAGTGCAACCCAAGCTGTACTCAAGCCCATTCGCAAGGAGCTGCAGCCAAAGTCTGCCATCAGGTATGCATCTGCAGCACACCCCGCTTTCAGGGGGAGTTAACTGTACATGTGCGCGGGTGGAATCTGGCTCTCAATTCTTTTGGCCTTTTGCAGTTATGCGTGAGCCCAGGCCTTATAGATGTGGCTAAAGAAAGGGCGTCACACGTGAGTATCCCAGAACAGAACTTACTTGGCTCTCCATGCATGGATGTCAGTGTAATATGCGGGCGTGAAACAGGTTTCAAGTCCGTGCTAATGTTTGCATCTTCAGCAACTGGCAAATCTCCCAGTGTTATGAGGCAGTTGTATAAGCATTCAAAATGTCAGATTAATTTTCTTTCCCCAGTATGTATTTGAATGCACTGAATGCCTCCCTTCTTGCTCTTTCCTTGCATGAAGGATGCCAAGTCTGTCACCAGCCAGCCTTGTGTTTGCAGCCACCCTCATGTCACTGTCGTGAGCTCACAGCACCGCACCGCTCCCTGCTAGGGCAGCTGCTGCTGCCAAATGTGTGCATTGTGCAGCCTGCTCTGTGAGAGCTGCGTGGCACAGCAATGCCTCGGGGGGGAGGTGAGGCACCTGAGACAGCAGGTTTGGAAGCTGCTCCACCAAGATCTCTCTCCTCTCAGATGCACTGCCATTAGAGGGAAATATAGAGAGAAGCAAGAGGACAGATCTAGTGTTAAACCTAGCAACTAGCAGCAATTTTGGGATTGACTGTTTAGGACATACACTGTACATATACACATCTATGCATACATATATTGGGATTTTTAAAGTTTTCTGTTTGTAACAGGCTTTTAATTCTTTTTAGAAAGTAATAATGCATATTTTTAAGAAGTCAGAAGGCATTTTAATTGCAATTTTGTTAATCTCTACTTGGCTGGAAATGGAGACTGTATTAAAAAATGGAAAACAATATTCTGCATTAACATTCCTAGAGAAGTAAAATACTCCAAATATCCTTGCTGTAGAAGAAAAACAATTATTTAAATATTTCACATTTCAAATGAATTTCTAAACCCAAATTTTTATGTATAGCAAGGAAACTGCAATGAGTATTCCTGATCTGTTTTCAAAACTGGTGGACTGGTGAATGTCAGCAGCTTACATTTTGCTTATGTTCAGGGACTGGAGAAGAAAAGGAGCTCCCCCAGTTTCCCAGTTCCCAGTCAGGCTGTCAGTGTTGACTTAAACATTCTTTCATTGGCATGAACCTGCTGGAGAAGTGGAAACAAAGAAAAAGTTCCTTCTGCATCTGCAAAAGAAGCTACTGCTTTCAAGGCTTGTTTAACACTTCGAAAAATTCTCCTCCCAGTTGCCTGGCCAACAACTTCCTTTAGAGCTTTGGCAGTGTATACCTAGAGAATATACATTTAATATCCATTTTAAAGTAACTTAGTTTTTACCAATACTGTGTTTTAAGTTTAGGTTTGCCATAATTTGAAGTGTAAAACTAAATATTCAAAATATATTGTATTTTAATAAAAGCGCCATTTAAATGAAGAAAAAAAAACCCCAGAAGATTAAAAAAAAATAAACTGCTGTCTACCTGCTTTAAACCCAAGATTTTTTTTCTTATATTGCTAAAGCAGCCACCAACTGTGACCTTTACTGTTGCTTTATAATGGTTGAAGAGGTGTCACGGTCATGCAGCTGTTTAGCCAAACTAATGCTATTACTGCTTTCAGCAGCAGAAACAGATACTTACATGGATAAGTAACAGGTTTCAGTCAGAGCTCTTAAATGTTGTGGAATGAGTGTTAAATTCAGGAATTCATGGTGGGAGCCAAGTCAGCAGGCTGCCTGCAGAGTATCTCTGCAGAGTGGATGGGTGGGAGAGGAATCTGTAGACCCCAGTGCCTGGCTAGGAACAGCTGGGCGGTTGCTCCATGGGGATTACGTCAGCGAGAGGCCAACTCGTTTGTATCTTCATTATTTTATGATCACTGTAAGGGTGTGATTCAGGGAGTGGGTACAGTATGCATGTCCTAGGCTGAGCCCATCCCTCTTCAGCTCTTCTGCTCCTATGTACTGTTAGGAAATACTGTAGGTATCACTCAGTAGCCACAAGTTTGATTTAACTGGATGTTTAGCTAGAGCAATCTAACAATTTTCACTTATGTGGCAGAAGAAATGGCAGTACCTTGCTCTGAGACAAATGGATGAAAGTATTATAGATTACGTGCTTTGCTGTGGATGGTAGGTGCCATTGTCCTCAGCTAACAGGTGGGGAAACTGAGGCATGGAAAGGCAAAGTGATTTCTTTAACTTGCCAAGCAATAGTTCAACTTGGATTATGTATACAGGAAACAAATGCATTGTAAACTAACTTTTTTTTCTTTACCCTGTAAGTCTCTCTACCTCAGTAAATTGCCCTTTTTAGCCATAGAAATGTGTGTCTGCCATGAGGTTTATAATAAAAAATTGGGGAGTAGTAAAGCAATCACTTGGTGTCAGCTATGAGGGATATTGAGTGCTTCCTGCTGTCTCATGCAATTAAGTTAGAAAGCCCTATATGCTAAATCAGCCTCTCTCTTATTCAGCTCCAGCTGAGTGCTTTAGACCAACTGTGGTGTGTGAATTTGCTCCATAAGTAGCCTTTGCAGAAAACAAACATGGCTTACTTGCACTGCGCTAGAGGAGTTGCCGTATATAGTTGCGGAGGGGTGGAAGCTGCACCCAGATGCTATCAGGACATACTTGTTAGCATTCCCTAACTAATTTGTGGGCAGAAGGCTGGATCCAGTGAAGTTAATGGAAAAAACTGTTACTGACCTCAGCTGGCTTTGGCTTAGCGGATCTGATGACATCAGTGAAATATCCTTATTTCTCTAATATTTTCCGTATCTTTTTCCCCCCCCCCCTCCAGGAATGGGAGATGAAAAATGGAACATAAATATAGCAAACCACTCACTTTCCGTAAAGGCCTTACCTGTTATGGACCAAGACATAGGCTGCAAAAGACTCATCTGAAAGGTGGTATCAAGCGATACAACAAAGAGGTTTTATAATTCTGTTAAGTTAATGGTAGCTTGGCGCTAATTTGCCTGTATTCCCTCTACTGTATTGCTGTGTAACTACGTGTGCCCCTTTTTATTAGCTGTACCTCTTTATTTCCAACTTCACTGGTAAAGAAAATGAAAACCAAAAAAAATCCAAACCAACCATAGTAAGTAAAAAGGAGCATAAAGTCGCAGTTGAAAGTTTACTTTGCTGAAACAGCATAGCCCAGCAATGTTAATTATATCGCATCAGATGGCCTGAACACCGCTGAAGACTGATGCGTTAAGGCGGATGTGAAATCATTATGGATAAGAAGTACTCTTACAGGTTAAAACTGACTTTGCGAGGTCTGCCACAAAGGTGGCTGAGTGAAGTCTTGCTCATTAGCAGTCGCCTTGCTGTTAGCGGTTCACGTGGCAAAAGAAAACTGAAGAAATGTTTTCACAGAAATGGCACGGCTTGCTTGGCTGAGAAGGCAGGAGCTCTTCAGTGCCGCTGTCCTCTACGCTGGTATCAGACCGTGGGATGACACGACTCAGCTGTGAAGCATTTTTTGGATACTATTTAGACAGATGCTTTTGTCATTGGGACATAAAAAGCTGCCATACTTTGGGAAAAAAAAAAAGCATTTTAGTATGTTCTCTTTATTAGTATTCCGAAGCACCAGTCATTTTCAAAGGTCATGTTGTCGACCTAGGATTTGTTCCTGATTTTTTTAACAGGCAAAAGGTATTTTCAGATACTGCTTCTTTTCTATACTTTGAGAAAAAGAAAACGTAATTGAAATTAATTCTCAACAGATAATGGCAACTTGGAATAGCTTATGCAGTCAGTCTTGTTTTGGTTTTTATACTATAGTATTGTTAAACTTGAGTTATAGAACACTGCTGTACTTAGTTTCCTTCGTCTTTTCAGACCTCAGCTATTATTTTTGAGGAAGATGGATTGAAAAGATGATAGTTTCCACACTCTTTTATAAACAATTTTACAAAGAATTGGGGATTTTCTCAGACAGGAGTCCATTTCTGTTTACTAGGAAACAGCGTCTTGCATTTTAGTCTGTAAAATTATAGAAATCTGTTCTTCTTTGTCTCCATCCATGTCACTCCTGAGAACTTACATGCAGTAAATTGCCAACTAAAATTCCTCAAAATCTCAAGATTGGCTTTAAAAAATCAGGAGAGAGATGGAAAAAAACATATAATGAGTTGTGTTCTTTTAATTTTTTCTCTGTGGTTTTTTTAAGCCTTTGGAGAGCCTTCAATCACATTCTCAAGATTTTTTTTCTCCTCAACTGTGAGGACTAGAAAATCACTTTAATTAAAAAAATTAAAATATTACTCGTCCTTTGAGGTAATCACAGATGTTAGGGCTGGAGTCTTGATAATTAGTTAAGACTTGCAATTAAAACCACAGAAGTTGGCACCACAGTAGATATCAAGGATCACATCCCTTTATGGCCCAGCCTATAGTTGAGGAGTAGGTGTGTGTAACTCTTGAAGGGTACACTGGGATTCCTAGCTGAGCTGGATGCCAGAGGACTTCCCACAGGAGCTGGTGAGATTTGAAGGCAGAGACCTGTCAAAAAGACCTGACAGCTGATAAGACACAGGTCCTGTTCCCAAATGCAGTTAGTGCCAGAGATCCCATTGATCTCAGCAGAGTAGAAATGGGGCCCAAAATGAGAAAAGGCTCTTTGCTTCTTGGGACTATGCTTTGTACGAAGTGCCGCAGGAATGCAGATACAGCAGGGAAGCAAGTATCAGTGTGGTTTTCACTGAAAACGGGATTTTTTTATGTTATTTTAGGTCATCTGCTTACTTACTAACTCTATAAGTGGAGGGCACATTCTGTGCTGTATGACTATGGACTAAACAGTATCGAGTTCCCATAAATATGAGCAGAAACAAATTTGAAGCAAAAGTAAGTTCATTTAGGCTTTTTATTTCAAATTAAGTTATTTATTTGTATATTTCAATAAATATTTAATTTATATCTGTACATATTTATGATGCAAATTAGGCTTCTAGTCAACATTTGCAATGATGTATCAGTTGCCATAAAGAAGTGGTCCCGCATCAAGTAATACAGAGTAGTCAAAAGCCAAATCACTTGTCTTGTTTACCCAGTATAAACATTGTATCTTCCACCCCATATATCCCATGGAAAGAAAAAGAAATCCTTGGCAAGGACAGGTTTTAATCCATGCCTGAGAGAGAAGTGTGCAAATTTCTGTCCAAGCAAACAGAAACCACGCGGTGCTGGGGCCATGCACACAATCCGAGCCCCAGTGCCGCAGCCTTCCGCTCTGCCGTAGACGCCAGTTGCCCTCGGCACCTAAAGCGCCCGCTGCAAGAGGGGCTGCCGGCAAAATTAAGCATCTTTCACCCTTCCTCTAGCAAAGGCTCCATAAAGCCACCACCGCCCCCTCGCCCCCAACGCGGCACGTACTGTAATTGTATGTCTCTAATGCATAAGTACATTGGTACCATCGCACTTTGCATTAGCGACATGTCTATTCTATATAATGACCAAGGTTTTGAAAGGAGGAAAACAAGAAACCTTGGGAAATAACCTCTCTATAGACCACATTCAGTGCTGTGAAATAGACTCCATTTTGTTGAATAGTACTATTGCTGTACAATTTTTTTATACAAAGCGACAGAGCTTGTATTTCACCACTTTTAGATTTCAGGATCACCAGGCAAAGTCAGCAATAGAGCAGCGTGACTTTTGTTTTAAAGGAAAACTCTTGTATTTTAAACCATTGCATTTCTATGTCTTTTAAGAAAATGTTACACTTGTGCTTCCTCAACAAACTCTTGTTACTGTACCAGGTGCTTTTTTTAATTGTTTTTTTTTTAATGGGTGATGCTTTTTTTTAAAAAAAAAAAAAAAAAAAACAGATCATAACTTTGGGGGATCAAAGGTGGTTTTTTTTATGAGATGATTGTGGCAATTTGATTTTTTCAAATGCAGAATACTTAATTTAGTATCAATTTTTGTTAAAGACACTTTCAAATTAATTGGCCCAGGCTGTATGTTGTAAAATAATGTTCTCATATTAAGAATGTAATTATTTCCTTATTGTATTTTTTAAAAAACAAAATCATATTTAAAAACCTCTGTGAAAAAAAGCATGAAAGAAACATGAAAAAGTTTTTGTTTTATTTTTGTTATTGGATATGTTGGCAGTGCCCATTATAATTGACTGTAAATATAGTCTTTCTACTGTTTTTCTCAATGTATTTAAGTTTTTTGACACACATTCCTGGAAACTTCTGTTAAAAAAAAAAAAAAAAAAAATCCAAAATAGAGCCTCCTACAAATGTGTGTCTTTTAGTAGCTTCAACTAACTTTATGCCTTTCTAGTTTATCCTTCAGAAAGTCTTGCAGAGTGTGAAAAAAGACTGGCACCTGGTAGGTGCGACAGATCCAAGATCATTATTAATAAAGTTACCTGTCAAAAAAGGAGTACTTGCATTGTTGTTTCTTGGTATCTGTCAGTATAATAAGTAGGTGGCACCTTAGCAGGACATCCGCAATAGTTCTCCTCAACCAAGTACCATTCTCCTATGCCAGTCGGTTGAAAAATGCTTGGACAGGTTAGAATTAGTATTTTTTTGGTATCAGTTCTGTCCCCATTTAACCATGCAATGACCTTCTGCAACTTGAATGCAGTCCATCAAAGGGGTAGTCCAGCAATGGAAAATGGAAGTTCAATGTATTCAGAGCTCATAGCAGAAGTTACTGCTTATTGAGTGTTCCTGCATCCATTTGCTTACATGTCAACCCCATTAATAAATAATGTAAAACTGTAAAACATTAAAAATTACCCCGAAGAAATTGAAGTGGATGAAAATCAAACTGAGCTAATTATCAGGCTACTTAACTAGGAATATAGCAATTCCTTATAGATGACTGACAGATTAGATGATTGAAAACTGATAAGCCATAATTACTCCTTGTTGCTTTTCCTAGATTTAGCTCTTGCTCCCATTACACTAAAATTATTACCAAATATCATACTTAAATAGAAAATACATTTCATTTTACCAAACTCAGGGAAGCAGTATTATAAAGTAGTCTAATCAGTTTCCTTTCTGTACTCGCAGCCTCCTTGACCTCAGGAGAAAAAGGTGGTCAGCATACGTAAAACATAGCGTGTTGATATAACTAGTAAGAATTATCTCTCAAGTAGACACAGTGTTTTGTCTGCATAATCAAAGCTTATAACCCTTCACTGCCTTTTGTCAATTAAAAAGCCTTCAAAAGCAAAGCAAATTATTAGTATTTCTCTAGAGAAAGAAAGAAGGAAAGAAGGAAAGAAAGGAAGAAAGGAAGAAAGGAAGAAAGGAAGAAAGGAAGAAAGGAAGAAAGGAAGAAAGGAAGGAAAGAAAGTCTGTAGAAAACATATATATAGGACAAGTATAAAAAAATATGTTATATATAAAAATATATATTTAGAATAGTTGTACTATGTAATATAATACATACTTTTATTATAGTATAATAGTATATATGCAAAAATTAGAAAATTAATACCTTAAGTTACTCAGGCTCATGGCCTAAAAAAGCCTTAAAGAGGATCTTAGTGATTTTCTATAAGCTACATTTAATATTTGGTCTAGTCATTTGCATCCCAAAGGCATTCAATATGAAACACCCCACCAACACCTAACTTACTCCATTGCAGTTTATTCTTGCAGGTGGGCCGCCCACAGTGGAAGCATTGCAGTGCTTTAATGTTAAGTTTTTCTTTTTTATATATTTTTTTTAATTTGTGCATAAGTTAAGCACCATCAGACCCCTTGTTACAGTACTTAAGCACCGGGCTTTATAAAGAAGAGCTCCTTGCTAGAGAATGAACGATGCCAAATGTGACACCATTTTTCAAATGGAGAGGGAAAAAGATCAGGAAACGCAGACTTTTACAACTGTACTGGGCAAATTGACAGATGGTATAATAAAGTGAAGAATTAGTGAACAGACTGAGAAGTCAGTGTATTTGGGTAGAGTCAACGCAGGTTTTTATACTGGGGTGTCATTGCTTATGAAGTGCTAAGAGGTCTGTGAGGCTGTTAGCGTGCATCCAGGAAAAGATCATACTCTGCTTAGATTTCTTCAACACACTTTTGACAAGGTCCATCACTAAAGAGGTGTAAGTAGCTACCAGAGAAAAGGAAAAGACACAATAGGATAAACAACTAGTTGGTAAGCAAACAAAAAATAGGGCATAAATTCTCTATTTATTTGCAGTGGCCTTAGCCTTAGGATCCCACAGGGCTGAGGTCTGAGCCTTGTGCATATCAGAATGATTGAAATAATTGGGGGAAAAAAAAAAAGAGATGAAAAATTTGCTGTTACTAATTTATTCAGGATAGTAAGCAAGCCAACTACAAGGATTTCCAGAAATACCTTTCACAACTTCACCAGTGATTAAAATGTCAGAAGAAATTCAATGTAGATAAATGGAGAAAGAACTGTCTCTGATAAGAAAAGAAGAAAAAAAATTCTGAAAAACCAATCTAGGCAATTATGAGCAGCAAAATAGCTCTGACTACACCCAAGGATGATCATGGAACTTTAACAGTTAGGTCCAAGAAAATATCCATGTACTGCATAGTAACAATTAAAAAAAAAAACCAAAACCACCAAAACCAAAAACCATCCCGTAGCAAATACCCTGTGGTCTAAAATGCAGTAAATAGCTCTAGACCCTGCCTGACCCAGAGACATGTAACATCACAGCCCACGCTCTCAGCAGCAAAGCATCCTGGGCTGTAATAATAACTGTTGTCCAGGGCACCAAATGCCCCTATTGATAAAGATAACACTAAAACAATTGCTATGCACAAGAACTCGCACAAACAAGTGGTAAAAGAAGAAAACCACCCACCTACCATCTCTGATACCTCCATCATCTTCTTTAGGACCTATAGAACATTATCCAAAATCTGGGCATTGAACATCATAAATAGATGAACTCCTATGGGTGATGGTACAAGAGCAAGGAAGAGATTCAAAAGTACAGAAACCTCCCCATACACGGAAAGATAATACTGATTTTACAATTAAATTCAAAGAGAAAACAAAGATAAGGGCTTTTCAGTGTGAAAAAAAAATCTTGAGGAGGGGAAAGAATATGTTAAAAAGGTTATAAAAATCAGCAGGAGAAAGTGACATGGGAATGAAATAGTTCTTGTCACTAACGGTACAAACTCTGAGGGTATAAAAATTAATGGGACAGGTTCAAAACAACTACACAGAGGTACTTTCACTCACTGCCTAATTCAGCTATGGAACTTGTTGCCACAGAATTTTATGGATGCTAAAAGCTTATACAGGTCCATAAACAATAAAGAAAATTCATAGCAGAAGATAATTACTTAAGGCTATGAAGTGCAGAGCTACCAGCTCCGAGGCAGAAAGGTCCAGCTCCATGGTGGATGGAGGCTGGAAGCGCATACTGGGTAGGTGTCCTCATGTGCTTCCCCCTCTTCCCCTGCCATATTGCTACTGATAAATGAAGCTGGTTTCTTTCATAAAAGACTATTTAATTTTTCCCACCAGCAGTTACAAAAGCATTCTCTCCTATAAAATAATGTATCATCTTGTTTTCAATTTGATTTTTAAAGCAAGCATCTGTCTTAAGATCAAGACAATGCAATGTCATTCTTTCACAATATATTAGATAATTGAAATAATTAAACTACATCAAGGATATTCCTCTTCAATAATCTCTCCTGATGACAAGGAAATAATTTTCCTATTAGATTTTGTAGAATTATAACTCAGTAGAATTATAGCTACACAGTCCTGAGCTGAACTTAAATGAAAAGCTTCATTCCTGGTTTCATTATTAATTTTTAAATAGATTGATTATTGCTGTCACTGAATTATGTCTTGGAATTATTACTTTTTTAACCTGCTCTTTTTAGCATGTACTGCTTCTGATTTTTTTGGAGGTCAACTTGTGGTGTGTTGCTGTAATGGCGAGAACGGATCCTTTTATCACACTAAAAATACACTGAGCAGCATTTGTAGCATTTTGCCTCAGCTTTTGAAAACATGAGGGGCAGAGTACAGTAACATTTTCACCACAGCAGCTGTATTCATATGAAAGCAAAGCATCTTTCAAGGCATAAATCACAAAAGGAAGAAAATGGAAAAGAAATCAGTGTCTTAATGGAAAACAGGAAAAAATATTGGCTGGTGTTTATAACTCAGAAGTTTTATTATAGAGGCACAATTTATGATGATGTGGAAACCAGTTAGGCTTCAAAATAGCACAGCAATTAATGTGGCTTTGATGAGGACAGCAAATGAAACAGAAGTGAAGTGATTATCTTATTCTTTTTTCCATGGAAATTGGTTTCTGAAGTAAAGTAGCCCTTCAGGTTAAATATTAGCAAGTTTCATTTGGCGTCTCATTTATGGGAACAGCTTGCCCGTGTCCATTCTTGCTCTTGCCCTTCCAGCTCAGGAGCTTTCCTCTGAAGGAGCTGATGGAACATCATTAAAAATAAGAGACTTTAGGGTTTCTTTTTGTTTTGCTTTTATTTATATCAGAGCATTAAATTTGGAAAATGAAATGTAATCACTTGAGATTCAACAGGCAGCTTTTTTACTGATAAATTGCAGTTTGAAGTCTCAGGTAGCCACAATATAGGATTAGTGAACTTAAAATGACAACCATCAAAACATTTTCTAGCCGAGTTACACGAGTAGGAAAAGCCTCAAGCTTCACTTCTGACCCCAGCCTCACATTTAGTATGATGTGCCACAGGGTAGGATCATATAGCCCACACTGCAGGGTTCCTCTGGCCGCTAAGTCTTTCAGCAGTGACTACGAGAAAGTGCTGAACTAGGGCAGACTGAGAAAATGAAGTTTAAACTTTTATTTTGGAAATTTTTCCTTCTAGTTGCCCATCTACAGATCCTCAAAATATACTCACTCCATGAATAAATAATCCATTCGTTGTCCCATTAAAACTTTATTGTAGTCTACAAAATTTCTATGGCAGATTAAAAAATCGGTAGATAATAGTTTATGTTGCGCTTTGTTCCAATATGAGGTTTAGTAAGATTTCACATTGCACGTACACAACCCTCAATTTTGCAAGGCGGATGCAGCTTCTATACAGCACAGGCAACTCTTCAGGAAGAGTGTGGGATAAAGGAAAGACAAGACAGTTAATAGAGAAAAAAAAGAATAAATAAGGAGCAAGTGGTGTGTGAAGAAGCCAGTGAAAATGGAAGAGATTGGAATAAAGACACAGGAAGGGCAGAACAACACACATAGCTTTGTTCTGCTTATGGCTGTTTCTTACAGGAGAACAAGGTTAAAACCTGCTGAATTCTTTAATTCTTTAGCTAGACAGAAATATTCAGCCTTTGATTCAGTGGAGCTCTAGGAGAACATTTATTTTTCTTCTACTGCAGTTGCATGGCTTCAGTCTCACCACAGAGTGTCACCCTCCACCAATTATACTGCAGCAACTCCACTCCTAGGGAAAAAGGGAAAAGTCCCCACTCCCCTGCAGTATAGGAGGATGAAGTGGAGTAGCTAAAGTGGAGGAGGATGAAGCTTTGCTGCAGCCTTTGAGTTCAGTGCTGCTGAAGTTGAGGAGTTTGCTGCTAATTACTGACAACCAAAACACACACGGACTCTGAGGACTGGTTAAACCATCCCCCCCACAAATCCCATGAAATGCTTCACAAGAAAAACAAGGCAACCAATTGTTTAGAACCAAATTTTATTAAAGAAAAACCTGTAGTGCAGGTTCTAAGGACAAATGCATACCTTTGGATGCAGTGGAGTACACAGGTACGTATACAGTAGTTTGTCTGCTACATGTTTGGAAGCTGAAAGAGACCGTGATAAACTGTACTGCACAGTTCATCACCATCATTGAAAGTTGCCAAAAACTTGCTTGTGGATCACTAACAGATACTTGGTTATGTGTGTGCACTACATATTGCACAAGACTTTTGATTAAGCTATTAATTGTGCAATTGAATCACAGTTAAGTGTTACATTAAGCATATTCAAACATATATTTGATTTTTTTTTTTCCAAAAACAGCACGTCACTACAAAACTGCCATTAAATGTTACATATTTACAAAAATATACAAATAACACTTTTCCCCATTTATGACAATGCACCAGTTACGGATTAATTTCATTCTTCCCTTGAGCCCTGATACTGTATACAAAGAAACCTGCTCAAAGTCAAGGCCTCCTGAAACAAAATTAGGACAAGGCATGTACTGTTTTCACAAATACTAGAATGTGCAAAGGCAAAAGGAGAGGACTGTGTAGCCATGTATGTTGAAGGTATGGACTATAGCATACCGATGACCGCTAAGAGCCTTTACACAGATTGAAATGTCTCCTTTGTCAGAAATCTGGTTAGAAACACAGTGTTAAGCATTTGCTGATATTCTGGAAAAGCAGTTACAAGTAGTTTAAAAACTAAGTTCTACCTTGGTTGTAAGTAGCTTACATTTATCCGAAGTACTCTCTTGCTAACCACGGGAATAAGAATTACAGGTGAAAATCAGCCCATCACCTGTGTGAGTACAGATGCAGCGAGATGACATCCGATTTTAGCCTGCAGCTACATTTCAAATTCACCGTGTGTGAGCACCTTTCTTTCGTAACACGAAGCTGAACTGACAAAGTCCGTGGAACTGCGTGGTCATAAATTAGGGTAGAATTTGGCCCTGCAATGCCAAATAAATAATGCTCCACATGAACAGCAGGGTAGCGAGAAATGCTTTGTGAATCTTCACAAGAAGTATGTCAAGTCTAGTTTTTATTTCATTTGCTTTCATATCTTTACCAAGAGCTGTAGCTCTAATTAGCCGAAGAATATGATTTGGGCTTGGATTAATGACCAATTTTTTCTCCTTTTGTTCACATGGGTAATGCCAGGAAAATACATATGATTTATCTGTCCGAGTCTGGAATGAGAGATTTTGGACCCACCTGTGCCACAGATGCACTGTAAATATGCCAGTATTTATCCTTTACTCTTAGAATGGAGAATTCTCCCATTCCAACTCTCATTATCTCTCCAAATCTTCCTCCAATACTTAATCCAGGGTGAACTGATATTCCTAGTGCAGCTTTTAGGAGGCATGGTGGCGTTGGTTGACGGTTGGACTTGATGATCTTAGAGGTCTTTTCCAACCTTAATGATTCTATGATTCATAAATACAGAGCAATGGTACTATGATAATTTCATTTAGGTGAGGAAGGGTGATAGTTGATGTCTCCTAAAACCACACTTGCAATGCACTGGTGTGATATTCTTTAGAACCACCTCCCCTTTTGCAAAGCAACATATCTATGATTAATGGAAAGGTAAATCACAGTAGCTGTACATATTTGTAAAAATAAATGGTAAGTAAAGCACAAAAGTGGAAGCTTCCCAAAGTGCCCTGCCAGCTGATCAATCTTCCAATCTGCTATTCCTCTGCAAATTTTTTCTTGTATTTTTCTCAGCCACACAGATGAGGATAAAAATGAGTTAATCCCCCTTTGACATCAACCCAGCTTACTGGCAGAACCACAATCAGAGAAAAGCAGCTCAGAATAGACTGGGATCAAGAGGGGAGAATTCAAGTATACTTCTCTGTTTGATTACGTTTTCCCTCCAGAGCCTTCTGCACTGCAGCAAGCCCAGCCCATGACATACACCCATGAGGAAATAAATCATAGCTTGGCAGTGACAAATATTTGAGCTGTACTCAAATGTCTGGTGTGTATATGAAATGGAGGAACCTTGTGTTCCTAAAATTAAAATTTCTAGTCACATGTTCAGTAAACTCCAGTGGCTGGCATTTACCCTCAGGAATACTATACCAACTCCATTCATCCTCTCTAAACATTTTAAAATTACAGCTCATAGAGGGATTCTAGCAAATTACATTTAAGTAGTATAAATCCAAGACACAGATCCTATAAAATAATTCTTCTCCCTTGCCTCCTTGCTCAGTGCTGTGCTGAGGAGGAAAACCATTAGCAAATAGCTTACGATCATCTACCACCATCTACCAGAAGTAAACCTACATTGGTGCTACCACTGGAGCACACACACATGCATCCTGGCTCCTGCGAAGCTACCTCTTTTCCATGCACCTCAAGTGGGATGTTGCTGTGAGTCAGATCCCTCTTAAACTGTAGGTAGAAATGCCGACAGTTTCGCATGTTCCTGGCACTGCATCAATTTAGATCCATGGTTTAAAGTCTCTGTATGCAACAAAACTGAAAATAGTTGCCGTTATGAATTAATGTAAGCTCCAAGGCTTAAGCAAAACAAAATCAACAACTCGTGGCAAAATCATACACACTGGTAACACTGACTTTCTCCCTGCTTCTCCTTCTCCTGTTTGGCCTTGTGCTCCTCTCCCTCCTGCATCTCTCTCACATACACTCCCTCTCTACCCTACAAAGATACCGCTGAGCTTTTCAATTATCTTATTCCCATCAACTTCTCCAAGCTCCTCCAACAAGAAGATTCTGCCAAACCTATCTGGTGAATTTGCTTAAACTTGCATTTTATGGGTCTTGAAAGCAAGCCATTTGCTTCTGCTTCTAGGAAACGTTGCATACAGACCCGTCCCACAAACCTGACACGTCAAATTGCTCCCAAGAGGAATGATCCCTGCTCCTGCTCCTCTATTAGCAATGGACCCTCTTTACCTCACTTGTTCTTCAGCTTCAGGTTGCAACAATTTATCTGACAGGCTGTATACTAGCTTGGTCCTCAGTATTTCCCATATTGAAATACAAACGCAGCCCAATGGTCTGGCAAGGTGTCTCTGCCCAACCTTGCTGCAATTCTGTACCTGCCAGTTTGAAGGGCTGGCAAAGCAAGCCAGCCCTTGCTGTGCTCCAGGAAACTCATGCAAACACCACGTCTCATCCCCATAACCCAAAATAAGGCAGGAGGAGGCATTTGGACAATAATGGGTACAGCTGTCTGTCAATTAAATATATATTTTCCACCACAGAGAGACAGCAAGGTCAATATATACACGGATGAGAGAGGAAAATGCTAGTTACACGCTTATTGTTCTTCCAGGGAGTACAACACTCATCCACATCTCAGACTAGAAGTACGCGCTCTCTGGGAGAAGCAACTGAGAGCAGTCCTAGGAAGGCAAAAAAGAAGAGTGCCAGAAAGATCTGGAGAAAATCAGAGCCAAAATTAGAAGTGAAAGGATTAAAAGAACTGAAAGTAGGAAAGAAACAGGAAGGATGCATTGCAGAGAGACAAAGCACAGGGGAACTACATCAACCCAGGTAATACAGCAGACCTCAGAGGAGAGACAGGGATGGGGAAGAGACCGTGATTCTTCTTGTTATCACTCAGGACTCAGTAGGGTGCACATCCAAATAAAAACACAGATAGAAACAGAACAAAGCAAAACAAAAAGCAAGGAAGGAAAAAAGTGGACTGTTGAGAACGGTCATCAGGAGGAGGAGGCTGGCAAGGCGGAGCAATAAACAGCAGCAATAATAAAAAAACCCAGAAGGACAAAAAAGGGAGAGGGAAGAAACGAGGAGAAACAGAAGAGAAAAAGAATGGAAATTCAGACTATAAAGTATCACCAATTACTTAGCAAAAAGTTGGAAGCATTAAACAATGCAGGTCACTTCTCTGAAGAGTTCAGCATCTCAAAAACTAAGCCACAGACAGAGAGAGGAGGGTATTTACAAGCAAATGGAGCTGGTGAATTGGGCATCTTCCTGTGTTTGTGATGATATTCTGTGATCTTAACCATTTAAATGCCCCTCTGTGAATCAGGGCCATATAAGTGGTGTATTAAAATGTTCTCCTTTAGACTAGCTTTACCATTTGCAAACTGCCTAAGTGCGTGTTACTGCATAGTCTTGCCTGTTAATAATCCATAACAAGAATGTCTCAAACCCCATGTGGATACAAGTCTGCTGTTTTCTTATATGAGCTGTTCTCATTAAAAAGCATCTCCTTCACCATTTCAGAAAGATTTCCTTTTTAACCTGTTTTAATTAATAAGCAAATGCTGTGCATTAATACTTTTTTTTTTTTTAAATGAATAAGCCATTTCTTGCCCTTTGATCTGCAAGAGCAGACACTGTCAGTAAGAACCAAATATAAGTATCAAAAGCTGGCTAAAATTAGCAACAAATAACATAGAAATATAACACAGGCTAAGAAAGTTATTTGGAATGCCTGGCCTTCCTGGTGATTAATATACTCATTATACCATTAAAAATATGTGCAACAAAGGCATATTATTTAAGTAGCGCCATGTACCGCTGCATGTATTATTGCTGCCCAAGAGGGCTTTATGTCCACTGTATTGCAACAAATTAGTGTGAAGATCCAAATTCTACAGAAACTCAGAAATCAAGTCCGATCAATAAAGCTAAAGTTTGTGTAATGCTTTCAAGTGTTGCAAGGAAATAATTTTAAACAGAATTACTTGTGTAAGGGAAAGAATCCACTTTTTTTCAGGGCTAGTAAATGTCATTCCTGAAAGAAAATCAATCTGGAAGGAGAGACAGACAAAGGGTATGCAATTAAGAACATGTATTTTTAGAGATACTATTTAAAAAAAAAGTATTTTAATACAAACCATAACAGCTCTTTGATAAGGATTTTTGTTCACATAGCTATGTGGCGTACTTCAGAGTACTATTTCTAAGCCTTCCAGTATTTCTTGTCTTAGATATGGTCTTCCAGAAGATCATCTCAGCTACCAGCATGTAAACTAGCTGAAAATAGTAATTCTGACAAGGTTCAAATAAGGAAAAAAACGAGATTAAAAGAATGAAAATCCTTCATTCGGTCATACATGGCTCCACAACTCATACTTTAAGTAATTTGCTACTCCATTTAACAGGAGGAAAAAGGCCAGGACTGGAGACTTAAAGATATGAGATCTCACATACTAAAAATCATGAAACTAACTTGCTGTATGTATCAGTTTCAGGAAAAAAAAAATTTCTAAGAGGAATGCATTCTTTAGTCTTCACACCATCCTGAAGTACCATTACAGGTCCTTATTTCCCTGATGGTATGTATAATCTTCTCTGCTCTAGGCAACGTACTTGAAAAGAAAGGAAAAATAAAAACTTTGTCCACACGACATTCCCATTCACATTTGGGAAACAAGCTGTTCTAGTCCATCTTGACATTGAGAAACCCTTCTGCACTCCCTCCAGCTTGAGGTTACAAAAAGAATTGAAGGAAAAGCTGCCGAGGTAATCAATCGGGTAGAAGGGCTGACTTAGGAAAGAAGATAAAAAAAATTAAGACTGCACAGCTTGACATTTCCCCAAGGCTGCAGGGTTAGGCTTTTAATTGCAAGAGATAACTGGGGGTCTGAGTTATTTCAAAATTTGTCACTTTGATGATTACAGTCTGAAAATAAGTGAAAAACATTACATATATATCTGTGACAGGAATGAACATGCATTTAAATGGCACTGAGAGGGCTAATACCAAAATACTGAAAGGAAATAAGGAACATGAAAATATAGACTTAACATTAGGAAAATGGTCTGAGCAGATCCTGGAACTACTTCTAGGCAATTAAATGTTCTTCTAATGGAAGTTTTAGAAAGACTTTCTCAGACTAGTAAGATTAGGCTATGTACCAGTCTCGTAAAGAAAGTTGTAGAAGCAATATGCAGTTGGGACTAGAACAGAGAAAATGGGCCAGGAAGCAGCTTTTTGGATGGACTTAGATGACACAACAAAATTTTGCATCTCAAAAATCAGTATTTATAAAGGTAAATGCTTATAAATTTCTTCCTGGTGGAAAGCCAATATTTTTAGAGAAACGTGCACTTACTTTGATGTAAAACTCTGAAATAAAAATGAAGACGGAAACAATACAGCGGTATCAATCAATATACAACAACAACTCCAACTGTCGGGCATTGTGCAATGAAATAAAAATTTTAGTCTCTCTTTTCCCCGCAAAGTCTCATTAATGAAAAATTACAAAACATTGTTTTACAGTAAACATAGGAAAAATCTACGACTGAAATTGTCATTGATTCTATCAACTTAGCAACGTTGTATTTGACTTGAAATAACACTAGAAATTCAAAGCTTATCAGAACCACTGGTTCATCATCAAAAAGTTACTGCAAACAAATGCATGCATTTAATTTCTTAAAAATAATAAACCCCTCCCACGTTTCTTTGAGCATGTATGGGTGTAAGGAGGACGGAAACCACTGCAGTTCCACTCTACTGACCTCTGTTAAAGAGGCAGCATACAGTAGTAGAGTATTCCCACTAAAGGGATGTCTCATTGGACCTAAAACACACCTAACTATGATAATCATGTCAGATGAAATCTGCTTTGCACTCGGAACTACTAATGGCAAAGCACTGATTTGTCTCTGTCTGTCCAGAGGACAGTAATTTAACAAATCATCTACTTTATATGAATAAACAATTTACTCCTCTTTACAGTGGTCACTGAAAGCAGAAAACTCATCAAGAAGGATATAATTCAATGAGAATATCCTAAAAGAGTTCAAAGAAATTGGATGTGAGTTGGAGATAACAACAACATCTTGCCTCAGGCTAGTACCTTCTATTTCTTCACAGCCATTTCCACCACCCTCTTCCACAGGGCATAAAAACATACATTGGTTTATACTCCTTTTGTTTTTGAGAAATTAATTTACACTATGTGTGGATTTTCCCTAAATGTCTTCTGAGCATTTCTGAGCACTTTATATGGATGGACCTCTCCGAAGCCATATAAAACATTCAACGTCAAAAGGGAAAGCAAAGATAACAGCTGTAAATCCTGATGGCTCTGTTAGAATGCTTGGAGCACTCTGAAAAGTACAGGGTGTTTTTGAAATTGCAAATACATCAGAGTTTAAGAAGGCCAAAAGATGTAAATGAGGCCAATAGACGGCCAGTTTTGTTGGTTTCAATATAGTTCAATATCAATGTTGATAAGTATCACTGTACCCATTATTATAAGGCTTTTCACCAAATAACACTGCAGAAAACTAAATTTAAGATACTAGTGTGTAACAGCAAAATTACAGCCAATGTTGCAATGCTACCATGTAACAATATGTTCCAATAACAGGTTTTAAATAAAATTACTTTTTTTTAACAGTGATGCACCTTTTTCAGATTATGCATTTTTTACATTTATATATAATTGCAGCTGGTTTCAATAGACTACCTTTAATAACAGCAGTAATTACAAGTAAAACAAAGAAAGCGAAACAATTAATGATTTATGCTCACAATATTCTTTCACTCTGAAGATCCTGAACAAAGAGTAATTAATTTAGCCTCACAATACCCCTGTGAGGTAGGTAATTACTATCAGCCCCATTTTACAGGTGGGGAAACTGAGGCACATACAGGTTAAGTAACTTGCCCAAAGTCTGGGTACAGAATCCAGGTACCTGACAGCCATCTTCTGTTTCTTAGCCATCAAATCACCCTTCCTCACTAACAAATTTAACTGGAATACATACAAATACTGCATGCGTGTGTGCATGCATGTGTGACTAGTGTTTGTGCATAGAAACTGCTCTCTGTTTCTGTATACACATGTATCAGGATTTTAGATACATATAAAGGATAAAATGCTAAGATGTCATGGACGTAGTTCAAGAGATTCGAAACCTAGCACTAGTGAGAGTTTTCATCTACAGACAAACCAAGACATCATGAATGGGGTAATGGTATTTTCTCAGTTTTAAGATAATTCATTTAAAAGTTATTCTTGCCAGGGAATCAAAGGCTTCCTTTATTATCTGCTGGGTATTATTAATACAGTTACGGCAATACTGACCCCTCTTTAGGAAACCGTGTTTTTAAGACATGACAAAACCAACCTCACAGGAGTGCTGCATGAATCAAATTAATAAGCATCGAAAAACATTATTACAGGCACTATGTTATGCTAAGTGTTAATTAGAGTACCAAGCAGTTAAATATTCTACAGTGTTCCAAAAGACTCCTGTTATCAGACACAATTCATCCTGTATTAAACGTATAAAAGTAGCTGTTAAAGCATAAATTAGATGCGTGACCTAGTTCCAACAGTGTCCTTTGCCAATCAGACGAACCGTGGGAGAACAACCCCAAGCTAGAACTTCCATCCCATTCCTTGTCCATGAGGCTAATCTGCCACTCACCTGCCATATACAAAAAACCCACTCCAGATTTATTTCACAGGAACAAGTAAGCTGTTCGCAATACTATTTTATTCTCTGCTCCAACTCATTTCCACTAGAAAAAGCTTAAAGAGCTGGTGAGGAGGAAAAGCCTCTGGTGCAATGATCCCAAGAGCTTCCAATGCACAGCACATTTTGTATTTGCACTTCTCTTCAAGAAACACAGACTCAAATACATGTAACACCTTGGATTTCTAACACTCTGGCAATACAACAGTCAGCTGGAGCATTGCTTCTCCGTAGATCAGTTTGCACGGCACTCTACAACTAAATAGGCAGAAATTTTAGAACGATTTTTGAAATTATTTTCCTGAGCAGTTTGCACTATTCAGAATCTTCACTAACTTTTCCACCTCGTTCCTTACAGTAGGTATATAATCTAGATTTTCTTGTGCTTTACACATACATCCTGCGGGGTCTGTGAGAGCCTACAGTACTACACTGAATTATTACATCCCAGTCCATTGCATTTGATTACAATATGCCCCAGGATATCCACAGCTACATGGAAGAATGACTCCAATGCATACAATAATTTTAAGACAGTTCTTTTCCGTCGTACCAGCATTCACTATTTTCTGTTTGTTTATTCAGAGAGATGTTAGTTAGCTCTCTGTATCCTCCTTAAGCAAGGTGGTGTATGAGCTTGCTACTAGTATCAGTACGACATTCAGTGAGTAAAGAGCTATTTATTCTCTACTGAAGGCAAAAAGTGAAGAGATTATATAGGTTTCTGAGAGAAGCATCCTAATCTCAGGTAGCTGTGACACATAGGATGCCAAATGTTTAAACTCATCACACCACAGTCCGTTTCCTACACGGCTCCATAAACCACAGGGAGAAGACCAGCGGGGTGTGGATTCACCGCACTGCTGTTCCCTAGGGATGCAGAGGTCGGGACTAGGAAACTGTGACGCAACTCACAAAATTGGGATTAGGAAACTCTGACCTGACTCACAAGCCTTTCTGCAGGCAGCTCCTTCGGCAGCCCCACCGCCCCCCCGGCAGAAATAGGGGCAGCGGTGGTAGGGACTGAGTGACACCCTGTGGTGATGGAAAGGAAATACGAACCCCTGAATCACAGCCCAACCTCCCCGTGGCCCTCTGGATTGTCAAACCAACCCGAGCAGAAAAGGTCAGGTAAGATTTTGCCCACCCCTGCCTGCAAGGGCAAACAGCCAGGGAAGATCCCAAAGAAGGATGGGGGTGGGAAGGGGATGGTGGTGCCCTACCCGGCCCTGCCCGGAGGAGAGCTCTGACCCACCCGGCACCTCTGCCCGAATAGGAAGTTTTAAAAAAATAACCATACAAAGAAAGCGACTTAAGAGAGGTATTTACACTCTCTGGAAATTTAAAAAGAGACAGGCCACCAGCACGGGGTTTTACGGGGTAACTCATCTGGCAGCTGCCGTTGTCCTAGAGGTGCTTGCTCAGGAGACAAGAAGAGAGCAACTGAAATGCCGCAAGTGAAGGCACCTGGTCTGGCAACAGCACCAAGCTGATGTTTTTCTTTCACACGGGGTGGGATTGGAAGAGATATTGGCGCTGACGCTTTGTCAGGACTTGCTACACGTACAAGAGCATTATCCTATATTATGAGATATCTTAATTAACACTTTCCTTCCTTTAATCCACAGAAGGGCCTAAGCCTAAATTCATTAGATTGTCTCACACACGTTTAAGTTAAGAGCTTGTGTCGACTAGGAGTGCATTTGCTTCCTCACTCAGTCCTCTCTCCCAGTGCAGAAACACTTGGCCTCCTAAAAAAAAGTCATCGTGATCAACCAACCATCTGTTCTGGTCTAGTCGCTTGTGTAAAAATCACCTTTTCGGGCTGAAGAGTCCCAGCCTTGCGCTGAATACCTCAATTAAAAATATAATTAAAAAGTTACAGTCAATCCTTCTAAAAATAAACATAAAGAACTAGAGCATATACAGAAAAGAAATAAGGTGGCATTGAAGGTGCCTAGGGCTACAAAATTGCTACCATAGTTTGAGTTTCAACCGTAACAAGTTCCCAGGCCATAGAGTGAACACAAGACGTATTATCCTTCTCCCTCGGTAACTGATGATGGACGCTTTTTTCCACGGGACCGACAAGAAACCTCCTCTCCACCAGCATTTACAGCCATATTTGCAATTTTGTGACATCACCAGGGAAAAATAAAACGATACAGAGAAGAGTCTTTCGGGTTTTGTGTTCAGCTGTAAATATCAGCTAACCAGGTAACTGTGCATCTCTCTGGAGTTGATGCTCAAAACCACGCCTGAGTGATTGCCTATGAAAATATAGAAACAAAAGGCCAGCGTTAGTGTATTTCAGGCACTTCACAATAAATCTCCCTTTTATTGCAGGGACAAGTCAATCGCATAAAGAGAGTGGCTTTATCAAACAACAGGTCAGGTGAAGGTTGGTGCAACAGCTCCATGTACCTACAGCATACTTTCGCGCAAAGCTTTTGCTCATGGTGGTGGATTTGTGGCGAATTCCTAGGGTTTCTATCCCAGTGACAGCATAAGTTGGTTCTCTTTGTGGCTTAAAAAGGTGTAGTTGTCTCGAGGGGTGCAGGTGAGGGAGGAGAATGGAACCTGAGGCGTCCATTCGACATGCCACTGACCTGGGACTGGACACTGACCGGCATCAGCAATAGGGGAACTCTGTAGCTGTTCAAGCTGCCACTTCTCCCAGAAGGAGTCACTGCAAGGTAATGGTGTTGAGGAGTCCCAAGGTGGGGGTTGCGATAAAGTAGGCAACATAAAATATATAGAAAACAAAAAAAGTGGATGGGTGAGTCTGGAAATACTGTACTGTGGAAATTCAAAAGTTATGAGAAGAGAGAGAACAAACAGAAACCCAGGCCTGTAACTCCCTGCCGTGCACGGAGCGGAGGCTGCTACTGACATCTCCCAACAGGGAGGGAGAAAGCTCACCAGAACTAGAAGGGATCTCCATAGCATAGGAACCTTCTGCAAATAATGTCATAAAACAGAATTTAATATAAAGCAGGGATTATAACCTGTTTCATACTCTAGCCAGATAAAATAGAGGAGTATCATTAACAGGAATATTTTCTTGGCAGTACTGAGCAATACCGGAGCTAGTGGAAAGTATTGCAAGTAACAAAACAGTACAGCAAGCAGAAGTATAGTTTTACGTCTTAAATAAAGTCTTGTGTCTAAAGCCGTACAGCAGCTGACAAATATGGATGATTACGATCCACAGAAATGAACTCTTTATGCTCCGCTAGAAATGCTGCTGCTGTTGACAACCTGGCAGAAGCACAAATCACCTCGAGATCTGCATTTGCTAACGGTCTTAAGTTTCACATCAAACCATCATGATCTTGCACTCTTTAACCCTAATAATGCTCTGCCCGGATAGAAGATTTTTTGTTTTCTCTGAGCAAGGAGTGCAGGGCAAGTAGAGGTTATT
Source organism: Fregata magnificens (assembly GCA_013389945.1). NCBI lineage: Eukaryota > Metazoa > Chordata > Aves > Suliformes > Fregatidae > Fregata > Fregata magnificens. The sequence continues at coordinate 355,368 of WAAD01013652.1, forward strand.
TCTGAATGCGTTACAAATCAGGGTAGCATTTCTTTACTCCAGCATCCCAAGCTGCCTTATAGAAATAGGCCATAAGGGATTTTCTACCATTAAAAGAAGTTATGCTTTTGTATATTACTAGAGGTGTTTGAATGCTCCACTTTAATAGGCATGCCTGCAAGGACTTTGTTAGCATTCAGCCTTCTCCTCTAAAGACCCTGGAGATGAGTTGATCAAACAATTTTAACATAGACTTTGTTTTTCCAGGGTTGTTTTTGGAACTAACTCCGGTAAAGTCAGAAGTGCAATCAAGGTCGTCTTGCAAAATCTGAATGAAAACACAGTGACACTCATACACAAAGGTTGCCAGAGAAAAGATAGAAATACATAAAGCAAAGCAGGAGGCTGGATTCTTCCCTTGTGCTCAAAGCTAACACCTCCAAGAACCTAGAAGCAGCACACAGTTCAGCAAATGAAAATGAAGACATCGACAACAAGCGATAAAGGTGAAACCTAAGATAAAGAAATCTCCCCTCTGCCACAGTTCTGTCCTTCCCCAGGCTACCTCTGCTGCAGCTAAAACACATCTTCTTCCGTGGGTTCATGAAGACGTTACAGTTGCCTGTTACACCATGAATCTGCTGCTACAAATCCCAAGGGCTTTGGGTTATCTGATTTATTTTCACAAAGTGTGTAGAAACGGAACTGGGGAGCTTTTTCCATTGTCCTACACTTTTCAGACTCTGACCTTAAAGCAGTCTGAACACAATGGTAAATTTTACAAGAAATGAACTTTATAGATCAGCACTCCATGTTACATTAAAAATAACCACAGGGTGCCAGGATACACACTTCCACCTGACACTCGAAATCATTTGCACTGAGAGATATTCACAGAAAGTTTCCCTCAGGGGTTCCTTATGACTACGCCATGAGTACTAGAAAGTTACCAGCTAAATCAGGGAAGACTTATGATAGTTTTTATACAGGAATAAATTTGATGTTTCTAATCATGAAAACTTTAAATGCCACTGGAATATGATGGCAAATACAGCAACGGATCTAGATACAATCCACCTGAAATCATGGAAATATTGACTCTACAAATCCTTCTGGCCTAAACTCCATTTTCCATTAATTCAGGGGATTATTGAGTTAATTCAACTGTTACCTATTATATCCAGTTCTACCAAATATAATCTCTCCCTAAAATTGTCCAAGTAAGTCTCCTGACATTAAACTGTACTCTGTACTCATGCTCTATATAGCATGTCATTAGCCTGTATCACAAGCAAGCCAAAGGAAGATAACTGAGATAATCCTTTGTTAGTGGTGTACTATTTGGTTCTTCCTGAGACTGAGCACAAAATGAAAAAAAAAGCTAAAATGAAAACAAACATCAATTAAAAATCAATTACTTATGAAAATTTATAAACTAAAAATGAAGTTACCTCTTGCGTTACCTAGTGTTTGAGAGTCCAGATCATCATCAATAAACTCCTCACCCTGGATGATGTTCTGGGTGTCCTCGCTATGATTAACAGGGCTTGTCATCTCCTGCTCTTTTTCATTGTGCATCTGGGCATAGACATTTCTGCCTGGCAGTTTCCTAAATTGCACAAGGAGAAAAAGTCTTGTGATGGAGTTCCTTCATGTCGCGCACACGCTGGCATCAGAGCAGAGCTCCAGCAGAGCAAAGTCATTCCAGAATCACAAAACAGCACCAATCCCACCCTTCCTCAATTTTGTGTTCACAACCTAAACTTACCAACTCCTTATTCTCAGTCACAGTTTTATGTAACTGCCTTATGTTCATACCAACATAACAATTACGCATCAATTTCTGACTAAGATCGACAGACAATGAACAATACTGAAAATAAAAATTATTAAACCCACAGAAAAACTATTTTAAGAACTCAAGCAATAAAAAGGCCCAACAGACATTCATTCCTGGTTCCAGGTGTCTTCACAAACATTAAGCTGGGTCACAATCGTCTTCACATCTCCCTGGTGAGGTGGGCTGACACTGAAGCATCAAATGGCACTCTCATATTCCATCAGGGTTGAGGAGAAAGAAGCAGGAGAAATCCAGGAGACAGGGAATGGAAAGGGAGCAGAGAGTGAAGAACCAGGGGGCCAGGACCAAGGGGTAAGGAGTAAGGAGGTAAACAGGCATTGAAAAGGGCAAATAAGAAGACAGGGGAGGTTGATGAAGTTAAGCAGGCAGCACTGAAAGAGACAGAGTGTAAAGCTTGGCCCAAGACTACTGGGAAGTGCTGAATTAGACAAAACTCTCCGTAGCAGGCAGCATTTAAGCCATTCAGTCTGATTTGAATCTAGAACAACAAAAAGCATGTTATTAAATGGCTCTATCGGCTCTAATGAACAATTAGCACCATGGCCGAGACTGGGAGGCTTAAGACTTCGTATTGATAAAGAGTTCTTAACTAGATTAACTTAAATTAGACTTCGTAAAATCAAAGGGAATGATCAGGGACTTCTAACTTTGCAACAGACTTTATGGTTTAAACATTTCTCGAGAGCCATACTCTTTGCTGTAGCTGCATTCACCTGCCATCTGCCTGGGCACATAAGGACATCCTTTCCTAGGCATCAAGCAGACACTTCTGATTAGGGAGTTGCAGGTTGTGAGCTCCGTTTCCTACACTGCAAGAAGCAGCTTGACAGCTTGATCAGCATGACAGCAGATCATGGCTGTCAAAGTCTGTGCTTAAATGCAGATTATTGCAATGGGCAGCCAACAAGAAGAAAAGAGAAAACTGGGTTGAACTGCTGAGGTTAAGCTGCAGTTTCTGCTGAGCTCCTTTAGACAGTGAGAAGACAGAAAAAGTGACACTAATTTTTAGGCATCTCTCTAAAAACGACCATCTTCTGCTCCATATTCTGGCAGCAGTTTGAAAGCTGGATAAATACACAGGTGGCTCTGTTTTCTCTAGGCTTTTGAAGATGACCTGTCTTTAAATGTTATTTCAGAAGAAAGGTTCTTTGCCAGGTGGCACCATCTTAGTTTGAGATAAAAGTTACTGCAGCAAACTATTTTGAACAGCACCTTCCATTGCAGCAAAGTAATGAGAATAAATAGAAATTGCTTAACAATGAAGGATGACTAAGAGGATCTCCTCCCTTTAATTTGAACTATCCAAGAGATTAATTGCTTCCTATATACCTATATATGTTCACACACACACACACACACACATCCCCCGTATAGGTATATCTATACACACACACAAAAAATTAGATATATACAGAAATCAGGTATTTTATCCCATTATTTATACGCAGCATAAAGAAAGAAATCTGATTGCTCTTGCTCTTTTCTGTATCGCAGTGAGCATGGAGTAAATAAAGCACAGGGCTAACCAAATGCAAAGGACAAGGATGGAAAGAAGGTCTGATAGCACAATGCTGTGCTATTATGACTACTTCAACAGGTCTGAGGGCTTCTCCAGCACAAACATACACATAAAGCCAAGCCCTGTGTCACTGTCCTCCCATTAACTGGACGAAAAAAGCCACGTTGAAAGGAGGAAGGACAATCCTCATTACCAAAACAAATACATTAGGTAATTAATTTTGATTTTTTTCTTTAGGGCCAGTAACTCCAGACTGTTTTAAATGTGTCTGCTAACGAAACTGGTCATGTGGAAAACAATACCCCTCTCAGTCAGACCTGCATCAAACCTGTCAAATTGCTCACTTTCAGTCCACCGCCAAACACCTGAGGGAAACAAAACCCAGAAGAATGTCTTTGCAACACATCTGCAGAATTAGCACATATGTTTCTGCAATAATTAGGGGACCTTCTCAAAACTGTATTTCTGACAGACTGTAGAAGCATCAATGGCATTATCAAAATATTTTTGACATAATAAAAATGTTATCCATCTCAAACGCATATGGCACATCAGACCTTTGCAGTTAAGTAAAGGGAGCAGAACTACTAGTCTAACTGTTGTCTGCCCAGGCTGAAGGACCTGTCTGAAACAAGGTCAACAAGGTGTAAATCCTGAGGCTTCAACTCATGTCTCTGGTAAGACTTACTAGTTAGAGATCACCATAATCACAACGCATACTATTAAACATATTAAAGGGCTTCCTGAATGAAGAAACCTCACAAATTCACAAATAACCATTAAATGTATTGTTGTTAAGAGCACTTCTTTACGGGTTACGGATAAAAGGAGAAAAGGCATAAGCTGTTATTTCTCACTCACCTAAACCTCATGAGCCCAATCCTGCTAAGTACAGATCCTTCGTGGAAGGTAAAAAGTTGAGGTACTCAGTGACTCTTCCATACTTTCCTTTGCTCCTCACACTTAGAATCATAGAATCATTAAGGTTGGAAAAGACTTCTAAGATCATCAAGTCCAACCATCAACTAACACCACCATGACTCCTAAACTAGGCCCTGGAGTGCCACGTCTATACCTTTTTTGAATGCCAGAGGAAAGCATCTTAGATTGTAACATGGAGTATGGATAGGAGGAAGGAGAATATGGCAGGTCTTGTGAAGGCATACACTGTAGGCATTTGATTTTTTACACATTATGGAGATCTCTATGTGTTTCATATTGGTTCAGTTTTACAAGGAAGAGACTCAACCAGACTGAAGAAAATGATAGTCCAAGCCTTTTCAAGAGGCATTTTTAACACATGTGCCAGATGTTCTGTTTATAAGGGAAAACCGCACTGTGGGATGAAACAGGATGTGGATACTGAATCCTTGCTAAAGATGGGCCTGATTCTCGCAATTTTCCAGCCGCTCCTCGCTGCTCTAACATGTAGGAAGGAAGCTGCTACCCCTAATTATACAGGGAGAAACTCTTGTGTACACTGATGTGCTTTGCTCTTCTTAAGGAAGCAATTTATGTTGAGTCCAATGTAACTGTTTGAAGTAGGCAGAGCTGAAATGCTTGGGTCTACATAAAAGACTGCTGTGAAAACATGACAAGACATGAAATTTGACCTGAGAGATTTATATCAGCAATATGAAAATTGAAAGCACATTTATAAGAACAGAGAAAAAGATTATGCAATAGTTTCTTTTGGGGGTTTACTCTTCAGCTGCAAAATGCATGTGCTTCGCATCCATCACTGGAGACAATTACCTCTGTTGAGCAGCACTCCATGATTTACATTTTTAGTTCCTTTTGTTTTCTCTGTAGCATTTTATTTCAATCATGAAGAAGAAGAAATATTCATGCCTGCTTTGAGGACCATAAAAATATGAACTGGAAACAATTCTGCACAGAACTACTAACGAACTTCAGTGCACATGGCTTTCACCAAGCTCTCCAGGTCCCACACCTTTTAGAAGATATTCCAGAAACTATTTCTTTCCTCCCTGTATTCCCAAATTCTAATCAGTTCATACCCGAAACTGTTTGCACTTAAAAATGTTCAGCACTAAGGAACAGCAGGAGGGGGATGAGATATTGATTCCCACTCATTTAAACTCTCTAGTTTATTTGGCTTTCAATTCCTTCCTTGTGGAGCCAATATTCATTGGCCTTTATGCAACATCATTCATTTTCCAGAGGCTTGATTAAGATTCTGTTTAGTATAAAAAATAGGAACATATTCACATGGCAAAGGATATGGAATAATGTAGCATTCTCTTGGAACTTAAATAAAACTAACAACAATA